>JAZGTQ010000279.1:0-132904 GCA_037953605.1 Necrosyrtes monachus | reverse complement strand
GAGTTCTTGTGCCTGTGAATAGGGTGCCAAGGGAAGGTGAAGAGCAGCAAGAGCTTTCAGGGCTGGCACCTTCCTTGTGGGAGAAGCAGACATACTTTTGCCTTTTAAGAATGAGCCAAAGCCGATAACATGTGCACTCTGCTATTCCTGCTCAGGGAAAGCACAGATCCCCAGGGCTCTTGTGCCTGTGAATAGGCTGCCTAGGCAGGGTGAAGAGCAGCAAGAGCTTTCAGGGCTGGCACCTTCCTTGTGGGAGAAGCACGCAGACTTTTGCCTTTTAGGAAAGAGGCGCTTCTAATAATATGTGCACTGTGCTATTCCTCCTCAGGGAAAGCACAGATCCCCAGTTCTCTAGTGCCTGTGAATAGGCTGCCAAGGGAAGGTGAAGAGCAGCAAAAGCTTTCAGGGCTGGCACCTTCCTTGTGGGAGAAGCAGACATACTTTTGCCTTTTAGGAAAGAGGCATTGCCGAGGATGAGCATCATAAGCTTTTCCTGATCAGGGAAAGCACAGATCCCCAGTGCTCTTGTGCCTGTGAATAGGCTGCCAATGCCGGATGAAGAGCAGCAAGAGCTTTCAGGGCTGGCACCTTCCTTGTGGGAGAAGTAGCTGCACTTTTGCCAATTCCGGAAGAGGATCTGCCGAGGACCAGCACCATGAGACTTTCCATCTCTGGGAAAGCACAGATCCCCAGTTGTCTTGTGCCTGTGAATAGGCTGCCAAGGGAAGGTGAAGAGCAGCAAGAGCTTTTAGGGGTGGCACCTTCCTTGTGGGAGAAGCAGGCAGATTTTTGCCTTTTAGGAAAGAGGCATTGCAGAGGATGAGCTTCATGAGCTGTTCCTGCTCAGGGAAAGCACAGATCCCCAGTTGTCTTGTGCCTGTGAATAGGCTTCCAAGGGAAGGTGAAGAGCAGCAAGAGCTTTGAGGGTTGGCACCTTCCTTGTGGGAGAAGCAGACATACTTTTGCCTTTTAGGAAAGCGGCATTGCCTGGGATGAGTATCATGAGATGTTCCTCCTCAGAGAAAGCACAGATTCCCAGGGCTCTTGTGCCTGTGAATAGGCTGCCAAGGGAAGGTGAAGACCAGCAACAGCTTTCAGGGTTCGCAACTTCCTTGTGGGAGAAGCAGACATACTTTTGCCTTTTAGGAAAGAGGCGCTTCTAATAATATGTGCACTGTGCTATTCCTCCTCAGAGAAAGCACAGATTCCCAGGGCTCTTGTGCCTGTGAATAGGCTGCCAAGGCAGGGTGAAGAGCAGCAAGAGCTTTCAGGGCTGGCACCTTCCTTGTGGGAGAAGCAGTTGGACATTTGACTTTTAGCAGAGGAGCTACCTATAATATGTGCACTGTGCTATTCCTCCTCAGGGAAAGCACATATGCCCAGGGTTCTTGTGCCTGTGAATAGGCTGCCAAGGCAGGGTGAAGAGCAGCAAGAGCTTTCAGGGCTGGCACCTTCCTTGTGGGAGAAGCAGATGGACTTTTGCCTTTTAGGAAATCAGCATTGCCGAGCATGAGCATCATGAGATGTTCCTGCTCAGGGAAACCACAGATCCCGAGGGCTCTTGTGCCTGTGAATAGGCTGCCAATGCTGGATGAAGATCAGCAAGAGCTTTCAGGGCTGGCACCTTCCTTGTGGGAGAAGCACCCGGATTTTGCCTTTTAGGAAAGAGGCACTGCCAATAATATGTGCACTGTGCTATTCCACCTCAGGGAAAGCACAGATCCCCAGTGCTCTTGTGCCTGTGAATAGGCTGCCAATGGAAGTTGAAGAGCAGCAAGAGCTTTCAGGGCTGGCACCTTCCTTGTGGGAGAAGCACCTGGATTTTGCCTTTTAGGAAGCAGGCATTAACGAGGATGAGCATCATGAGCTGTTCCTTCTCAGGGAAACATCAGATCCCCACGGCTCTTGTGGCTGTGAATAGGCTGCCAAGGGAAGGTGAAGAGCAGCAAGAGCTTTCAGGGCTGGAACCTTCCTTGTGGGAGAAGCAGGCGGACCTTTTCCTTTTAGGAATGAGGCACTGCCAATAATATGTGCACAGTGCTATTCCTCCTCAGGGAAAGCACAGATCCCCACGGGTCTTCTTCCTGTGAATAGGCTGCCAATGGAAGTTGAAGAGCAGCAAGAGCTTTCAGGGCTGGCACCTTCCTTGTGGGAGAAGCAGATATACTTTTGCCTTTTAGGAAAGAGCCAAAGCCGATAACATGTGCACTGTGCTATTCCTGCTCAGGGAAAGCACAGATCCCCAGGGCTCTTGTGCCTGTGAATAGGCTGCCTAGGCAGGGTGAAGAGCAGCAAGAGCTTTCAGGGCTGGCACCTTCCTTGTGGGAGAAGCAGGTGCACTTTTGCCAATTCCGGAAGAGGATCTGCCGAGCACCAGCACCATGAGACTTTCCATCTGTGGGAAAGCACAGATCCCCAGTTGTCTTGTGCCTGTGAATAGGCTGCCAAGGGAAGGTGAAGAAGAGAAAGAGCTTTCAGGGCTGGCACCTTCCTTGTGGGAGAAGCACCCGGATTTTGCATTTTAGGAAGTAGGCATTGCCGAGGATGAGCATCATGAGCTGTTCCTTCTCAGGGAAACCACAGATCCCCAGTGCTCTTGTGCCTGTGAATAGGCTGCCAAGGGAAGGTGAAGAGCAGCAAGAGCTTTGAGGGCTGGCACCTTCCTTGTGGGAGAAGCAGATATACTTTTGCCTTTTAGGAAAGAGCCAAAGCCGATAACATGTGCACTCTGCTATTCCTGCTCAGAGAAAGCACAGATCCCCAGTTCTCTTGTGCCTGTGAATAGGCTGCCAAGGGAAGGTGAAGAGCAGCAAGAGCTTTCAGGGCTGGCACCTTCCTTGTGGGAGAAGCAGACATACTTTTGCCTTTTAGGAAAGAGGCACTGCCAATAATATGTGCACTGTGCTATTCCTCCTCAGGGAAAGCACAGATCTCCATTTCTCTAGTGCCTGTGAATAGGCTGCAAGGGAAGGTGAAGAGCAGCAAGAGCTTTCAGGGCTGGCACCTTCCTTGTGGGAGAAGCAGATATACTTTTGCCTTTTAGGAAAGAGCCAAAGCCGATAACATGTGCACTGTGCTATTCCTGCTCAGGGAAAGCACAGATCCCCAGGGCTCTTGTGCCTGTGAATAGGCTGCCTAGGCAGGGTGAAGAGCAGCAAGAGCTTTCAGGGCTGGCACCTTCCTTGTGGGAGAAGCAGGTGCACTTTTGCCAATTCCGGAAGAGGATCTGCCGAGCACCAGCACCATGAGACTTTCCATCTGTGGGAAAGCACAGATCCCCAGTTGTCTTGTGCCTGTGAATAGGCTGCCAAGGGAAGGTGAAGAAGAGAAAGAGCTTTCAGGGCTGGCACCTTCCTTGTGGGAGAAGCACCCGGATTTTGCATTTTAGGAAGCAGGCATTGCCGAGGATGAGCATCATGAGCTGTTCCTGCTCAGGGAAACCACAGATCCCCAGTGCTCTTGTGCCTGTGAATAGGCTGCCAAGGGAAGGTGAAGAGCAGCAAGAGCTTTCAGGGCTGGCACCTTCCTTGTGGGAGAAGCAGATATACTTTTGCCTTTTAGGAAAGAGCCAAAGCCGATAACATGTGCACTCTGCTATTCCTGCTCAGAGAAAGCACAGATCCCCAGTTCTCTTGTGCCTGTGAATAGGCTGCCAAGGGAAGGTGAAGAGCAGCAAGAGCTTTCAGGGCTGGCACCTTCCTTGTGGGAGAAGCAGACATACTTTTGCCTTTTAGGAAAGAGGCACTGCCAATAATATGTGCACTGTGCTATTCCTCCTCAGGGAAAGCACAGATCTCCATTTCTCTAGTGCCTGTGAATAGGCTGCAAGGGAAGGTGAAGAGCAGCAAGAGCTTTCAGGGCTGGCACCTTCCTTGTGGGAGAAGCACCCGGATTTTGCATTTTAGGAAGCAGGCATTGCCGAGGATGAGCATCATGAGCTGTTCCTTCTCAGGGAAACCACAGATCCCCAGTGCTCTTGTGCCTGTGAATAGGCTGCCAAGGGAAGGTGAACAGCAGAAACAGCTTTCAGGGCTGGTACCTTCTTTGTGGGAGAAGCAGCTGCACTTTTGCCAGTTCCGGAAGAGGTTCTGCCGAGGACCAGCACCATGAGACGTTCCATCTCTGGGAAAGCAGAGATTCCCCAGAGTTCTTGTGCCTGTGAATAGGGTGCCAAGGGAAGGTGAAGAGCAGCAAGAGCTTTCAGGGCTGGCACCTTCCTTGTGGGAGAAGCAGACATACTTTTGCCTTTTAAGAATGAGCCAAAGCCGATAACATGTGCACTCTGCTATTCCTGCTCAGGGAAAGCACAGATCCCCAGGGCTCTTGTGCCTGTGAATAGGCTGCCTAGGCAGGGTGAAGAGCAGCAAGAGCTTTCAGGGCTGGCACCTTCCTTGTGGGAGAAGCACGCAGACTTTTGCCTTTTAGGAAAGAGGCGCTTCTAATAATATGTGCACTGTGCTATTCCTCCTCAGGGAAAGCACAGATCCCCAGTTCTCTAGTGCCTGTGAATAGGCTGCCAAGGGAAGGTGAAGAGCAGCAAAAGCTTTCAGGGCTGGCACCTTCCTTGTGGGAGAAGCAGACATACTTTTGCCTTTTAGGAAAGAGGCATTGCCGAGGATGAGCATCATAAGCTTTTCCTGATCAGGGAAAGCACAGATCCCCAGTGCTCTTGTGCCTGTGAATAGGCTGCCAATGCCGGATGAAGAGCAGCAAGAGCTTTCAGGGCTGGCACCTTCCTTGTGGGAGAAGTAGCTGCACTTTTGCCAATTCCGGAAGAGGATCTGCCGAGGACCAGCACCATGAGACTTTCCATCTCTGGGAAAGCACATATCCCCAGTTGTCTTGTGCCTGTGAATAGGCTGCCAAGGGAAGGTGAAGAGCAGCAAGAGCTTTTAGGGGTGGCACCTTCCTTGTGGGAGAAGCAGGCAGATTTTTGCCTTTTAGGAAAGAGGCATTGCAGAGGATGAGCTTCATGAGCTGTTCCTGCTCAGGGAAAGCACAGATCCCCAGTGCTCTTGTGCCTGTGAAAAGGCTGCCAATGCCGGATGAAGTTCAGCAAGAGCTTTCAGGGCTGGCACCTTCCTTGTGGGAGAAGCACCCGGATTTTACGTTTTAGGAAGCAGTCATTGCCGAGGATGAGCATCATGAGCTGTTCCTGCTCAGGGAAACCACAGATCCGCAGGGCTCTTCTGCCTGTGAATAGGCTGCCAAGGGAAGGTGAAAACCAGCAACAGCTTTCAGGGCTGGTACCTTCTTTGTGGGAGAAGCAGCTGCACTTTTGCCAATTCCGGAAGAGGTTCTGCCGAGGACCAGCACCATGAGACGTTCCATCTCTGGGAAAGCAGAGATTCCCCAGAGTTCTTGTGCCTGTGAATAGGCTGCCAAGGGAAGGTGAAGAGCAGCAAGAGCTTTCAGGGCTGGAACCTTCCTTGTGGGAGAAGCAGACATACTTTTGCTTTTTAGGAAAGAGGCACTGCCAATAATAGGTACACAGTGCTATTCCTCCTCAGGGAAAGCACAGATTCCCAAGAGTTCTTGTGCCTGTGAATAGGGTGCCAAGGGAAGGTGAAGAGCAGCAAGAGCTTTCAGGGCTGGCACCTTCCTTGTGGGAGAAGCAGACAGAAATTTGCCTTTTAGGAAAGAGGCATTGCCGAGGATGAGCATCATGAGATGTTCCTGCTCAGGGAAAGCACAGATCCCCAGTTCTCCTGTGCCTGTGAATAGGCTTCCTAGGCAGGTTGAAGAGCAGCAAGAGCTTTCAGGGCTAGCACCTTCCTTGTGGGAGAAGCACGCGGACTTTTGCATTTTAGGAAAGAGGCGCTGCCAATAATATGTGCACTGTGATATTCCTGCTCAGGGAAAGCACAGATCCCCACGGCTCTTGTGCCTGTGAATATGCTGCCAAGGGAAGGTGAATAGCAGCAAGAGCTTTGAGGGCTGGCACCTTCCTTGTGGGAGAAGCAGACAGAAATTTGCCTTTTAGGAAAGCGGCATTGCCGAGGATGAGCATCATGAGATGTTCCTGCTCAGGGAAAGCACAGATCCCCAGTGCTCTTGTGCCTGTGAATAGGCTTCCAAGGGAAGGTGAAGAGCAGCAAGAGCTTTGAGGGTTGGCACCTTCCTTGTGGGAGAAGCAGACATACTTTTGCCTTTTAGGAAAGCGGCATTGCCTGGGATGAGTATCATGAGATGTTCCTCCTCAGAGAAAGCACAGATTCCCAGGGCTCTTGTGCCTGTGAATAGGCTGCCAAGGGAAGGTGAAGACCAGCAACAGCTTTCAGGGTTCGCAACTTCCTTGTGGGAGAAGCAGACATACTTTTGCCTTTTAGGAAAGAGGCGCTTCTAATAATATGTGCACTGTGCTATTCCTCCTCAGAGAAAGCACAGATTCCCAGGGCTCTTGTGCCTGTGAATAGGCTGCCAAGGCAGGGTGAAGAGCAGCAAGAGCTTTCAGGGCTGGCACCTTCCTTGTGGGAGAAGCAGTTGGACATTTGACTTTTAGCAGAGGAGCTACCTATAATATGTGCACTGTGCTATTCCTCCTCAGGGAAAGCACATATGCCCAGGGTTCTTGTGCCTGTGAATAGGCTGCCAAGGCAGGGTGAAGAGCAGCAAGAGCTTTCAGGGCTGGCACCTTCCTTGTGGGAGAAGCAGATGGACTTTTGCCTTTTAGGAAATCAGCATTGCCGAGCATGAGCATCATGAGATGTTCCTGCTCAGGGAAACCACAGATCCCGAGGGCTCTTGTGCCTGTGAATAGGCTGCCAATGCTGGATGAAGATCAGCAAGAGCTTTCAGGGCTGGCACCTTCCTTGTGGGAGAAGCACCCGGATTTTGCCTTTTAGGAAAGAGGCACTGCCAATAATATGTGCACTGTGCTATTCCACCTCAGGGAAAGCACAGATCCCCAGTGCTCTTGTGCCTGTGAATAGGCTGCCAATGGAAGTTGAAGAGGAGCAAGAGCTTTCAGGGCTGGCACCTTCCTTGTGGGAGAAGCACCTGGATTTTGCCTTTTAGGAAGCAGGCATTAACGAGGATGAGCATCATGAGCTGTTCCTTCTCAGGGAAACATCAGATCCCCACGGCTCTTGTGGCTGTGAATAGGCTGCCAAGGGAAGGTGAAGAGCAGCAAGAGCTTTCAGGGCTGGAACCTTCCTTGTGGGAGAAGCAGGCGGACCTTTTCCTTTTAGGAATGAGGCACTGCCAATAATATGTGCACAGTGCTATTCCTCCTCAGGGAAAGCACAGATCCCCACGGGTCTTCTTCCTGTGAATAGGCTGCCAATGGAAGTTGAAGAGCAGCAAGAGCTTTCAGGGCTGGCACCTTCCTTGTGGGAGAAGCAGATATACTTTTGCCTTTTAGGAAAGAGCCAAAGCCGATAACATGTGCACTCTGCTATTCCTGCTCAGGGAAAGCACAGATCCCCAGGGCTCTTGTGCCTGTGAATAGGCTGCCTAGGCAGGGTGAAGAGCAGCAAGAGGTTTCAGGGCTGGCTCCTTCCTTGTGGGAGAAGCACCCGGACATTTGCCTTTTAGGAAAGAGGCGCTTCTAATAATATGTGCACTATGCTATTCCTCCTCAGGGAAAGCACAGATCCCCAGTTCTCTTGTGCCTGTGAATAGGCTGCCAAGGGAAGGTGAAGAGCAGCAAGAGCTTTCAGGGCTGGCACCTTCCTTGTGGGAGAAGCAGGTGCACTTTTGCCAATTCCGGAAGAGGATCTGCCGAGCACCAGCACCATGAGACTTTCCATCTGTGGGAAAGCACAGATCCCCAGTTGTCTTGTGCCTGTGAATAGGCTGCCAAGGGAAGGTGAAGAAGAGAAAGAGCTTTCAGGGCTGGCACCTTCCTTGTGGGAGAAGCACCCGGATTTTGCATTTTAGGAAGCAGGCATTGCCGAGGATGAGCATCATGAGCTGTTCCTTCTCAGGGAAACCACAGATCCCCAGTGCTCTTGTGCCTGTGAATAGGCTGCCAAGGGAAGGTGAAGAGCAGCAAGAGCTTTCAGGGCTGGCACCTTCCTTGTGGGAGAAGCAGATATACTTTTGCCTTTTAGGAAAGAGCCAAAGCCGATAACATGTGCACTCTGCTATTCCTGCTCAGAGAAAGCACAGATCCCCAGTTCTCTTGTGCCTGTGAATAGGCTGCCAAGGGAAGGTGAAGAGCAGCAAGAGCTTTCAGGGCTGGCACCTTCCTTGTGGGAGAAGCAGACATACTTTTGCCTTTTAGGAAAGAGGCACTGCCAATAATATGTGCACTGTGCTATTCCTCCTCAGGGAAAGCACAGATCTCCATTTCTCTAGTGCCTGTGAATAGGCTGCAAGGGAAGGTGAAGAGCAGCAAGAGCTTTCAGGGCTGGCACCTTCCTTGTGGGAGAAGCACCCGGATTTTGCATTTTAGGAAGCAGGCATTGCCGAGGATGAGCATCATGAGCTGTTCCTTCTCAGGGAAACCACAGATCCCCAGTGCTCTTGTGCCTGTGAATAGGCTGCCAAGGGAAGGTGAACAGCAGAAACAGCTTTCAGGGCTGGTACCTTCTTTGTGGGAGAAGCAGCTGCACTTTTGCCAGTTCCGGAAGAGGTTCTGCCGAGGACCAGCACCATGAGACGTTCCATCTCTGGGAAAGCAGAGATTCCCCAGAGTTCTTGTGCCTGTGAATAGGCTGCCAAGGGAAGGTGAAGAGCAGCAAGAGCTTTCAGGGCTGGCACCTTCCTTGTGGGAGAAGCAGACATACTTTTGCCTTTTAGGAAAGAGGCACTGCCAATAATATGTGCACTGTGCTATTCCTCCTCAGGGAAAGCACAGATTCCCAAGAGTTCTTGTGCCTGTGAATAGGGTGCCAAGGGAAGGTGAAGAGCAGCAAGAGCTTTCAGGGCTGGCACCTTCCTTGTGGGAGAAGCAGACATACTTTTGCCTTTTAAGAATAAGCCAAAGCCGATAACATGTGCACTCTGCTATTCCTGCTCAGGGAAAGCACAGATCCCCAGGGCTCTTGTGCCTGTGAATAGGCTGCCTAGGCAGGGTGAAGAGCAGCAAGAGCTTTCAGGGCTGGCACCTTCCTTGTGGGAGAAGCACGCAGACTTTTGCCTTTTAGGAAAGAGGCGCTTCTAATAATATGTGCACTGTGCTATTCCTCCTCAGGGAAAGCACAGATCCCCAGCTCTCTAGTGCCTGTGAATAGGCTGCCAAGGGAAGGTGAAGAGCAGCAAAAGCTTTCAGGGCTGGCACCTTCCTTGTGGGAGAAGCAGACATACTTTTGCCTTTTAGGAAAGAGGCATTGCCGAGGATGAGCATCATAAGCTTTTCCTGATCAGGGAAAGCACAGATCCCCAGTGCTCTTGTGCCTGTGAATAGGCTGCCAATGCCGGATGAAGAGCAGCAAGAGCTTTCAGGGCTGGCACCTTCCTTGTGGGAGAAGTAGCTGCACTTTTGCCAATTCCAGAAGAGGATCTGCCGAGGACCAGCACCATGAGACTTTCCATCTCTGGGAAAGCACATATCCCCAGTTGTCTTGTGCCTGTGAATAGGCTGCCAAGGGAAGGTGAAGAGCAGCAAGAGCTTTTAGGGGTGGCACCTTCCTTGTGGGAGAAGCAGGCAGATTTTTGCCTTTTAGGAAAGAGGCATTGCAGAGGATGAGCTTCATGAGCTGTTCCTGCTCAGGGAAAGCACAGATCCCCAGTGCTCTTGTGCCTGTGAAAAGGCTGCCAATGCCGGCTGAAGTTCAGCAAGAGCTTTCAGGGCTGGCACCTTCCTTGTGGGAGAAGCACCCGCATTTTATGTTTTAGGAAGCAGTCATTGCCGAGGATGAGCATCATGAGCTGTTCCTGCTCAGGGAAACCACAGATCCGCAGGGCTCTTCTGCCTGTGAATAGGCTGCCAAGGGAAGGTGAAAACCAGCAACAGCTTTCAGGGCTGGTACCTTCTTTGTGGGAGAAGCAGCTGCACTTTTGCCAATTCCGGAAGAGGTTCTGCCGAGGACCAGCACCATGAGACGTTCCATCTCTGGGAAAGCAGAGATTCCCCAGAGTTCTTGTGCCTGTGAATAGGCTGCCAAGGGAAGGTGAAGAGCAGCAAGAGCTTTCAGGGCTGGAACCTTCCTTGTGGGAGAAGCAGACATACTTTTGCTTTTTAGGAAAGAGGCACTGCCAATAATAGGTACACAGTGCTATTCCTCCTCAGGGAAAGCACAGATTCCCAAGAGTTCTTGTCCCTGTGAATAGGGTGCCAAGGGAAGGTGAAGAGCAGCAAGAGCTTTCAGGGCTGGCACCTTCCTTGTGGGAGAAGCAGACATACTTTTGCCTTTTAGGAAAGAGCCAAAGCCGATAACATGTGCACTGTGCTATTCCTGCTCAGGGAAAGCACAGATCCCCAGTGCTCTTGTGCCTGTGAATAGGCTGCCAATGCCGGAGGAAGATCAGCAAGAGCTTTCAGGGCTGGCACCTTCCTTGTGGGAGAAGCAGACATACTTTTGCCTTTTAGGAAAGAGCCAAAGCCGATAACATGTGCACTGTGCTATTCCTGCTCAGGGAAAGCACAGATCCTCAGGGCTCTTGTGCCTGTGAATATGCTGCCAAGGCAAGGTGAAGAGCAGCAAGAGCTTTCAGGGCTGGCACCTTCCTTGTGGGAGAAGCAGACAGAAATTTGCCTTTTAGGAAAGAGGCATTGCCGAGGATGAGCATCATGAGATGTTCCTGCTCAGGGAAAGCACAGATCCCCAGTTCTCCTGTGCCTGTGAATAGGCTTCCTAGGCAGGTTGAAGAGCAGCAAGAGCTTTCAGGGCTAGCACCTTCCTTGTGGGAGAAGCACGCGGACTTTTGCATTTTAGGAAAGAGGCGCTGCCAATAATATGTGCACTGTGATATTCCTGCTCAGGGAAAGCACAGATCCCCACGGCTCTTGTGCCTGTGAATATGCTGCCAAGGGAAGGTGAATAGCAGCAAGAGCTTTGAGGGCTGGCACCTTCCTTGTGGGAGAAGCAGACAGAAATTTGCCTTTTAGGAAAGCGGCATTGCCGAGGATGAGCATCATGAGATGTTCCTGCTCAGGGAAAGCACAGATCCCCAGTGCTCTTGTGCCTGTGAATAGGCTTCCAAGGGAAGGTGAAGAGCAGCAAGAGCTTTGAGGGTTGGCACCTTCCTTGTGGGAGAAGCAGACATACTTTTGCCTTTTAGGAAAGCGGCATTGCCTGGGATGAGTATCATGAGATGTTCCTCCTCAGAGAAAGCACAGATTCCCAGGGCTCTTGTGCCTGTGAATAGGCTGCCAAGGGAAGGTGAAGACCAGCAACAGCTTTCAGGGTTCGCAACTTCCTTGTGGGAGAAGCAGACATACTTTTGCCTTTTAGGAAAGAGGCGCTTCTAATAATATGTGCACTGTGCTATTCCTCCTCAGAGAAAGCACAGATTCCCAGGGCTCTTGTGCCTGTGAATAGGCTGCCAAGGCAGGGTGAAGAGCAGCAAGAGCTTTCAGGGCTGGCACCTTCCTTGTGGGAGAAGCAGTTGGACATTTGACTTTTAGCAGAGGAGCTACCTATAATATGTGCACTGTGCTATTCCTCCTCAGGGAAAGCACATATGCCCAGGGTTCTTGTGCCTGTGAATAGGCTGCCAAGGCAGGGTGAAGAGCAGCAAGAGCTTTCAGGGCTGGCACCTTCCTTGTGGGAGAAGCAGATGGACTTTTGCCTTTTAGGAAATCAGCATTGCCGAGCATGAGCATCATGAGATGTTCCTGCTCAGGGAAACCACAGATCCCGAGGGCTCTTGTGCCTGTGAATAGGCTGCCAATGCTGGATGAAGATCAGCAAGAGCTTTCAGGGCTGGCACCTTCCTTGTGGGAGAAGCACCCGGATTTTCCTTTTAGGAAAGAGGCACTGCCAATAATATGTGCACTGTGCTATTCCACCTCAGGGAAAGCACAGATCCCCAGTGCTCTTGTGCCTGTGAATAGGCTGCCAATGGAAGTTGAAGAGCAGCAAGAGCTTTCAGGGCTGGCACCTTCCTTGTGGGAGAAGCACCTGGATTTTGCCTTTTAGGAAGCAGGCATTAACGAGGATGAGCATCATGAGCTGTTCCTTCTCAGGGAAACATCAGATCCCCACGGCTCTTGTGGCTGTGAATAGGCTGCCAAGGGAAGGTGAAGAGCAGCAAGAGCTTTCAGGGCTGGAACCTTCCTTGTGGGAGAAGCAGGCGGACCTTTTCCTTTTAGGAATGAGGCACTGCCAATAATATGTGCACAGTGCTATTCCTCCTCAGGGAAAGCACAGATCCCCACGGGTCTTCTTCCTGTGAATAGGCTGCCAATGGAAGTTGAAGAGCAGCAAGAGCTTTCAGGGCTGGCACCTTCCTTGTGGGAGAAGCAGATATACTTTTGCCTTTTAGGAAAGAGCCAAAGCCGATAACATGTGCACTGTGCTATTCCTGCTCAGGGAAAGCACAGATCCCCAGGGCTCTTGTGCCTGTGAATAGGCTGCCTAGGCAGGGTGAAGAGCAGCAAGAGGTTTCAGGGCTGGCTCCTTCCTTGTGGGAGAAGCACCCGGACATTTGCCTTTTAGGAAAGAGGCGCTTCTAATAATATGTGCACTATGCTATTCCTCCTCAGGGAAAGCACAGATCCCCAGTTCTCTTGTGCCTGTGAATAGGCTGCCAAGGGAAGGTGAAGAGCAGCAAGAGCTTTCAGGGCTGGCACCTTCCTTGTGGGAGAAGCAGACAGAAATTTGCCTTTTAGGAAAGAGCCAAAGCCGATAACATGTGCACTCTGCTATTCCTGGTCAGGGAAAGCACAGATCCCCAGTTCTCTTGTGCCTGTGAATAGGCTGCCAAGGGAAGGTGAAGAGCAGCAAGAGCTTTCAGGGCTGGCACCTTCCTTGTGGGAGAAGCAGACATACTTTTGCCTTTTAGGAAAGAGGCACTGCCAATAATATGTGCACTGTGCTATTCCTCCTCAGGGAAAGCACAGATCTCCATTTCTCTAGTGCCTGTGAATAGGCTGCAAGGGAAGGTGAAGAGCAGCAAGAGCTTTCAGGGCTGGCACCTTCCTTGTGGGAGAAGCACCCGGATTTTGCATTTTAGGAAGCAGGCATTGCCGAGGATGAGCATCATGAGCTGTTCCTTCTCAGGGAAACCACAGATCCCCAGTGCTCTTGTGCCTGTGAATAGGCTGCCAAGGGAAGGTGAACAGCAGAAACAGCTTTCAGGGCTGGTACCTTCTTTGTGGGAGAAGCAGCTGCACTTTTGCCAGTTCCGGAAGAGGTTCTGCCGAGGACCAGCACCATGAGACGTTCCATCTCTGGGAAAGCAGAGATTCCCCAGAGTTCTTGTGCCTGTGAATAGGCTGCCAAGGGAAGGTGAAGAGCAGCAAGAGCTTTCAGGGCTGGCACCTTCCTTGTGGGAGAAGCAGACATACTTTTGCCTTTTAAGAATGAGCCAAAGCCGATAACATGTGCACTCTGCTATTCCTGCTCAGGGAAAGCACAGATCCCCAGGGCTCTTGTGCCTGTGAATAGGCTGCCTAGGCAGGGTGAAGAGCAGCAAGAGCTTTCAGGGCTGGCACCTTCCTTGTGGGAGAAGCACGCAGACTTTTGCCTTTTAGGAAAGAGGCGCTTCTAATAATATGTGCACTGTGCTATTCCTCCTCAGGGAAAGCACAGATCCCCAGTTCTCTAGTGCCTGTGAATAGGCTGCCAAGGGAAGGTGAAGACCAGCAAAAGCTTTCAGGGCTGGCACCTTCCTTGTGGGAGAAGCAGACATACTTTTGCCTTTTAGGAAAGAGGCATTGCCGAGGATGAGCATCATAAGCTTTTCCTGATCAGGGAAAGCACAGATCCCCAGTGCTCTTGTGCCTGTGAATAGGCTGCCAATGCCGGATGAAGAGCAGCAAGAGCTTTCAGGGCTGGCACCTTCCTTGTGGGAGAAGTAGCTGCACTTTTGCCAATTCCGGAAGAGGATCTGCCGAGGACCAGCACCATGAGACTTTCCATCTCTGGGAAAGCACATATCCCCAGTTGTCTTGTGCCTGTGAATAGGCTGCCAAGGGAAGGTGAAGAGCAGCAAGAGCTTTTAGGGGTGGCACCTTCCTTGTGGGAGAAGCAGGCAGATTTTTGCCTTTTAGGAAAGAGGCATTGCAGAGGATGAGCTTCATGAGCTGTTCCTGCTCAGGGAAAGCACAGATCCCCAGTGCTCTTGTGCCTGTGAAAAGGCTGCCAATGCCGGATGAAGTTCAGCAAGAGCTTTCAGGGCTGGCACCTTCCTTGTGGGAGAAGCACCCGGATTTTACGTTTTAGGAAGCAGGCATTGCCGAGGATGAGCATCATGAGCTGTTCCTGCTCAGGGAAACCACAGATCCGCAGGGCTCTTCTGCCTGTGAATAGGCTGCCAAGGGAAGGTGAAAACCAGCAACAGCTTTCAGGGCTGGTACCTTCTTTGTGGGAGAAGCAGCTGCACTTTTGCCAATTCCGGAAGAGGTTCTGCCGAGGAGCAGCACCATGAGACGTTCCATCTCTGGGAAAGCAGAGATTCCCCATAGTTCTTGTGCCTGTGAATAGGCTGCCAAGGGAAGGTGAAGAGCAGCAAGAGCTTTCAGGGCTGGCACCTTCCTTGTGGGAGAAGCAGACATACTTTTGCCTTTTAGGAAAGAGGCATTGCCGAGGATGAGCATCATAAGCTTTTCCTGATCAGGGAAAGCACAGATCCCCAGTGCTCTTGTGCCTGTGAATAGGCTGCCAATGCCGGATGAAGAGCAGCAAGAGCTTTCAGGGCTGGCACCTTCCTTGTGGGAGAAGTAGCTGCACTTTTGCCAATTCCGGAAGAGGATCTGCCGAGGACCAGCACCATGAGACTTTCCATCTCTGGGAAAGCACATATCCCCAGTTGTCTTGTGCCTGTGAATAGGCTGCCAAGGGAAGGTGAAGAGCAGCAAGAGCTTTCAGGGCTGGCACCTTCCTTGTGGGAGAAGCACCCGGATTTTCATTTTAGGAAGCAGGCATTGCCGAGGATGAGCATCATGAGCTGTTCCTCCTCAGGGAAAGCACAGATCCCCAGTTGTCTTGTGCCTGTGAATAGGCTGCCAAGGGAAGGTGAAGAGCAGCAAGAGCTTTCAGGGCTGGCACCTTCCTTGTGGGAGAAGCAGATATACTTTTGCCTTTTAGGAAAGAGCCAAAGCCGATAACATATGCACTCTGCTATTCCTGCTCAGGGAAAGCACAGATCCCCAGTTCTCTTGTGCCTGTGAATAGGCTGCCAAGGGAAGGTGAAAACCAGCAACAGCTTTCAGGGCTGGTACCTTCTTTGTGGGAGAAGCAGCTGCACTTTTGCCAGTTCCGGAAGAGGTTCTGCCGAGTACCAGCACCATGAGACGTTCCATCTCTGGGAAAGCAGAGATTCCCCAGAGTTCTTGTGCCTGTGAATAGGCTGCCAAGGGAAGGTGAAGAGCAGCAAGAGCTTTCAGGGCTGGCACCTTCCTTGTGGGAGAAGCAGACATACTTTTGCCTTTTAGGAAAGAGGCACTGCCAATAATATGTGCACTGTGCTATTCCTCCTCAGGGAAAGCACAGATCCCCAGTTCTCTTGTGCCTGTGAATAGGCTGCCAAGGGAAGGTGAAAACCAGCAACAGCTTTCAGGGCTGGTGCCTTCTTTGTGGGAGAAGCAGCTGCACTTTTGCCAGTTCCGGAAGAGGTTCTGCCGAGGACCAGCACCATGAGACGTTCCATCTCTGGGAAAGCAGAGATTCCCCAGAGTTCTTGTGCCTGTGAATAGGCTGCCAAGGGAAGGTGAAGAGCAGCAAGAGCTTTCAGGGCTGGCACCTTCCTTGTGGGAGAAGCAGACATACTTTTGCCTTTTAGGAAAGAGGCACTGCCAATAATATGTGCACTGTGCTATTCCTCCTCAGGGAAAGCACAGATCCCCAGTTCTCTAGTGCCTGTGAATAGGCTGCCAAGGGAAGGTGAAGAGCAGCAAAAGCTTTCAGGGCTGGCACCTTCCCTGTGGGAGAAGCAGACATACTTTTGCCTTTTAGGAAAGAGGCATTGCCGAGGATGAGCATCATAAGCTTTTCCTGATCAGGGAAAGCACAGATCCCCAGTGCTCTTGTGCCTGTGAATAGGCTGCCAATGCCGGATGAAGAGCAGCAAGAGCTTTCAGGGCTGGCACCTTCCTTGTGGGAGAAGTAGCTGCACTTTTGCCAATTCCGGAAGAGGATCTGCCGAGGACCAGCACCATGAGACTTTCCATCTCTGGGAAAGCACATATCCCCAGTTGTCTTGTGCCTGTGAATAGGCTGCCAAGGGAAGGTGAAGAGCAGCAAAAGCTTTCAGGGCTGGCACCTTCCTTGTGGGAGAAGCAGACATACTTTTGCCTTTTAGGAAAGAGGCATTGCCGAGGATGAGCATCATAAGCTTTTCCTGATCAGGGAAAGCACAGATCCCCAGTGCTCTTGTGCCTGTGAATAGGCTGCCAATGCCGGATGAAGAGCAGCAAGAGCTTTCAGGGCTGGCACCTTCCTTGTGGGAGAAGTAGCTGCACTTTTGCCAATTCCGGAAGAGGATCTGCCGAGGACCAGCACCATGAGACTTTCCATCTCTGGGAAAGCACATATCCCCAGTTGTCTTGTGCCTGTGAATAGGCTGCCAAGGGAAGGTGAAGAGCAGCAAGAGCTTTCAGGGCTGGCACCTTCCTTGTGGGAGAAGCAGACATACTTTTGCCTTTTAGGAAAGAGGCACTGCCAATAATATGTGCACTGTGCTATTCCTCCTCAGGGAAAGCACAGATCCCCAGTTCTCTAGTGCCTGTGAATAGGCTGCCAAGGGAAGGTGAAGAGCAGCAAGAGCTTTCAGGGCTGGCACCTTCCTTGTGGGAGAAGCACCCGGATTTTGCATTTTAGGAAGCAGGCATTGCCGAGGATGAGCATCATGAGCTGTTCCTCCTCAGGGAAAGCACAGATCCCCAGTTGTCTTGTGCCTGTGAATAGGCTGCCAAGGGAAGGTGAAGAGCAGCAAGAGCTTTCAGGGCTGGCACCTTCCTTGTGGGAGAAGCAGATATACTTTTGCCTTTTAGGAAAGAGCCAAAGCCGATAACATGTGCACTCTGCTATTCCTGCTCAGGGAAAGCACAGATCCCCAGTTCTCTTGTGCCTGTGAATAGGCTGCCAAGGGAAGGTGAAAACCAGCAACAGCTTTCAGGGCTGGTACCTTCTTTGTGGGAGAAGCAGCTGCACTTTTGCCAGTTCCGGAAGAGGTTCTGCCGAGGACCAGCACCATGAGATGTTCCATCTCTGGGAAAGCAGAGATTCCCCAGAGTTCTTGTGCCTGTGAATAGGCTGCCAAGGGAAGGTGAAGAGCAGCAAGAGCTTTCAGGGCTGGCACCTTCCTTGTGGGAGAAGCAGACATACTTTTGCCTTTTAGGAAAGAGGCACTGCCAATAATATGTGCACTGTGCTATTCCTCCTCAGGGAAAGCACAGATCCCCAGTTCTCTAGTGCCTGTGAACAGGCTGCCAAGGGAAGGTGAAGAGCAGCAAAAGCTTTCAGGGCTGGCACCTTCCTTGTGGGAGAAGCAGACATACTTTTGCCTTTTAGGAAAGAGGCATTGCCGAGGATGAGCATCATAAGCTTTTCCTGATCAGGGAAAGCACAGATCCCCAGGGCTCTTGTGCCTGTGAATAGGCTGCCAATGCCGGATGAAGAGCAGCAAGAGCTTTCAGGGCTGGCACCTTCCTTGTGGGAGAAGTAGCTGCACTTTTGCCAATTCCGGAAGAGGATCTGCCGAGGACCAGCACCATGAGACTTTCCATCTCTGGGAAAGCACATATCCCCAGTTGTCTTGTGCCTGTGAATAGGCTGCCAAGGGAAGGTGAAGAGCAGCAAGAGCTTTTAGGGGTGGCACCTTCCTTGTGGGAGAAGCAGGCAGATTTTTGCCTTTTAGGAAAGAGGCATTGCAGAGGATGAGCTTCATGAGCTGTTCCTGCTCAGGGAAAGCACAGATCCCCAGTGCTCTTGTGCCTGTGAAAAGGCTGCCAATGCCGGATGAAGTTCAGCAAGAGCTTTCAGGGCTGGCACCTTCCTTGTGGGAGAAGCACCCGGATTTTACGTTTTAGGAAGCAGTCATTGCCGAGGATGAGCATCATGAGCTGTTCCTGCTCAGGGAAACCACAGATCCGCAGGGCTCTTCTGCCTGTGAATAGGCTGCCAAGGGAAGGTGAAAACCAGCAACAGCTTTCAGGGCTGGTACCTTCTTTGTGGGAGAAGCAGCTGCACTTTTGCCAATTCCGGAAGAGGTTCTGCCGAGGACCAGCACCATGAGACGTTCCATCTCTGGGAAAGCAGAGATTCCCCAGAGTTCTTGTGCCTGTGAATAGGGTGCCAAGGGAAGGTGAAGAGCAGCAAGAGCTTTCAGGGCTGGCACCTTCCTTGTGGGAGAAGCACCCGGATTTTGCATTTTAGGAAGCAGGCATTGCCGAGGATGAGCATCATGAGCTGTTCCTCCTCAGGGAAAGCACAGATCCCCAGTTGTCTTGTGCCTGTGAATAGGCTGCCAAGGGAAGGTGAAGAGCAGCAAGAGCTTTCAGGGCTGGCACCTTCCTTGTGGGAGAAGCAGATATACTTTTGCCTTTTAGGAAAGAGCCAAAGCCGATAACATGTGCACTCTGCTATTCCTGCTCAGGGAAAGCACAGATCCTCAGGGCTCTTGTGCCTGTGAATATGCTGCCAAGGCAAGGTGAAGAGCAGCAAGAGCTTTCAGGGCTGGCACCTTCCTTGTAGGAGAAGCAGACAGAAATTTGCCTTTTAGGAAATCAGCATTGCCGAGCATGAGCATCATGAGATGTTCCTGCTCAGGGAAAGCACAGATCCCCAGTGTTCTTGTGCCTGTGAATAGGCTGCCAAGGGAAGGTGAAGAGCAGCAAGAGCTTTCAGGGCTGGCACCTTCCTTGTGGGAGAAGCAGACAGAAATTTGCCTTTTAGGAAAGAGCCAAAGCCGATAACATGTGCACTCTGCTATTCCTGCTCAGGGAAAGCACAGATCCCCAGTTCTCTTGTGCCTGTGAATAGGCTGCCAAGGGAAGGTGAAAACCAGCAACAGCTTTCAGGGCTGGTACCTTCTTTGTGGGAGAAGCAGCTGCACTTTTGCCAGTTCCGGAAGAGGTTCTGCCGAGGAGCAGCACCATGAGACGTTCCATCTCTGGGAAAGCAGAGATTCCCCATAGTTCTTGTGCCTGTGAATAGGCTGCCAAGGGAAGGTGAAGAGCAGCAAGAGCTTTCAGGGCTGGCACCTTCCTTGTGGGAGAAGCAGACATACTTTTGCCTTTTAGGAAAGAGGCATTGCCGAGGATGAGCATCATAAGCTTTTCCTGATCAGGGAAAGCACAGATCCCCAGGGCTCTTGTGCCTGTGAATAGGCTGCCAATGCCGGATGAAGAGCAGCAAGAGCTTTCAGGGCTGGCACCTTCCTTGTGGGAGAAGTAGCTGCACTTTTGCCAATTCCGGAAGAGGATCTGCCGAGGACCAGCACCATGAGACTTTCCATCTCTGGGAAAGCACATATCCCCAGTTGTCTTGTGCCTGTGAATAGGCTGCCAAGGGAAGGTGAAGAGCAGCAAGAGCTTTCAGGGCTGGCACCTTCCTTGTGGGAGAAGCACCCGGATTTTGCATTTTAGGAAGCAGGCATTGCCGAGGATGAGCATCATGAGCTGTTCCTCCTCAGGGAAAGCACAGATCCCCAGTTGTCTTGTGCCTGTGAATAGGCTGCCAAGGGAAGGTGAAGAGCAGCAAGAGCTTTCAGGGCTGGCACCTTCCTTGTGGGAGAAGCAGATATACTTTTGCCTTTTAGGAAAGAGCCAAAGCCGATAACATGTGCACTCTGCTATTCCTGCTCAGGGAAAGCACAGATCCCCAGTTCTCTAGTGCCTGTGAATAGGCTGCCAAGGGAAGGTGAAAACCAGCAACAGCTTTCAGGGCTGGTACCTTCTTTGTGGGAGAAGCAGCTGCACTTTTGCCAGTTCCGGAAGAGGTTCTGCCGAGGAGCAGCACCATGAGACGTTCCATCTCTGGGAAAGCAGAGATTCCCCAGAGTTCTTGTGCCTGTGAATAGGCTGCCAAGGGAAGGTGAAGAGCAGCAACAGCTTTCAGGGCTGGCACCTTCCTTGTGGGAGAAGCAGACATACTTTTGCCTTTTAGGAAAGAGGCACTGCCAATAATATGTGCACTGTGCTATTCCTCCTCAGGGAAAGCACAGATCCCCAGTTCTCTAGTGCCTGTGAATAGGCTGCCAAGGGAAGGTGAAGAGCAGCAAAAGCTTTCAGGGCTGGCACCTTCCTTGTGGGAGAAGCAGACATACTTTTGCCTTTTAGGAAAGAGGCATTGCCGAGGATGAGCATCATAAGCTTTTCCTGATCAGGGAAAGCACAGATCCCCAGTGCTCTTGTGCCTGTGAATAGGCTGCCAATGCCGGATGAAGAGCAGCAAGAGCTTTCAGGGCTGGCACCTTCCTTGTGGGAGAAGTAGCTGCACTTTTGCCAATTCCGGAAGAGGATCTGCCGAGGACCAGCACCATGAGACTTTCCATCTCTGGGAAAGCACATATCCCCAGTTGTCTTGTGCCTGTGAATAGGCTGCCAAGGGAAGGTGAAGAGCAGCAAAAGCTTTCAGGGCTGGCACCTTCCTTGTGGGAGAAGCAGACATACTTTTGCCTTTTAGGAAAGAGGCATTGCCGAGGATGAGCATCATAAGCTTTTCCTGATCAGGGAAAGCACAGATCCCCAGTGCTCTTGTGCCTGTGAATAGGCTGCCAATGCCGGATGAAGAGCAGCAAGAGCTTTCAGGGCTGGCACCTTCCTTGTGGGAGAAGTAGCTGCACTTTTGCCAATTCCGGAAGAGGATCTGCCGAGGACCAGCACCATGAGACTTTCCATCTCTGGGAAAGCACATATCCCCAGTTGTCTTGTGCCTGTGAATAGGCTGCCAAGGGAAGGTGAAGAGCAGCAAGAGCTTTCAGGGCTGGCACCTTCCTTGTGGGAGAAGCAGACATACTTTTGCCTTTTAGGAAAGAGGCACTGCCAATAATATGTGCACTGTGCTATTCCTCCTCAGGGAAAGCACAGATCCCCAGTTCTCTAGTGCCTGTGAATAGGCTGCCAAGGGAAGGTGAAGAGCAGCAAAAGCTTTCAGGGCTGGCACCTTCCTTGTGGGAGAAGCAGACATACTTTTGCCTTTTAGGAAAGAGGCACTGCCAATAATAGGTACACAGTGCTATTCCTCCTCAGGGAAAGCACAGATTCCCAAGAGTTCTTGTCCCTGTGAATAGGGTGCCAAGGGAAGGTGAAGAGCAGCAAGAGCTTTCAGGGCTGGCACCTTCCTTGTGGGAGAAGCACCCGGATTTTGCATTTTAGGAAGCAGGCATTGCCGAGGATGAGCATCATGAGCTGTTCCTCCTCAGGGAAAGCACAGATCCCCAGTTGTCTTGTGCCTGTGAATAGGCTGCCAAGGGAAGGTGAAGAGTAGCAAGAGCTTTCAGGGCTGGCACCTTCCTTGTGGGAGAAGCAGATATACTTTTGCCTTTTAGGAAAGAGCCAAAGCCGATAACATGTGCACTCTGCTATTCCTGCTCAGGGAAAGCACAGATCCTCAGGGCTCTTGTGCCTGTGAATATGCTGCCAAGGCAAGGTGAAGAGCAGCAAGAGCTTTCAGGGCTGGCACCTTCCTTGTAGGAGAAGCAGACAGAAATTTGCCTTTTAGGAAATCAGCATTGCCGAGCATGAGCATCATGAGATGTTCCTGCTCAGGGAAAGCACAGATCCCCAGTGTTCTTGTGCCTGTGAATAGGCTGCCAAGGGAAGGTGAAGAGCAGCAAGAGCTTTCAGGGCTGGCACCTTCCTTGTGGGAGAAGCAGACAGAAATTTGCCTTTTAGGAAAGAGCCAAAGCCGATAACATGTGCACTCTGCTATTCCTGCTCAGGGAAAGCACAGATCCCCAGTTCTCTTGTGCCTGTGAATAGGCTGCCAAGGGAAGGTGAAAACCAGCAACAGCTTTCAGGGCTGGTACCTTCTTTGTGGGAGAAGCAGCTGCACTTTTGCCAGTTCCGGAAGAGGTTCTGCCGAGGAGCAGCACCATGAGACGTTCCATCTCTGGGAAAGCAGAGATTCCCCATAGTTCTTGTGCCTGTGAATAGGCTGCCAAGGGAAGGTGAAGAGCAGCAAGAGCTTTCAGGGCTGGCACCTTCCTTGTGGGAGAAGCAGACATACTTTTGCCTTTTAGGAAAGAGGCATTGCCGAGGATGAGCATCATAAGCTTTTCCTGATCAGGGAAAGCACAGATCCCCAGGGCTCTTGTGCCTGTGAATAGGCTGCCTAGGCAGGGTGAAGATCAGCAAGAGCTTTCAGGGCTGGTACCTTCTTTGTGGGAGAAGCAGCTGCACTTTTGCCAGTTCCGGAAGAGGTTCTGCCGAGTACCAGCACCATGAGACGTTCCATCTCTGGGAAAGCACATATCCCCAGTTGTCTTGTGCCTGTGAATAGGCTGCCAAGGGAAGGTGAAGAGCAGCAAGAGCTTTCAGGGCTGGCACCTTCCTTGTGGGAGAAGCACCCGGATTTTGCATTTTAGGAAGCAGGCATTGCCGAGGATGAGCATCATGAGCTGTTCCTCCTCAGGGAAAGCACAGATCCCCAGTTGTCTTGTGCCTGTGAATACGCTGCCAAGGGAAGGTGAAGAGCAGCAAGAGCTTTCAGGGCTGGCACCTTCCGTGTGGGAGAAGCAGACATACTTTTGCCTTTTAGGAAAGAGGCACTGCCAATAATATGTGCACTGTGCTATTCCTCCTCAGGGAAAGCACAGATCCCCAGTTCTCTAGTGCCTGTGAATAGGCTGCCAAGGGAAGGTGAAAACCAGCAACAGCTTTCAGGGCTGGTACCTTCTTTGTGGGAGAAGCAGCTGCACTTTTGCCAGTTCCGGAAGAGGTTCTGCCAAGGAGCAGCACCATGAGACGTTCCATCTCTGGGAAAGCAGAGATTCCCCAGTTGTCTTGTGCCTGTGAATAGGCTGCCAAGGGAAGGTGAAGAGCAGCAAGAGCTTTCAGGGCTGGCACCTTCCTTGTGGGAGAAGCAGACATACTTTTGCCTTTTAGGAAAGAGGCACTGCCAATAATATGTGCACTGTGCTATTCCTCCTCAGGGAAAGCACAGATCCCCAGTTCTCTAGTGCCTGTGAATAGGCTGCCAAGGGAAGGTGAAGAGCAGCAAAAGCTTTCAGGGCTGGCACCTTCCTTGTGGGAGAAGCAGACATACTTTTGCCTTTTAGGAAAGAGGCATTGCCGAGGATGAGCATCATAAGCTTTTCCTGATCAGGGAAAGCACAGATCCCCAGTGCTCTTGTGCCTGTGAATAGGCTGCCAATGCCGGATGAAGAGCAGCAAGAGCTTTCAGGGCTGGCACCTTCCTTGTGGGAGAAGTAGCTGCACTTTTGCCAATTCCGGAAGAGGATCTGCCGAGGACCAGCACCATGAGACTTTCCATCTCTGGGAAAGCACATATCCCCAGTTGTCTTGTGCCTGTGAATAGGCTGCCAAGGGAAGGTGAAGAGCAGCAAGAGCTTTTAGGGGTGGCACCTTCCTTGTGGGAGAAGCAGGCAGATTTTTGCCTTTTAGGAAAGAGGCATTGCAGAGGATGAGCTTCATGAGCTGTTCCTGCTCAGGGAAAGCACAGATCCCCAGTGCTCTTGTGCCTGTGAAAAGGCTGCCAATGCCGGATGAAGTTCAGCAAGAGCTTTCAGGGCTGGCACCTTCCTTGTGGGAGAAGCACCCGCATTTTACGTTTTAGGAAGCAGTCATTGCCGAGGATGAGCATCATGAGCTGTTCCTGCTCAGGGAAACCACAGATCCGCAGGGCTCTTCTGCCTGTGAATAGGCTGCCAAGGGAAGGTGAAAACCAGCAACAGCTTTCAGGGCTGGTACCTTCTTTGTGGGAGAAGCAGCTGCACTTTTGCCAATTCCGGAAGAGGTTCTGCCGAGGACCAGCACCATGAGACGTTCCATCTCTGGGAAAGCAGAGATTCCCCAGAGTTCTTGTGCCTGTGAATAGGCTGCCAAGGGAAGGTGAAGAGCAGCAAGAGCTTTCAGGGCTGGAACCTTCCTTGTGGGAGAAGCAGACATACTTTTGCTTTTTAGGAAAGAGGCACTGCCAATAATAGGTACACAGTGCTATTCCTCCTCAGGGAAAGCACAGATTCCCAAGAGTTCTTGTCCCTGTGAATAGGGTGCCAAGGGAAGGTGAAGAGCAGCAAGAGCTTTCAGGGCTGGCACCTTCCTTGTGGGAGAAGCAGACATACTTTTGCCTTTTAGGAAAGAGCCAAAGCCGATAACATGTGCACTGTGCTATTCCTGCTCAGGGAAAGCACAGATCCCCAGTGCTCTTGTGCCTGTGAATAGGCTGCCAATGCCGGAGGAAGATCAGCAAGAGCTTTCAGGGCTGGCACCTTCCTTGTGGGAGAAGCAGACATACTTTTGCCTTTTAGGAAAGAGCCAAAGCCGATAACATGTGCACTGTGCTATTCCTGCTCAGGGAAAGCACAGATCCTCAGGGCTCTTGTGCCTGTGAATATGCTGCCAAGGCAAGGTGAAGAGCAGCAAGAGCTTTCAGGGCTGGCACCTTCCTTGTGGGAGAAGCAGACAGAAATTTGCCTTTTAGGAAAGAGGCATTGCCGAGGATGAGCATCATGAGATGTTCCTGCTCAGGGAAAGCACAGATCCCCAGTTCTCCTGTGCCTGTGAATAGGCTTCCTAGGCAGGTTGAAGAGCAGCAAGAGCTTTCAGGGCTAGCACCTTCCTTGTGGGAGAAGCACGCGGACTTTTGCATTTTAGGAAAGAGGCGCTGCCAATAATATGTGCACTGTGATATTCCTGCTCAGGGAAAGCACAGATCCCCACGGCTCTTGTGCCTGTGAATATGCTGCCAAGGGAAGGTGAATAGCAGCAAGAGCTTTGAGGGCTGGCACCTTCCTTGTGGGAGAAGCAGACAGAAATTTGCCTTTTAGGAAAGCGGCATTGCCGAGGATGAGCATCATGAGATGTTCCTGCTCAGGGAAAGCACAGATCCCCAGTGCTCTTGTGCCTGTGAATAGGCTTCCAAGGGAAGGTGAAGAGCAGCAAGAGCTTTGAGGGTTGGCACCTTCCTTGTGGGAGAAGCAGACATACTTTTGCCTTTTAGGAAAGCGGCATTGCCTGGGATGAGTATCATGAGATGTTCCTCCTCAGAGAAAGCACAGATTCCCAGGGCTCTTGTGCCTGTGAATAGGCTGCCAAGGGAAGGTGAAGACCAGCAACAGCTTTCAGGGTTCGCAACTTCCTTGTGGGAGAAGCAGACATACTTTTGCCTTTTAGGAAAGAGGCGCTTCTAATAATATGTGCACTGTGCTATTCCTCCTCAGAGAAAGCACAGATTCCCAGGGCTCTTGTGCCTGTGAATAGGCTGCCAAGGCAGGGTGAAGAGCAGCAAGAGCTTTCAGGGCTGGCACCTTCCTTGTGGGAGAAGCAGTTGGACATTTGACTTTTAGGAGAGGAGCTACCTATAATATGTGCACTGTGCTATTCCTCCTCAGGGAAAGCACATATGCCCAGGGTTCTTGTGCCTGTGAATAGGCTGCCAAGGCAGGGTGAAGAGCAGCAAGAGCTTTCAGGGCTGGCACCTTCCTTGTGGGAGAAGCAGATATACTTTTGCCTTTTAGGAAAGAGCCAAAGCCGATAACATGTGCACTCTGCTATTCCTGCTCAGGGAAAGCACAGATCCCCAGTGCTCTTGTGCCTGTGAATAGGCTGCCAAGGGAAGTTGAAAACCAGCAACAGCTTTCAGGGCTGGTACCTTCTTTGTGGGAGAAGCAGCTGCACTTTTGCCAGTTCCGGAAGAGGTTCTGCCGAGGACCAGCACCATGAGACGTTCCATCTCTGGGAAAGCAGAGATTCCCCAGAGTTCTTGTGCCTGTGAATAGGCTGCCAAGGGAAGGTGAAGAGCAGCAAGAGCTTTCAGGGCTGGCACCTTCCTTGTGGGAGAAGCAGACATACTTTTGCCTTTTAGGAAAGAGGCACTGCCAATAATATGTGCACTGTGCTATTCCTCCTCAGGGAAAGCACAGATCCCCAGTTCTCTAGTGCCTGTGAATAGGCTGCCAAGGGAAGGTGAAAACCAGCAACAGCTTTCAGGGCTGGTACCTTCTTTGTGGGAGAAGCAGCTGCACTTTTGCCAGTTCCGGAAGAGGTTCTGCCGAGGAGCAGCACCATGAGACGTTCCATCTCTGGGAAAGCAGAGATTCCCCAGAGTTCTTGTGCCTGTGAATAGGCTGCCAAGGGAAGGTGAAGAGCAGCAAGAGCTTTCAGGGCTGGCACCTTCCTTGTGGGAGAAGCAGACATACTTTTGCCTTTTAGGAAAGAGGCACTGCCAATAATATGTGCACTGTGCTATTCCTCCTCAGGGAAAGCACAGATCCCCAGTTCTCTAGTGCCTGTGAATAGGCTGCCAAGGGAAGGTGAAGAGCAGCAAAAGCTTTCAGGGCTGGCACCTTCCTTGTGGGAGAAGCAGACATACTTTTGCCTTTTAGGAAAGAGGCATTGCAGAGGATGAGCATCATAAGCTTTTCCTGATTAGGGAAAGCACAGATCCCCAGTGCTCTTGTGCCTGTGAATAGGCTGCCAATGCCGGATGAAGAGCAGCAAGAGCTTTCAGGGCTGGCACCTTCCTTGTGGGAGAAGTAGCTGCACTTTTGCCAATTCCGGAAGAGGATCTGCCGAGGACCAGCACCATGAGACTTTCCATCTCTGGGAAAGCACATATCCCCAGTTGTCTTGTGCCTGTGAATAGGCTGCCAAGGGAAGGTGAAGAGCAGCAAGAGCTTTCAGGGCTGGCACCTTCCTTGTGGGAGAAGCAGACATACTTTTGCCTTTTAGGAAAGAGGCACTGCCAATAATATGTGCACTGTGCTATTCCTCCTCAGGGAAAGCACAGATCCCCAGTTCTCTAGTGCCTGTGAATAGGCTGCCAAGGGAAGGTGAAGAGCAGCAAAAGCTTTCAGGGCTGGCACCTTCCTTGTGGGAGAAGCAGACATACTTTTGCCTTTTAGGAAAGAGGCACTGCCAATAATAGGTACACAGTGCTATTCCTCCTCAGGGAAAGCACAGATTCCCAAGAGTTCTTGTCCCTGTGAATAGGGTGCCAAGGGAAGGTGAAGAGCAGCAAGAGCTTTCAGGGCTGGCACCTTCCTTGTGGGAGAAGCACCCGGATTTTGCATTTTAGGAAGCAGGCATTGCCGAGGATGAGCATCATGAGCTGTTCCTCCTCAGGGAAAGCACAGATCCCCAGTTGTCTTGTGCCTGTGAATAGGCTGCCAAGGGAAGGTGAAGAGCAGCAAGAGCTTTCAGGGCTGGCACCTTCCTTGTGGGAGAAGCAGATATACTTTTGCCTTTTAGGAAAGAGCCAAAGCCGATAACATGTGCACTCTGCTATTCCTGCTCAGGGAAAGCACAGATCCTCAGGGCTCTTGTGCCTGTGAATATGCTGCCAAGGCAAGGTGAAGAGCAGCAAGAGCTTTCAGGGCTGGCACCTTCCTTGTAGGAGAAGCAGACAGAAATTTGCCTTTTAGGAAATCAGCATTGCCGAGCATGAGCATCATGAGATGTTCCTGCTCAGGGAAAGCACAGATCCCCAGTGTTCTTGTGCCTGTGAATAGGCTGCCAAGGGAAGGTGAAGAGCAGCAAGAGCTTTCAGGGCTGGCACCTTCCTTGTGGGAGAAGCAGACAGAAATTTGCCTTTTAGGAAAGAGCCAAAGCCGATAACATGTGCACTCTGCTATTCCTGCTCAGGGAAAGCACAGATCCCCAGTTCTCTTGTGCCTGTGAATAGGCTGCCAAGGGAAGGTGAAAACCAGCAACAGCTTTCAGGGCTGGTACCTTCTTTGTGGGAGAAGCAGCTGCACTTTTGCCAGTTCCGGAAGAGGTTCTGCCGAGGAGCAGCACCATGAGACGTTCCATCTCTGGGAAAGCAGAGATTCCCCATAGTTCTTGTGCCTGTGAATAGGCTGCCAAGGGAAGGTGAAGAGCAGCAAGAGCTTTCAGGGCTGGCACCTTCCTTGTGGGAGAAGCAGACATACTTTTGCCTTTTAGGAAAGAGGCATTGCCGAGGATGAGCATCATAAGCTTTTCCTGATCAGGGAAAGCACAGATCCCCAGGGCTCTTGTGCCTGTGAATAGGCTGCCAATGCCGGATGAAGAGCAGCAAGAGCTTTCAGGGCTGGCACCTTCCTTGTGGGAGAAGTAGCTGCACTTTTGCCAATTCCGGAAGAGGATCTGCCGAGGACCAGCACCATGAGACTTTCCATCTCTGGGAAAGCACATATCCCCAGTTGTCTTGTGCCTGTGAATAGGCTGCCAAGGGAAGGTGAAGAGCAGCAAGAGCTTTCAGGGCTGGCACCTTCCTTGTGGGAGAAGCACCCGGATTTTGCATTTTAGGAAGCAGGCATTGCCGAGGATGAGCATCATGAGCTGTTCCTCCTCAGGGAAAGCACAGATCCCCAGTTGTCTTGTGCCTGTGAATACGCTGCCAAGGGAAGGTGAAGAGCAGCAAGAGCTTTCAGGGCTGGCACCTTCCTTGTGGGAGAAGCAGATATACTTTTGCCTTTTAGGAAAGAGCCAAAGCCGATAACATGTGCACTCTGCTATTCCTGCTCAGGGAAAGCACAGATCCCCAGTTCTCTTGTGCCTGTGAATAGGCTGCCAAGGGAAGGTGAAAACCAGCAACAGCTTTCAGGGCTGGTACCTTCTTTGTGGGAGAAGCAGCTGCACTTTTGCCAGTTCCGGAAGAGGTTCTGCCGAGTACCAGCACCATGAGACGTTCCATCTCTGGGAAAGCACATATCCCCAGTTGTCTTGTGCCTGTGAATAGGCTGCCAAGGGAAGGTGAAGAGCAGCAAGAGCTTTCAGGGCTGGCACCTTCCTTGTGGGAGAAGCACCCGGATTTTGCATTTTAGGAAGCAGGCATTGCCGAGGATGAGCATCATGAGCTGTTCCTCCTCAGGGAAAGCACAGATCCCCAGTTGTCTTGTGCCTGTGAATACGCTGCCAAGGGAAGGTGAAGAGCAGCAAGAGCTTTCAGGGCTGGCACCTTCCTTGTGGGAGAAGCAGACATACTTTTGCCTTTTAGGAAAGAGGCACTGCCAATAATATGTGCACTGTGCTATTCCTCCTCAGGGAAAGCACAGATCCCCAGTTCTCTAGTGCCTGTGAATAGGCTGCCAAGGGAAGGTGAAGAGCAGCAAAAGCTTTCAGGGCTGGCACCTTCCTTGTGGGAGAAGCAGACATACTTTTGCCTTTTAGGAAAGAGGCATTGCCGAGGATGAGCATCATAAGCTTTTCCTGATCAGGGAAAGCACAGATCCCCAGTGCTCTTGTGCCTGTGAATAGGCTGCCAATGCCGGATGAAGAGCAGCAAGAGCTTTCAGGGCTGGCACCTTCCTTGTGGGAGAAGTAGCTGCACTTTTGCCAATTCCGGAAGAGGATCTGCCGAGGACCAGCACCATGAGACTTTCCATCTCTGGGAAAGCACATATCCCCAGTTGTCTTGTGCCTGTGAATAGGCTGCCAAGGGAAGGTGAAGAGCAGCAAGAGCTTTTAGGGGTGGCACCTTCCTTGTGGGAGAAGCAGGCAGATTTTTGCCTTTTAGGAAAGAGGCATTGCAGAGGATGAGCTTCATGAGCTGTTCCTGCTCAGGGAAAGCACAGATCCCCAGTGCTCTTGTGCCTGTGAAAAGGCTGCCAATGCCGGATGAAGTTCAGCAAGAGCTTTCAGGGCTGGCACCTTCCTTGTGGGAGAAGCACCCGCATTTTACGTTTTAGGAAGCAGTCATTGCCGAGGATGAGCATCATGAGCTGTTCCTGCTCAGGGAAACCACAGATCCGCAGGGCTCTTCTGCCTGTGAATAGGCTGCCAAGGGAAGGTGAAAACCAGCAACAGCTTTCAGGGCTGGTACCTTCTTTGTGGGAGAAGCAGCTGCACTTTTGCCAATTCCGGAAGAGGTTCTGCCGAGGACCAGCACCATGAGACGTTCCATCTCTGGGAAAGCAGAGATTTCCCCAGAGTTCTTGTGCCTGTGAATAGGCTGCCAAGGGAAGGTGAAGAGCAGCAAGAGCTTTCAGGGCTGGAACCTTCCTTGTGGGAGAAGCAGACAGAAATTTGCCTTTTAGGAAAGAGGCATTGCCGAGGATGAGCATCATGAGATGTTCCTGCTCAGGGAAAGCACAGATCCCCAGTTCTCCTGTGCCTGTGAATAGGCTTCCTAGGCAGGTTGAAGAGCAGCAAGAGCTTTCAGGGCTAGCACCTTCCTTGTGGGAGAAGCACGCGGACTTTTGCATTTTAGGAAAGAGGCGCTGCCAATAATATGTGCACTGTGATATTCCTGCTCAGGGAAAGCACAGATCCCCACGGCTCTTGTGCCTGTGAATATGCTGCCAAGGGAAGGTGAATAGCAGCAAGAGCTTTGAGGGCTGGCACCTTCCTTGTGGGAGAAGCAGACAGAAATTTGCCTTTTAGGAAAGCGGCATTGCCGAGGATGAGCATCATGAGATGTTCCTGCTCAGGGAAAGCACAGATCCCCAGTGCTCTTGTGCCTGTGAATAGGCTTCCAAGGGAAGGTGAAGAGCAGCAAGAGCTTTGAGGGTTGGCACCTTCCTTGTGGGAGAAGCAGACATACTTTTGCCTTTTAGGAAAGCGGCATTGCCTGGGATGAGTATCATGAGATGTTCCTCCTCAGAGAAAGCACAGATTCCCAGGGCTCTTGTGCCTGTGAATAGGCTGCCAAGGGAAGGTGAAGACCAGCAACAGCTTTCAGGGTTCGCAACTTCCTTGTGGGAGAAGCAGACATACTTTTGCCTTTTAGGAAAGAGGCGCTTCTAATAATATGTGCACTGTGCTATTCCTCCTCAGAGAAAGCACAGATTCCCAGGGCTCTTGTGCCTGTGAATAGGCTGCCAAGGCAGGGTGAAGAGCAGCAAGAGCTTTCAGGGCTGGCACCTTCCTTGTGGGAGAAGCAGTTGGACATTTGACTTTTAGCAGAGGAGCTACCTATAATATGTGCACTGTGCTATTCCTCCTCAGGGAAAGCACAGATCCCCAGTGCTCTTGTGCCTGTGAATAGGCTGCCAATGGAAGTTAAAGAGCAGCAAGAGCTTTCAGGGCTGGCACCTTCCTTGTGGGAGAAGCAGATGGACTTTTGCCTTTTAGGAAATCAGCATTGCCGAGCATGAGCATCATGAGATGTTCCTGCTCAGGGAAACCACAGATCCCGAGGGCTCTTGTGCCTGTGAATAGGCTGCCAATGCTGGATGAAGATCAGCAAGAGCTTTCAGGGCTGGCACCTTCCTTGTGGGAGAAGCACCCGGATTTTGCCTTTTAGGAAAGAGGCACTGCCAATAATATGTGCACTGTGCTATTCCACCTCAGGGAAAGCACAGATCCCCAGTGCTCTTGTGCCTGTGAATAGGCTGCCAATGGAAGTTGAAGAGGAGCAAGAGCTTTCAGGGCTGGCACCTTCCTTGTGGGAGAAGCACCTGGATTTTGCCTTTTAGGAAGCAGGCATTAACGAGGATGAGCATCATGAGCTGTTCCTTCTCAGGGAAACATCAGATCCCCACGGCTCTTGTGGCTGTGAATAGGCTGCCAAGGGAAGGTGAAGAGCAGCAAGAGCTTTCAGGGCTGGAACCTTCCTTGTGGGAGAAGCAGGCGGACCTTTTCCTTTTAGGAATGAGGCACTGCCAATAATATGTGCACAGTGCTATTCCTCCTCAGGGAAAGCACAGATCCCCACGGGTCTTCTTCCTGTGAATAGGCTGCCAATGGAAGTTGAAGAGCAGCAAGAGCTTTCAGGGCTGGCACCTTCCTTGTGGGAGAAGCAGATATACTTTTGCCTTTTAGGAAAGAGCCAAAGCCGATAACATGTGCACTGTGCTATTCCTGCTCAGGGAAAGCACAGATCCCCAGGGCTCTTGTGCCTGTGAATAGGCTGCCTAGGCAGGGTGAAGAGCAGCAAGAGGTTTCAGGGCTGGCTCCTTCCTTGTGGGAGAAGCACCCGGACATTTGCCTTTTAGGAAAGAGGCGCTTCTAATAATATGTGCACTATGCTATTCCTCCTCAGGGAAAGCACAGATCCCCAGTTCTCTTGTGCCTGTGAATAGGCTGCCAAGGGAAGGTGAAGAGCAGCAAGAGCTTTCAGGGCTGGCACCTTCCTTGTGGGAGAAGCAGGTGCACTTTTGCCAATTCCGGAAGAGGATCTGCCGAGCACCAGCACCATGAGACTTTCCATCTCTGGGAAAGCACAGATCCCCAGTTGTCTTGTGCCTGTGAATAGGCTGCCAAGGGAAGGTGAAGAAGAGAAAGAGCTTTCAGGGCTGGCACCTTCCTTGTGGGAGAAGCACCCGGATTTTGCATTTTAGGAAGCAGGCATTGCCGAGGATGAGCATCATGAGCTGTTCCTTCTCAGGGAAACCACAGATCCCCAGTGCTCTTGTGCCTGTGAATAGGCTGCCAAGGGAAGGTGAAGAGCAGCAAGAGCTTTCAGGGCTGGCACCTTCCTTGTGGGAGAAGCAGATATACTTTTGCCGTTTAGGAAAGAGCCAAAGCCGATAACATGTGCACTCTGCTATTCCTGCTCAGAGAAAGCACAGATCCCCAGTTCTCTTGTGCCTGTGAATAGGCTGCCAAGGGAAGGTGAAGAGCAGCAAGAGCTTTCAGGGCTGGCACCTTCCTTGTGGGAGAAGCAGACATACTTTTGCCTTTTAGGAAAGAGGCACTGCCAATAATATGTGCACTGTGCTATTCCTCCTCAGGGAAAGCACAGATCTCCATTTCTCTAGTGCCTGTGAATAGGCTGCAAGGGAAGGTGAAGAGCAGCAAGAGCTTTCAGGGCTGGCACCTTCCTTGTGGGAGAAGCACCCGGATTTTGCATTTTAGGAAGCAGGCATTGCCGAGGATGAGCATCATGAGCTGTTCCTTCTCAGGGAAACCACAGATCCCCAGTGCTCTTGTGCCTGTGAATAGGCTGCCAAGGGAAGGTGAACAGCAGAAACAGCTTTCAGGGCTGGTACCTTCTTTGTGGGAGAAGCAGCTGCACTTTTGCCAGTTCCGGAAGAGGTTCTGCCGAGGACCAGCACCATGAGACGTTCCATCTCTGGGAAAGCAGAGATTCCCCAGAGTTCTTGTGCCTGTGAATAGGCTGCCAAGGGAAGGTGAAGAGCAGCAAGAGCTTTCAGGGCTGGAACCTTCCTTGTGGGAGAAGCAGACATACTTTTGCCTTTTAGGAAAGAGGCACTGCCAATAATATGTGCACTGTGCTATTCCTCCTCAGGGAAAGCACAGATTCCCAAGAGTTCTTGTGCCTGTGAATAGGGTGCCAAGGGAAGGTGAAGAGCAGCAAGAGCTTTCAGGGCTGGCACCTTCCTTGTGGGAGAAGCAGACATACTTTTGCCTTTTAAGAATGAGCCAAAGCCGATAACATGTGCACTCTGCTATTCCTGCTCAGGGAAAGCACAGATCCCCAGGGCTCTTGTGCCTGTGAATAGGCTGCCTAGGCAGGGTGAAGAGCAGCAAGAGCTTTCAGGGCTGGCACCTTCCTTGTGGGAGAAGCACGCAGACTTTTGCCTTTTAGGAAAGAGGCGCTTCTAATAATATGTGCACTGTGCTATTCCTCCTCAGGGAAAGCACAGATCCCCAGTGCTCTTGTGCCTGTGAATAGGCTGCCAATGCCGGATGAAGAGCAGCAAGAGCTTTCAGGGCTGGCACCTTCCTTGTGGGAGAAGTAGCTGCACTTTTGCCAATTCCGGAAGAGGATCTGCCGAGGACCAGCACCATGAGACTTTCCATCTCTGGGAAAGCACATATCCCCAGTTGTCTTGTGCCTGTGAATAGGCTGCCAAGGGAAGGTGAAGAGCAGCAAGAGCTTTTAGGGGTGGCACCTTCCTTGTGGGAGAAGCAGGCAGATTTTTGCCTTTTAGGAAAGAGGCATTGCAGAGGATGAGCTTCATGAGCTGTTCCTGCTCAGGGAAAGCACAGATCCCCAGTGCTCTTGTGCCTGTGAAAAGGCTGCCAATGCCGGATGAAGTTCAGCAAGAGCTTTCAGGGCTGGCACCTTCCTTGTGGGAGAAGCACCCGGATTTTACGTTTTAGGAAGCAGTCATTGCCGAGGATGAGCATCATGAGCTGTTCCTGCTCAGGGAAACCACAGATCCGCAGGGCTCTTCTGCCTGTGAATAGGCTGCCAAGGGAAGGTGAAAACCAGCAACAGCTTTCAGGGCTGGTACCTTCTTTGTGGGAGAAGCAGCTGCACTTTTGCCAATTCCGGAAGAGGTTCTGCCGAGGACCAGCACCATGAGACGTTCCATCTCTGGGAAAGCAGAGATTCCCCAGAGTTCTTGTGCCTGTGAATAGGCTGCCAAGGGAAGGTGAAGAGCAGCAAGAGCTTTCAGGGCTGGCACCTTCCTTGTGGGAGAAGCAGACATACTTTTGCCTTTTAGGAAAGAGGCACTGCCAATAATAGGTACACAGTGCTATTCCTCCTCAGGGAAAGCACAGATTCCCAAGAGTTCTTGTCCCTGTGAATAGGGTGCCAAGGGAAGGTGAAGAGCAGCAAGAGCTTTCAGGGCTGGCACCTTCCTTGTGGGAGAAGCACCCGGATTTTGCATTTTAGGAAGCAGGCATTGCCGAGGATGAGCATCATGAGCTGTTCCTCCTCAGGGAAAGCACAGATCCCCAGTTGTCTTGTGCCTGTGAATAGGCTGCCAAGGGAAGGTGAAGAGCAGCAAGAGCTTTCAGGGCTGGCACCTTCCTTGTGGGAGAAGCAGATATACTTTTGCCTTTTAGGAAAGAGCCAAAGCCGATAACATGTGCACTCTGCTATTCCTGCTCAGGGAAAGCACAGATCCTCAGGGCTCTTGTGCCTGTGAATATGCTGCCAAGGCAAGGTGAAGAGCAGCAAGAGCTTTCAGGGCTGGCACCTTCCTTGTAGGAGAAGCAGACAGAAATTTGCCTTTTAGGAAATCAGCATTGCCGAGCATGAGCATCATGAGATGTTCCTGCTCAGGGAAAGCACAGATCCCCAGTGTTCTTGTGCCTGTGAATAGGCTGCCAAGGGAAGGTGAAGAGCAGCAAGAGCTTTCAGGGCTGGCACCTTCCTTGTGGGAGAAGCAGACAGAAATTTGCCTTTTAGGAAAGAGCCAAAGCCGATAACATGTGCACTCTGCTATTCCTGCTCAGGGAAAGCACAGATCCCCAGTTCTCTTGTGCCTGTGAATAGGCTGCCAAGGGAAGGTGAAAACCAGCAAGAGCTTTCAGGGCTGGTACCTTCTTTGTGGGAGAAGCAGCTGCACTTTTGCCAGTTCCGGAAGAGGTTCTGCCGAGGAGCAGCACCATGAGACGTTCCATCTCTGGGAAAGCAGAGATTCCCCATAGTTCTTGTGCCTGTGAATAGGCTGCCAAGGGAAGGTGAAGAGCAGCAAGAGCTTTCAGGGCTGGCACCTTCCTTGTGGGAGAAGCAGACATACTTTTGCCTTTTAGGAAAGAGGCATTGCCGAGGATGAGCATCATAAGCTTTTCCTGATCAGGGAAAGCACAGATCCCCAGGGCTCTTGTGCCTGTGAATAGGCTGCCAATGCCGGATGAAGAGCAGCAAGAGCTTTCAGGGCTGGCACCTTCCTTGTGGGAGAAGTAGCTGCACTTTTGCCAATTCCGGAAGAGGATCTGCCGAGGACCAGCACCATGAGACTTTCCATCTCTGGGAAAGCACATATCCCCAGTTGTCTTGTGCCTGTGAATAGGCTGCCAAGGGAAGGTGAAGAGCAGCAAGAGCTTTCAGGGCTGGCACCTTCCTTGTGGGAGAAGCAGATATACTTTTGCCTTTTAGGAAAGAGCCAAAGCCGATAACATGTGCACTCTGCTATTCCTGCTCAGGGAAAGCACAGATCCCCAGTTCTCTTGTGCCTGTGAATAGGCTGCCAAGGGAAGGTGAAAACCAGCAACAGCTTTCAGGGCTGGTACCTTCTTTGTGGGAGAAGCAGCTGCACTTTTGCCAGTTCCGGAAGAGGTTCTGCCGAGGACCAGCACCATGAGACGTTCCATCTCTGGGAAAGCAGAGATTCCCCAGAGTTCTTGTGCCTGTGAATAGGCTGCCAAGGGAAGGTGAAGAGCAGCAAGAGCTTTCAGGGCTGGCACCTTCCTTGTGGGAGAAGCAGACATACTTTTGCCTTTTAGGAAAGAGGCACTGCCAATAATATGTGCACTGTGCTATTCCTCCTCAGGGAAAGCACAGATCCCCAGTTCTCTAGTGCCTGTGAATAGGCTGCCAAGGGAAGGTGAAAACCAGCAACAGCTTTCAGGGCTGGTACCTTCTTTGTGGGAGAAGCAGCTGCACTTTTGCCAGTTCCGGAAGAGGTTCTGCCGAGGAGCAGCACCATGAGACGTTCCATCTCTGGGAAAGCAGAGATTCCCCAGAGTTCTTGTGCCTGTGAATAGGCTGCCAAGGGAAGGTGAAGAGCAGCAAGAGCTTTCAGGGCTGGCACCTTCCTTGTGGGAGAAGCAGACATACTTTTGCCTTTTAGGAAAGAGGCACTGCCAATAATATGTGCACTGTGCTATTCCTCCTCAGGGAAAGCACAGATCCCCAGTTCTCTAGTGCCTGTGAATAGGCTGCCAAGGGAAGGTGAAGAGCAGCAAAAGCTTTCAGGGCTGGCACCTTCCTTGTGGGAGAAGCAGACATACTTTTGCCTTTTAGGAAAGAGGCATTGCCGAGGATGAGCATCATAAGCTTTTCCTGATCAGGGAAAGCACAGATCCCCAGTGCTCTTGTGCCTGTGAATAGGCTGCCAATGCCGGATGAAGAGCAGCAAGAGCTTTCAGGGCTGGCACCTTCCTTGTGGGAGAAGTAGCTGCACTTTTGCCAATTCCGGAAGAGGATCTGCCGAGGACCAGCACCATGAGACTTTCCATCTCTGGGAAAGCACATATCCCCAGTTGTCTTGTGCCTGTGAATAGGCTGCCAAGGGAAGGTGAAGAGCAGCAAGAGCTTTCAGGGCTGGCACCTTCCTTGTGGGAGAAGCAGACATACTTTTGCCTTTTAGGAAAGAGGCACTGCCAATAATATGTGCACTGTGCTATTCCTCCTCAGGGAAAGCACAGATCCCCAGTTCTCTAGTGCCTGTGAATAGGCTGCCAAGGGAAGGTGAAGAGCAGCAAAAGCTTTCAGGGCTGGCACCTTCCTTGTGGGAGAAGCAGACATACTTTTGCCTTTTAGGAAAGAGGCACTGCCAATAATAGGTACACAGTGCTATTCCTCCTCAGGGAAAGCACAGATTCCCAAGAGTTCTTGTCCCTGTGAATAGGGTGCCAAGGGAAGGTGAAGAGCAGCAAGAGCTTTCAGGGCTGGCACCTTCCTTGTGGGAGAAGCACCCGGATTTTGCATTTTAGGAAGCAGGCATTGCCGAGGATGAGCATCATGAGCTGTTCCTCCTCAGGGAAAGCACAGATCCCCAGTTGTCTTGTGCCTGTGAATACGCTGCCAAGGGAAGGTGAAGAGCAGCAAGAGCTTTCAGGTCTGGCACCTTCCTTGTGGGAGAAGCAGATATACTTTTGCCTTTTAGGAAAGAGCCAAAGCCGATAACATGTGCACTCTGCTATTCCTGCTCAGGGAAAGCACAGATCCTCAGGGCTCTTGTGCCTGTGAATATGCTGCCAAGGCAAGGTGAAGAACAGCAAGAGCTTTCAGGGCTGGCAACTTCCTTGTAGGAGAAGCAGACAGAAATTTGCCTTTTAGGAAATCAGCATTGCCGAGCATGAGCATCATGAGATGTTCCTGCTCAGGGAAAGCACAGATCCCCAGTGTTCTTGTGCCTGTGAATAGGCTGCCAAGGGAAGGTGAAGAGCAGCAAGAGCTTTCAGGGCTGGCACCTTCCTTGTGGGAGAAGCAGACAGAAATTTGCCTTTTAGGAAAGAGCCAAAGCCGATAACATGTGCACTCTGCTATTCCTGCTCAGGGAAAGCACAGATCCCCAGTTCTCTTGTGCCTGTGAATAGGCTGCCAAGGGAAGGTGAAAACCAGCAACAGCTTTCAGGGCTGGTACCTTCTTTGTGGGAGAAGCAGCTGCACTTTTGCCAGTTCCGGAAGAGGATCTGCCGAGGACCAGCACCATGAGACTTTCCATCTCTGGGAAAGCACATATCCCCAGTTGTCTTGTGCCTGTGAATAGGCTGCCAAGGGAAGGTGAAGAGCAGCAAGAGCTTTCAGGGCTGGCACCTTCCTTGTGGGAGAAGCACCCGGATTTTGCATTTTAGGAAGCAGGCATTGCCGAGGATGAGCATCATGAGCTGTTCCTCCTCAGGGAAAGCACAGATCCCCAGTTGTCTTGTGCCTGTGAATACGCTGCCAAGGGAAGGTGAAGAGCAGCAAGAGCTTTCAGGGCTGGCACCTTCCTTGTGGGAGAAGCAGATATACTTTTGCCTTTTAGGAAAGAGCCAAAGCCGATAACATGTGCACTCTGCTATTCCTGCTCAGGGAAAGCACAGATCCCCAGTTCTCTTGTGCCTGTGAATAGGCTGCCAAGGGAAGGTGAAAACCAGCAACAGCTTTCAGGGCTGGTACCTTCTTTGTGGGAGAAGCAGCTGCACTTTTGCCAGTTCCGGAAGAGGTTCTGCCGAGTACCAGCACCATGAGACGTTCCATCTCTGGGAAAGCACATATCCCCAGTTGTCTTGTGCCTGTGAATAGGCTGCCAAGGGAAGGTGAAGAGCAGCAAGAGCTTTCAGGGCTGGCACCTTCCTTGTGGGAGAAGCACCCGGATTTTGCATTTTAGGAAGCAGGCATTGCCGAGGATGAGCATCATGAGCTGTTCCTCCTCAGGGAAAGCACAGATCCCCAGTTGTCTTGTGCCTGTGAATACGCTGCCAAGGGAAGGTGAAGAGCAGCAAGAGCTTTCAGGGCTGGCACCTTCCTTGTGGGAGAAGCAGACATACTTTTGCCTTTTAGGAAAGAGGCACTGCCAATAATATGTGCACTGTGCTATTCCTCCTCAGGGAAAGCACAGATCCCCAGTTCTCTAGTGCCTGTGAATAGGCTGCCAAGGGAAGGTGAAAACCAGCAACAGCTTTCAGGGCTGGTACCTTCTTTGTGGGAGAAGCAGCTGCACTTTTGCCAGTTCCGGAAGAGGTTCTGCCGAGGAGCAGCACCATGAGACGTTCCATCTCTGGGAAAGCAGAGATTCCCCAGAGTTCTTGTGCCTGTGAATAGGCTGCCAAGGGAAGGTGAAGAGCAGCAAGAGCTTTCAGGGCTGGCACCTTCCTTGCGGGAGAAGCAGACATACTTTTGCCTTTTAGGAAAGAGGCACTGCCAATAATATGTGCACTGTGCTATTCCTCCTCAGGGAAAGCACAGATCCCCAGTTCTCTAGTGCCTGTGAATAGGCTGCCAAGGGAAGGTGAAGAGCAGCAAAAGCTTTCAGGGCTGGCACCTTCCTTGTGGGAGAAGCAGACATACTTTTGCCTTTTAGGAAAGAGGCATTGCCGAGGATGAGCATCATAAGCTTTTCCTGATCAGGGAAAGCACAGATCCCCAGTGCTCTTGTGCCTGTGAATAGGCTGCCAATGCCGGATGAAGAGCAGCAAGAGCTTTCAGGGCTGGCACCTTCCTTGTGGGTGAAGTAGCTGCACTTTTGCCAATTCCGGAAGAGGTTCTGCCGAGGACCAGCACCATGAGACTTTCCATCTCTGGGAAAGCACATATCCCCAGTTGTCTTGTGCCTGTGAATAGGCTGCCAAGGGAAGGTGAAGAGCAGCAAGAGCTTTCAGGGCTGGCACCTTCCTTGTGGGAGAAGCACCCGGATTTTGCATTTTAGGAAGCAGGCATTGCCGAGGATGAGCATCATGAGCTGTTCCTCCTCAGGGAAAGCACAGATCCCCAGTTGTCCTGTGCCTGTGAATAGGCTGCCAAGGGAAGGTGAAGAGCAGCAAGAGCTTTCAGGGCTGGCACCTTCCTTGTGGGAGAATCAGATATACTTTTGCCTTTTAGGAAAGAGGCACTGCCAATAATATGTGCACTGTGCTATTCCTCCTCAGGGAAAGCACAGATCCCCAGTTCTCTAGTGCCTGTGAATAGGCTGCCAAGGGAAGGTGAAGAGCAGCAAAAGCTTTCAGGGCTGGCACCTTCCTTGTGGGAGAAGCAGACATACTTTTGCCTTTTAGGAAAGAGGCATTGCCGAGGATGAGCATCATAAGCTTTTCCTGATCAGGGAAAGCACAGATCCCCAGGGCTCTTGTGCCTGTGAATAGTCTGCCAATGCCGGATGAAGAGCAGCAAGAGCTTTCAGGGCTGGCACCTTCCTTGTGGGAGAAGTAGCTGCACTTTTGCCAATTCCGGAAGAGGATCTGCCGAGGACCAGCACCATGAGACTTTCCATCTCTGGGAAAGCACATATCCCCAGTTGTCTTGTGCCTGTGAATAGGCTGCCAAGGGAAGGTGAAGAGCAGCAAGAGCTTTTAGGGGTGGCACCTTCCTTGTGGGAGAAGCAGGCAGATTTTTGCCTTTTAGGAAAGAGGCATTGCAGAGGATGAGCTTCATGAGCTGTTCCTGCTCAGGGAAAGCACAGATCCCCAGTGCTCTTGTGCCTGTGAAAAGGCTGCCAATGCCGGATGAAGTTCAGCAAGAGCTTTCAGGGCTGGCACCTTCCTTGTGGGAGAAGCACCCGGATTTTACGTTTTAGGAAGCAGTCATTGCCGAGGATGAGCATCATGAGCTGTTCCTGCTCAGGGAAACCACAGATCCGCAGGGCTCTTCTGCCTGTGAATAGGCTGCCAAGGGAAGGTGAAAACCAGCAACAGCTTTCAGGGCTGGTACCTTCTTTGTGGGAGAAGCAGCTGCACTTTTGCCAATTCCGGAAGAGGTTCTGCCGAGGACCAGAACCATGAGACGTTCCATCTCTGGGAAAGCAGAGATTCCCCAGAGTTCTTGTGCCTGTGAATAGGCTGCCAAGGGAAGGTGAAGAGCAGCAAGAGCTTTCAGGGCTGGCACCTTCCTTGTGGGAGAAGCAGACATACTTTTGCCTTTTAGGAAAGAGGCACTGCCAATAATAGGTACACAGTGCTATTCCTCCTCAGGGAAAGCACAGATTCCCAAGAGTTCTTGTCCCTGTGAATAGGGTGCCAAGGGAAGGTGAAGAGCAGCAAGAGCTTTCAGGGCTGGCACCTTCCTTGTGGGAGAAGCAGACATACTTTTGCCTTTTAGGAAAGAGCCAAAGCCGATAACATGTGCACTGTGCTATTCCTGCTCAGGGAAAGCACAGATCCCCAGTGCTCTTGTGCCTGTGAATAGGCTGCCAATGCCGGAGGAAGATCAGCAAGAGCTTTCAGGGCTGGCACCTTCCTTGTGGGAGAAGCAGACATACTTTTGCCTTTTAGGAAAGAGCCAAAGCCGATAACATGTGCACTGTGCTATTCCTGCTCAGGGAAAGCACAGATCCTCAGGGCTCTTGTGCCTGTGAATATGCTGCCAAGGCAAGGTGAAGAGCAGCAAGAGCTTTCAGGGCTGGCACCTTCCTTGTAGGAGAAGCAGACAGAAATTTGCCTTTTAGGAAATCAGCATTGCCGAGCATGAGCATCATGAGATGTTCCTGCTCAGGGAAAGCACAGATCCCCAGTGTTCTTGTGCCTGTGAATAGGCTGCCAAGGGAAGGTGAAGAGCAGCAATAGCTTTCAGGGCTGGCACCTTCCTTGTGGGAGAAGCAGACAGAAATTTGCCTTTTAGGAAAGAGGCATTGCCGAGGATGAGCATCATGAGATGTTCCTGCTCAGGGAAAGCACAGATCCCCAGTTCTCCTGTGCCTGTGAATAGGCTTCCTAGGCAGGTTGAAGAGCAGCAAGAGCTTTCAGGGCTAGCACCTTCCTTGTGGGAGAAGCACGCGGACTTTTGCATTTTAGGAAAGAGGCGCTGCCAATAATATGTGCACTGTGATATTCCTGCTCAGGGAAAGCACAGATCCCCACGGCTCTTGTGCCTGTGAATATGCTGCCAAGGGAAGGTGAATAGCAGCAAGAGCTTTGAGGGCTGGCACCTTCCTTGTGGGAGAAGCAGACAGAAATTTGCCTTTTAGGAAAGCGGCATTGCAGAGGATGATCATCATGAGATGTTCCTGCTCAGGGAAAGCACAGATCCCCAGTGCTCTTGTGCCTGTGAATAGGCTTCCAAGGGAAGGTGAAGAGCAGCAAGAGCTTTGAGGGTTGGCACCTTCCTTGTGGGAGAAGCAGACATACTTTTGCCTTTTAGGAAAGCGGCATTGCCTGGGATGAGTATCATGAGATGTTCCTCCTCAGAGAAAGCACAGATTCCCAGGGCTCTTGTGCCTGTGAATAGGCTGCCAAGGGAAGGTGAAGACCAGCAACAGCTTTCAGGGTTCGCAACTTCCTTGTGGGAGAAGCAGACATACTTTTGCCTTTTAGGAAAGAGGCGCTTCTAATAATATGTGCACTGTGCTATTCCTCCTCAGAGAAAGCACAGATTCCCAGGGTTCTTGTGCCTGTGAATAGGCTGCCAAGGCAGGGTGAAGAGCAGCAAGAGCTTTCAGGGCTGGCACCTTCCTTGTGGGAGAAGCAGATGGACTTTTGCCTTTTAGGAAATCAGCATTGCCGAGCATGAGCATCATGAGATGTTCCTGCTCAGGGAAACCACAGATCCCGAGGGCTCTTGTGCCTGTGAATAGGCTGCCAATGCTGGATGAAGATCAGCAAGAGCTTTCAGGGCTGGCACCTTCCTTGTGGGAGAAGCACCCGGATTTTGCCTTTTAGGAAAGAGGCACTGCCAATAATATGTGCACTGTGCTATTCCACCTCAGTGAAAGCACAGATCCCCAGTGCTCTTGTGCCTGTGAATAGGCTGCCAATGGAAGTTGAAGAGCAGCAAGAGCTTTCAGGGCTGGCACCTTCCTTGTGGGAGAAGCACCTGGATTTTGCCTTTTAGGAAGCAGGCATTAACGAGGATGAGCATCATGAGCTGTTCCTTCTCAGGGAAACATCAGATCCCCACGGCTCTTGTGGCTGTGAATAGGCTGCCAAGGGAAGGTGAAGAGCAGCAAGAGCTTTCAGGGCTGGAACCTTCCTTGTGGGAGAAGCAGGCGGACCTTTTCCTTTTAGGAATGAGGCACTGCCAATAATATGTGCACAGTGCTATTCCTCCTCAGGGAAAGCACAGATCCCCACGGATCTTCTTCCTGTGAATAGGCTGCCAAGGGAAGGTGAAGAACAGAAAGAGCTTTCAGGGCTGGCACCTTCCTTGTGGGAGAAGCACCCGGATTTTGCCTTTTAGGAAAGAGGCACTGCCAATAATATGTGCACTGTGCTATTCCTCCTCAGGGAAAGCACAGATCCCCAGTGCTCTTGTGCCTGTGAATAGGCTGCCAATGGAAGTTAAAGAGCAGCAAGAGCTTTCAGGGCTGGCACCTTCCTTGTGGGAGAAGCAGATATACTTTTTCCTTTTAGGAAAGAGCCAAAGCCGATAACATGTGCACTGTGCTATTCCTGCTCAGGGAAAGCACAGATCCCCAGGGCTCTTGTGCCTGTGAATAGGCTGCCTAGGCAGGGTGAAGAGCAGCAAGAACTTTCAGGGCTGGCACCTTCCTTGTGGGAGAAGCAGCTGCACTTTTGCCAATTCCGGAAGAGGATCTGTCGAGGACCAGCACCATGAGACTTTCCATCTCTGGGAAAGCACATATCCCCAGTTGTCTTGTGCCTGTGAATAGGCTGCCAAGGGAAGGTGAAGACCAGCAACAGCTTTCAGGGCTGGCACCTTCCTTGTGGGAGAAGCACCCGGATTTTGCATTTTAGGAAGCAGGCATTGCCAAGGATGAGCATCATGAGCTGTTCCTCCTCAGGGAAAGCACAGATCCCCAGTTGTCTTGTGCCTGTGAATAGGCTGCCAAGGGAAGGTGAAGAGCAGCAAGAGCTTTCAGGGCTGGCACCTTCCTTGTGGGAGAAGCAGATATACTTTTGCCTTTTAGGAAAGAGCCAAAGCCGATAACATGTGCACTCTGCTATTCCTGCTCAGGGAAAGCACAGATCCCCAGTGCTCTTGTGCCTGTGAATAGGCTGCAAGGGAAGGTGAAGAGCAGCAACAGCTTTCAGGGCTGGCACCTTCTTTGTGGGAGAAGCAGCTGCACTTTTGCCAGTTCCGGAAGAGGTTCTGCCGAGGACCAGCACCATGAGACGTTCCATCTCTGGGAAAGCAGAGATTCCCCAGAGTTCTTGTGCCTGTGAATAGGCTGCCAAGGGAAGGTGAAGAGCAGCAAGAGCTTTCAGGGCTGGCACCTTCCTTGTGGGAGAAGCAGACATACTTTTGCCTTTTAGGAAAGAGGCACTGCCAATAATATGTGCACTGTGCTATTCCTCCTCAGGGAAAGCACAGATCCCCAGTTCTCTAGTGCCTGTGAATAGGCTGCAAGGGAAGGTGAAGAGCAGCAACAGCTTTCAGGGCTGGTACCTTCTTTGTGGGAGAAGCAGCTGCACTTTTGCCAATTCCGGAAGAGGTTCTGCCGAGGACCAGCACCATGAGACGTTCCATCTCTGGGAAAGCAGAGATTCCCCAGAGTTCTTGTGCCTGTGAATAGGCTGCCAAGGGAAGGTGAAGAGCAGCAAGAGCTTTCAGGGCTGGCACCTTCCTTGTGGGAGAAGCAGACATACTTTTGCCTTTTAGGAAAGAGGCACTGCCAATAATATGTGCACTGTGCTATTCCTCCTCAGGGAAAGCACAGATCCCCAGTTCTCTAGTGCCTGTGAATAGGCTGCAAGGGAAGGTGAAGAGCAGCAACAGCTTTCAGGGCTGGCACCTTCCTTGTGGGAGAAGCACCCGGATTTTGCATTTTAGGAAGCAGGCATTGCCGAGGATGAGCATCATGAGCTGTTCCTTCTCAGGGAAACCACAGATCCGCAGGGCTCTTGTGCCTGTGAATAGGCTGCCAAGGGAAGGTGAACAGCAGCAACAGCTTTCAGGGCTGGTACCTTCTTTGTGGGAGAAGCAGCTGCACTTTTGCCAATTCCGGAAGAGGTTCTGCCGAGGACCAGCACCATGAGACGTTCCATCTCTGGGAAAACAGAGATACCCCAGAGTTCTTGTGCCTGTGAATAGGCTGCCAAGGGAAGGTGAAGAGCACCAAGAGCTTTCAGGGCTGGCACCTTCCTTGTGGGAGAAGCAGACATACTTTTGCCTTTTAGGAAAGAGGCACTGCCAATAATATGTGCACTGTGCTATTCCTCCTCAGGGAAAGCACAGATTCCCAAGAGTTCTTGTGCCTGTGAATAGGGTGCCAAGGGAAGGTGAAGAGCAGCAAGAGCTTTCAGGGCTGGCACCTTCCTTGTGGGAGAAGCAGACATACTTTTGCCTTTTAGGAAAGAGCCAAAGCCGATAATATGTGCACTGTGCTATTCCTGCTCAGGGAAAGCACAGATCCCCAGGGCTCTTGTGCCTGTGAATAGGCTGCCAAGGGAAGGTGAAGAAAAGGAACAGCTTTTAGGGGTGGCACCTTCCTTGTGGAAGAAGCAGACATACTTTTGCCTTTTAGGAAAGAGGCATTGCAGAGGATGAGCTTCATGAGCTGTTCCTGCTCAGGGAAAGCACAGATCCCCAGTGCTCTTGTGCCTGTGAATAGGCTGCCAATGCCGGAGGAAGATCAGCAAGAGCTTTCAGGGCTGGTACCTTCTTTGTGGGAGAAGCAGCTGCACTTTTGCCAGGTCCGGAAGAGGTTCTGCCGAGGACCAGCACCATGAGACGTTCCATCTCTGGGAAAGCAGAGATTCCCCAGAGTTCTTGTGCCTGTGAATAGGCTGCCAAGGGAAGGTGAAGAGCAGCAAGAGCTTTCAGGGCTGGCACCTTCCTTGTGGGAGAAGCAGACATACTTTTGCCTTTTAGGAAAGAGCCAAAGCCGATAATATGTGGACTCTGCTATTCCTCTCAGGGAAAGCACAGATCCCCAGTTCTCTAGTGCCTGTGAATAGGCTGCAAGGGAAGGTGAAGAGCAGCAACAGCTTTCAGGGCTGGCACCTTCCTTGTGGGAGAAGCACCCGGATTTTGCATTTTAGGAAGCAGGCATTGCCGAGGATGAGCATCATGAGCTGTTCCTTCTCAGGGAAACCACAGATCCCCAGTGCTCTTGTGCCTGTGAATAGGCTGCCAATGCCGGATGAAGAGCAGCAAGAGCTTTCAGGGCTGGCACCTTCCTTGTGGGAGAAGCACCCGGACTTTTGCCTTTTAGGAAAGAGGCGCTTCTAATAATATGTGCACTGTGCTATTCCTCCTCAGGGAAAGCACAAATCCCCAGTTCTCTTGTGCCTGTGAATAGGCTGCCAAGGGAAGGTGAAGAGCAGCAAGAGCTTTCAGGGCTGGCACCTTCCTTGTGGGAGAAGCAGATATACTTTTCCATTTAGGAAAGAGCCAAAGCCGATAACATGTGCACTGTGCTATTCCTGCTCAGGGAAAGCACAGATCCCCAGTTCTCTTGTGCCTGTGAATAGGCTGCCAAGGGAAGGTGAACAGCAGCAACAGCTTTCAGGGCTGGTACCTTCTTTGTGGGAGAAGCAGCTGCACTTTTGCCAGGTCCGGAAGAGGTTCTGCCGAGGACCAGCACCATGAGACTTTCCATCTCTGGGAAAGCACAGATCCACAGTTGTCTTGTGCCTGTGAATAGGCTGCCAAGGGAAGGTGAAGAGCAGCAAGAGCTTTCAGGGCTGGCACCTTCCTTGTGGGAGAAGCAGACATACTTTTGCCTTTTAGGAAATAGGCACTGCCAATAATATGTGCACTGTGCTATTCCTCCTCAGGGAAAGCACAGATCCCCAGGGCTCTTGTGCCTGTGAATAGGCTGCCTAGGCAGGGTGAAGAGCAGCAAGAGCTTTCAGGGCTGGCACCTTCCTTGTGGGAGAAGCACCCGGACTTTTGCCTTTTAGGAAAGAGGCATTGCCGAGGATGAGCATCATAAGCTTTTCCTGCTCAGGGAAACCACAGATCCCCCGTGCTCTTGTGCCTGTGAATAGGCTGCCAATGCCGGATGAAGAGCAGCAAGAGCTTTCAGGGCTGGCACCTTCCTTGTGGGAGAAGCAGCTGCACTTTTGCCAATTCCGGAAGAGGATCTGACGAGGACCAGCACCATGAGACTTTCCATCTCTGGGAAAGCACAGATCCCCAGTTGTCTTGTGCCTGTGAATAGGCTGCCAAGGGAAGGTGAAGAACAGGAAGAGCTTTTAGGGCTGGCACCTTCCTTGTGGGACAAGCAGACATATTTTCCCTTTTAGGAAAGAGGCACTGCCAAGAATATGTGCACTGTGCTATTCCTCCTCAGGGAAACCACAGATCCCCAGTGCTCTTGTGCCTGTGAATAGGCTGCCAAGGCAGGGTTAAGATCAGCAAGAGCTTTCAGGGCTGGCACCTTCTTTGTGGGAGAAGCACCTGGATTTTGCCTTTTAGGAAACAGGCGCTTCTAATAATACGTGCACTGTGCTATTCCTCCTCAGGGAAAGCACAGATCCCCAGTTCTCTAGTGACTGTGAATAGGCTGCCAAGGGAAGGTGAAGAACAGGATGAGCTTTTAGGGGTGGCACCTTCCTTCTGGGAGAAGCAGGTGGATTTTTGCCTTTTAGGAAAGAGGCATTGCAGAGGATGAGCTTCATGAGCTGTTCCTGCTCAGGGAAACCACAGATCCCCAGTTCTCTTGTGCCTGTGAATAGGCTGCCAATGCCGGATGAAGAGCAGCAAGAGCTTTCAGGGCTGGCACCTTCCTTGTGGGAGAAGCAGACATACTTTTGCCTTTTAGGAAAGAGGCACTGCCAATAATATGTGCACTGTGCTATTCCTGCTCAGGGAAAGCACAGATCCCCAGGGCTCTTGTGTCTGTGAATAGGCTACCAAGGGAAGGTGAAGAGCAGCAAGAGCTTTCAGCGCTGGCACCTTCCTTGTGGGAGAAGCAGATATACTTTTGCCTTTTAGGAAAGAGGCATTGCCGAGAATGAGTATCATGAGATGTTCCTCCTCAGGCAAAGCACAGATCCCCAGGGCTCTTGTGCCTGTGAATAGGCTGCCAAGGGAAGGTGAAGAGCAGCAAGAGCTTTCAGGGCTGGCACCTTCCTTGTGGGAAAAGCAGACATACTTTTGCCTTTTAGGAAAGAGGCATTGCAGAGGATGAGCATCATGAGCTGTTCCTGCTCAGGGAAAGCACAGATCCGCAGGGCTCTTGTGCCTGTGAATAGGCTGCCAATGCCGGATGAAGTTCAGCAAGATCTTTCAGGGCTGGCACCTTCCTTGTGGGAGAAGCACCCGGATTTTACGTTTTAGGAAGCAGTCATTGCCGAGGATGAGCATCATGAGCTGTTCCTGCTCATTGAAACCACAGATCCGCAGGGCTATTGTGCCTGTGAATAGGCTGCCAAGGCAGGGTGAAGAGCAGCAAGAGCTTTCAGGGCTGGCACCTTCCTTGTGGGAGAAGCAGACATACTTTTGCTTTTTAGGAAAGAGGCACTGCCAATAATATGTGCACAGTGTTATTCCTCCTCACGGAAAGTACAGATCCCCAGTTCTCTTGTGCCTGTGAATAGGCTGCCAAGGGAAGGTGAAGAACAGGAAGAGCTTTCAGGGCTGGCACCTTCCTTGTGGGAGAAGCAGACATACTTTTGCTTTTTAGGAAAGAGGCACTGCCAATAATATGTGCACAGTGTTATTCCTCCTCACGGAAAGTACAGATCCCCAGTTCTCTTGTGCCTGTGAATAGGCTGCAAGGGAAGGTGAAGAACAGGAAGAGCTTTCAGGGCTGGCACCTTCCTTGTGGGAGAAGCACCCGGATTTTGCATTTTAGGAAGCAGGCATTGCCGAGGATGAGCATCATGAGCTGTTCCTTCTCAGGGAAACCACAGATCCCCAGTGCTCTTGTGCCTGTGAATAGGCTGCCAATGCCGGATGAAGAGCAGCAAGAGCTTTCAGATCTGGCACCTTCCTTGTGGGAGAAGCAGCTGCACTTTTGCCAATTCCGGAAGAGGATCTGCCGAGGACCAGCACCATGAGACTTTCCATCTCTGGGAAAGCACAGATCCCCAGTTGTCTTGTGCCTGTGAATAGGCTGCCAAGGGAAGGTGAAGAACAGGAAGAGCTTTTAGGGGTGGCACCGTCCTTGTGGGAGAAGCAGGCGGATTTTTGCCTTTTAGGAAAGAGGCATTGCAGAGGATGAGCTTCATGAGCTGTTCCTGCTCAGGGAAAGCACAGATCCCCAGTGGTCTTGTGCCTGTGAATAGGCTGCCTAGGCAGGGTGAAGAGCAGCAAGAGCTTTCAGGGCTGGCACCTTCCTTGTGGGAGAAGCAGACATACTTTTGCCTTTTAGCAAAGAGGCATCGCCGATGATGAGTATCATGAGCTTTTCCTCCTCAGGGAAACCACAGATCCCCAGGGCTCTTGTGCCTGTGAATAGGCTGCCAAGGGAAGGTGAACGGCAGCAACAGCTTTCAGGGCTGGCACCTTCCTTGTGGGAGAAGCAGACATACTTTTGCCTTTTAGGAAAGAGCCAAAGCCGATAACATGTGCACTGTGCTATTCCTGCTCAGGGAAAGCACAGATCCCAAGTTCTCTTGTGCCTGTGAATAGGCTGCCAATGCCGGATGAAGATCAGCAAGAGCTTTCAGGGCTGGCACCTTCCTTGTGGGAGAAGCAGACATACTTTTGCCTTTTAGGAAAGAGGCTCTGCCAATAATATGTGCACTGTGCTATTCCTCCTCAGGGAAAGCACAGATCCCCAGTTGTCTTGTGCCTGTGAATAGGCTGCCAAGGGAAGGTGAAGAGCAGCTAGAGCTTTCAGGGCTGGCACCTTCCTTGTGGGAGAAGCAGGCATACTTTTGCCTTTTAGGAAAGAGGCACTGCCAATAATATGTGCACTGTGCTATTTCTCCTCAGGGAAAGCACAGATCCCCAGGGCTTTTTTGCCTGTGAATAGGCTGCCAAGGGAAGTTGAAGAGCAGCAAGAGCTTTCAGGGCTGGCACCTTCCTTATGGGAGAAGCACCCTGACTTTTGCCTTTTAGGAAGCAGGCATTGCCGAGGATGAGTATCATGATATGTTCCTCCTCAGGGACAGCACAGATCCCCAGGGCTCTTCTGCCTGTGAATAGGCTGCCAAGGGAAGGTGAAAAGCAGCAAGAGCTTTCAGGGCTGGCACCTTCCTTGTGGGAAAAGCACACGGATTTTGCGTTTTAGGAAGCAGGCATTGCCGAGGATGAGCATCATGAGCTGTTCCTTCTCAGGGAAACCACAGATCCGCAGGGCTCTTGTGCATGTGAATAGGCTGCCAAGGGAAGGTGAAGAGCAGCAAGAGCTTTCAGGGCTGGCACCTTCCTTGTGGGAGAAGCAGACATACTTTTTGCTTTTAAGGAAAGAGCCAAAGCCGATAATATATGCACTCTGCTGTTCCTGCTCAGGGAAAGCATATATCCCCAGTGGTCTTGTACCTGTGAATAGGCTGCCTAGGCAGGGTGAAGATCAGCAAGAGCTTTCAGGGCTGGCACCTTCCTTGTGGGAGAAGCAGACATACATTTGCCTTTTAGGAAAGAGCCAAAGCCCATAATATATGCACTCTGCTGTTCCTGCTCAGGGAAACCACAGATCCGCAGGGCTCTTGTGCCTGTGAATAGGCTGCCAAGGGAAGGTGAAGAGTAGCAAGAGCTTTCAGGGCTGGCACCTTCCTTGTGGGAGAAGCAGATATACTTTTACCTTTTAGGAAAGAGCCAAAGCCGATAACATGTGCACTGTGCTATTCCTGCTCAGGGAAAGCACAGATTCCCCAGGGCTCTTGTGCCTGTGAATAGGCTGCCAAGGCAGGGTGAAGAGCAGCAAGAGCTTTCAGGGCTGGCACCTTCCTTGTGGGAGAAGCAGACAGAATTTTCCCTTTTAGGAAAGCGGGATTGCCGAGAATGAGCATCATGAGCTGTTCCTGCTCAGGGAAAGCAGAGATTCCCCAGAGTTCTTGTGCCTGTGAATAGGCTGCCAAGGGAAGGTGAACAGCAGCAACAGCTTTCAGGGCTGGTACCTTCTTTGTGGGAGAAGCAGACATACTTTTGCCTTTTAGGAAAGAGGCACTGCCAATAATATGTGCACTGTGCTATTCCTCCTCAGGGAAAGCACAGATCCCCAGGGCTCTTGTGCCTGTGGGTAGGCTGCCAAGGGAAGGTGAAGAGCAGCAAGAGCTTTCAGCGCTGGCACCTTCTTTGTGGGAGAAGCAGACATACTTTTGCCTTTTAGGAAAGAGGCACTGCCAATAACATGTGCACTCTGCTATTCCTGCTCAGGGAAAGCACAGATCCGCAGGGCTCTTCTGCCTGTGAATAGGCTGCCTAGGCAGGGTGAAGAGCAGCAAGAGCTTTCAGGGCTGGCACCTTCCTTGTGGGAGAAGCAGGCGGATTTTTGCCTTTTAGGAAAGAGGCATTGCAGAGGATGAGCTTCATGAGCTGTTCCTGCTCAGGGAAAGCACAGATCCGCAGGGCTCTTGTGCCTGTGAATAGGCTGCCAATGCCGGATGAAGTTCAGCAAGATCTTTCAGGGCTGGCACCTTCCCTGTGGGAGAAGCACCCGGATTTTACGTTTTAGGAAGCAGTCATTGCCGAGGATGAGCATCATGAGCTGTTCCTGCTCAGGGAAACCACAGATCCGCAGGGCTATTGTGCCTGTGAATAGGCTGCCAAGGGAAGGTGAACACCAGCAACAGCTTTCAGGGCTGGTACCTTCTTTGCGGCAGAAGCAGCTGCACTTTTGCCAGTTCCGGAAGAGGTTCTGCCGAGGACAAGCACCATGAGACTTTTCATCTCTGGGAAAGCACAGATCCCCAGTTCTCTTGTGCCTGTGAATAGGCTGCCTAGGCAGGGTGAAGAGCAGCAAGAGCTTTAAGGGCTGGCACCTTCCTTCTGGGAGAAGCAGACATACTTTTGCCTTTTAGGAAAGAGCCAAATCCGATAATATGCACTCTGCTGTTCCTGCTCAGGGAAAGCACAGATCCCCAGGGCTCTTGTGCCTGTGAATAGGCTGCCTAGGCAGGGTGAAGAGCAGCAAGAGCTTTCAGGGCAGGCACCTTCCTTGTGGGAGAAGCAGACATACTTTTGCCTTTTAGGAAAGAGGCGCTTCTCAGAATATGTGCACTGTGCTATTCCTCCTCAGGGAAAGCATATATCCCCAGTGCTCTTGTACCTGTGAATAGGCTGCCTAGGCAGGGGAAGAGCAGCAAGAGCTTTCAGGGCTGGCAACTTCACTGTGGGAGAAGCACCCGGATTTTGCCTTTTAGGAAAGAGGCGCTTCTAATAATATGTGCACTGTGTTATCCCTGCTCAGGGAAAGCACAGATCCCCAGGGCTCTTGTGCCTGTGAATAGGCTGCCTAGGCAGGGTGAAGATCAGCAAGAGCTTTCAGGGCTGGCACCTTCCTTGTGGGAGAAGCTCCCGGATTTTGCCTTTTAGGAAAGAGGCGCTTCTAATAATATGTGCACTGTGCTATTCCTCCTCAGGGAAAGAACAAATCCCCAGTTCTCTTGTGCCTGTGAATAGGCTGCCAAGGGAAGGTGAAGATCAGCAAGAGCTTTCAGGGCTGGCACCTTCCTTGTGGGAGAAGCAGACATACTTTTTCCTTTTAGGAAAGAGGCCCTTCTAAGAATATGTACACTGTGCTATTCCTCCTCAGGGAAAGCACAGATTCCCCAGAGTTCTTGTGCTTGTGGGTAGGCTGCCAAGGGAAGGTGAAGATCAGCAAGAGCTTTCAGGGCTTGCACCTTCCTTGTGGGAGAAGCAGACATACATTTGCCTTTTAGGAGAGAGACGATTCTAATAATATCTGCACTGTGTTATTCCTGCTCAGGGAAAGCACAAATCCCCAGTTCTCTTGTGCCTGTGAATAGGCTGCCAAGGGAAGGTGAAGAGCAGCAAGAGCTTTCAGGGCTGGCACCTTCCTTGTGGGAGAAGCAGGCGGATTTTTGCCTTTTAGGAAAGAGGCATTGCAGAGGATGAGCTTCATGAGCTGTTCCTGCTCAGGGAAAGCACAGATCCCCAGTGCTCTAGTGCCTGTGAATAGGCTGCCAATGCCGGATGAAGTTCAGCAAGAGCTTTCAGGGCTGGCACCTTCCTTGTTGGAGAAGCACCCGGATTTTGCGTTTTAGGAAGCAGTCATTGCCGAGGATGAGCATCATGAGCTGTTCCTTCTCAGGGAAAGCACAGATCCGCAGGGCTCTTGTGCCTGTGAATAGGCTGCCAAGGCAGGGTGAAGATCAGCAAGAGCTTTCAGTGCTGGCACCTTCCTTGTGGGAGAAGCAGCTGCACTTTTGTCAATTCCGGAAGAGGTTCTGCCGAGGACCAGCACCATGAGACTTTCCATCTCAGGGAAAGCACATATCCCCAGTTGTCTTGTGCCTGTGAATAGGCTGCCAAGGGAAGGTGAAGAGCAGCAAGAGCTTTCAGGGCTGGCACCTTCCTTGTGGGAGAAGCACCCGGATTTTGCATTTTAGGAAGCAGGCATTGCCGAGGATGAGCATCATGAGCTGTTCCTCCTCAGGGAAAGCACATATCCCCAGTTGTCTTGTGCCTGTGAATAGGCTGCCAAGGGAAGGTGAAGAGCAGCAAGAGCTTTCAGGGCTGGCACCTTCCTTGTGGGAGAAGCACCCGGATTTTGCATTTTAGGAAGCAGGCATTGCCGAGGATGAGCATCATGAGCTGTTCCTCCTCAGGGAAAGCACAGATCCCCAGTTCTCTTGTGCCTGTGAATAGGCTGCCAAGGGAAGGTGAAAACCAGCAACAGCTTTCAGGGCTGGTACCTTCTTTGTGGGAGAAGCAGCTGCACTTTTGCCAGTTCCGGAAGAGGTTCTGCCGAGGACCAGCACCATGAGACGTTCCATCTCTGGGAAAGCAGAGATTCCCCAGAGTTCTTGTGCCTGTGAATAGGCTGCCAAGGGAAGGTGAAGAGCAGCAAGAGCTTTCAGGGCTGGCACCTTCCTTGTGGGAGAAGCAGACATACTTTTGCCTTTTAGGAAAGAGGCACTGCCAATAATAGGTACACAGTGCTATTCCTCCTCAGGGAAAGCACAGATTCCCAAGAGTTCTTGTCCCTGTGAATAGGGTGCCAAGGGAAGGTGAAGAGCAGCAAGAGCTTTCAGGGCTGGCACCTTCCTTGTAGGAGAAGCAGACAGAAATTTGCCTTTTAGGAAATCAGCATTGCCGAGCATGAGCATCATGAGATGTTCCTGCTCAGGGAAAGCACAGATCCCCAGTGTTCTTGTGCCTGTGAATAGGCTGCCAAGGGAAGGTGAAGAGCAGCAATAGCTTTCAGGGCTGGCACCTTCCTTGTGGGAGAAGCAGACAGAAATTTGCCTTTTAGGAAAGAGGCATTGCCGAGGATGAGCATCATGAGATGTTCCTGCTCAGGGAAAGCACAGATCCCCAGTTCTCCTGTGCCTGTGAATAGGCTTCCTAGGCAGGTTGAAGAGCAGCAAGAGCTTTCAGGGCTAGCACCTTCCTTGTGGGAGAAGCACGCGGACTTTTGCATTTTAGGAAAGAGGCGCTGCCAATAATATGTGCACTGTGATATTCCTGCTCAGGGAAAGCACAGATCCCCACGGCTCTTGTGCCTGTGAATATGCTGCCAAGGGAAGGTGAAGAGCAGCAAGAGCTTTGAGGGCTGGCACCTTCCTTGTGGGAGAAGCAGACAGAAATTTGCCTTTTAGGAAAGCGGCATTGCCTGGGATGAGTATCATGAGATGTTCCTCCTCAGAGAAAGCACAGATTCCCAGGGCTCTTGTGCCTGTGAATAGGCTGCCAAGGGAAGGTGAAGACCAGCAACAGCTTTCAGGGTTCGCAACTTCCTTGTGGGAGAAGCAGACATACTTTTGCCTTTTAGGAAAGAGGCGCTTCTAATAATATGTGCACTGTGCTATTCCTCCTCAGAGAAAGCACAGATTCCCAGGGCTCTTGTGCCTGTGAATAGGCTGCCAAGGCAGGGTGAAGAGCAGCAACAGCTTTCAGGGCTGGCACCTTCCTTGTGGGAGAAGCAGTTGGACATTTGACTTTTAGCAGAGGAGCTACCTATAATATGTGCACTGTGCTATTCCTCCTCAGGGAAAGCACATATGCCCAGGGTTCTTGTGCCTGTGAATAGGCTGCCAAGGCAGGGTGAAGAGCAGCAAGAGCTTTCAGGGCTGGCACCTTCCTTGTGGGAGAAGCAGATGGACTTTTGCCTTTTAGGAAATCAGCTTTGCCGAGCATGAGCATCATGAGATGTTCCTGCTCAGGGAAACCACAGATCCCGAGGGCTCTTGTGCCTGTGAATAGGCTGCCAATGCTGGATGAAGATCAGCAAGAGCTTTCAGGGCTGGCACCTTCCTTGTGGGAGAAGCACCCGGATTTTGCCTTTTAGGAAAGAGGCACTGCCAATAATAAGTGCACTGTGCTATTCCACCTCAGTGAAAGCACAGATCCCCAGTGCTCTTGTGCCTGTGAATAGGCTGCCAATGGAAGTTGAAGAGCAGCAAGAGCTTTCAGGGCTGGCACCTTCCTTGTGGGAGAAGCACCTGGATTTTGCCTTTTAGGAAGCAGGCATTAACGAGGATGAGCATCATGAGCTGTTCCTTCTCAGGGAAACATCAGATCCCCACGGCTCTTGTGGCTGTGAATAGGCTGCCAAGGGAAGGTGAAGAGCAGCAAGAGCTTTCAGGGCTGGAACCTTCCTTGTGGGAGAAGCAGGCGGACCTTTTCCTTTTAGGAATGAGGCACTGCCAATAATATGTGCACTGTGCTATTCCTCCTCAGGGAAAGCACAGATCCCCAGTGCTCTTGTGCCTGTGAATAGGCTGCCAATGGAAGTTAAAGAGCAGCAGGAGCTTTCAGGGCAGGCACCTTCCTTGTGGGAGAAGCAGATATACTTTTTCCTTTTAGGAAAGAGCCAAAGCCGATAACATGTGCACTGTGCTATTCCTGCTCAGGGAAAGCACAGATCCCCAGGGCTCTTGTGCCTGTGAATAGGCTGCCTAGGCAGGGTGAAGAGCAGCAAGAGCTTTCAGGGCTGGCACCTTCCTTGTGGGAGAAGCAGCTGCACTTTTGCCAATTCCGGAAGAGGATCTGTCGAGGACCAGCACCATGAGACTTTCCATCTCTGGGAAAGCACATATCCCCAGTTGTCTTGTGCCTGTGAATAGGCTGCCAAGGGAAGGTGAAGACCAGCAACAGCTTTCAGGGCTGGCACCTTCCTTGTGGGAGAAGCACCCGGATTTTGCATTTTAGGAAGCAGGCATTGCCGAGGATGAGCATCATGAGCTGTTCCTCCTCAGGGAAAGCACAGATCCCCAGTTCTCTTGTGCCTGTGAATAGGCTGCCAAGGGAAGGTGAAAACCAGCAACAGCTTTCAGGGCTGGTACCTTCTTTGTGGGAGAAGCAGCTGCACTTTTGCCAATTCCGGAAGAGGTTCTGCCGAGGACCAGCACCATGAGACGTTCCATCTCTGGGAAAGCAGAGATTCCCCAGAGTTCTTGTGCCTGTGAATAGGCTGCCAAGGGAAGGTGAAGAGCAGCAAGAGCTTTCAGGGCTGGCACCTTCCTTGTGGGAGAAGCAGACATACTTTTGCCTTTTAGGAAAGAGGCACTGCCAATAATAGGTACACAGTGCTATTCCTCCTCAGGGAAAGCACAGATTCCCAAGAGTTCTTGTCCCTGTGAATAGGGTGCCAAGGGAAGGTGAAGAGCAGCAAGAGCTTTCAGGGCTGGCACCTTCCTTGTAGGAGAAGCAGACAGAAATTTGCCTTTTAGGAAAGAGGCATTGCCGAGGATGAGCATCATGAGATGTTCCTGCTCAGGGAAAGCACAGATCCCCAGTGTTCTTGTGCCTGTGAATAGGCTGCCAAGGGAAGGTGAAGAGCAGCAATAGCTTTCAGGGCTGGCACCTTCCTTGTGGGAGAAGCAGACAGAAATTTGCCTTTTAGGAAAGAGGCATTGCCGAGGATGAGCATCATGAGATGTTCCTGCTCAGGGAAAGCACAGATCCCCAGTTCTCCTGTGCCTGTGAATAGGCTTCCTAGGCAGGTTGAAGAGCAGCAAGAGCTTTCAGGGCTAGCACCTTCCTTGTGGGAGAAGCACGCGGACTTTTGCATTTTAGGAAAGAGGCGCTGCCAATAATATGTGCACTGTGATATTCCTGCTCAGGGAAAGCACAGATCCCCACGGCTCTTGTGCCTGTGAATATGCTGCCAAGGGAAGGTGAATAGCAGCAAGAGCTTTGAGGGCTGGCACCTTCCTTGTGGGAGAAGCAGACAGAAATTTGCCTTTTAGGAAAGCGGCATTGCCGAGGATGAGCATCATGAGATGTTCCTGCTCAGGGAAAGCACAGACCCCCAGTGCTCTTGTGCCTGTGAATAGGCTTCCAAGGGAAGGTGAAGAGCAGCAAGAGCTTTGAGGGTTGGCACCTTCCTTGTGGGAGAAGCAGACATACTTTTGCCTTTTAGGAAAGCGGCATTGCCTGGGATGAGTATCATGAGATGTTCCTCCTCAGAGAAAGCACAGATTCCCAGGGCTCTTGTGCCTGTGAATAGGCTGCCAAGGGAAGGTGAAGACCAGCAACAGCTTTCAGGGTTCGCAACTTCCTTGTGGGAGAAGCAGACATACTTTTGCCTTTTAGGAAAGAGGCGCTTCTAATAACATGTGCACTGTGCTATTCCTCCTCAGGGAAAGCACATATTCCCAGGGTTCTTGTGCCTGTGAATAGGCTGCCAAGGCAGGGTGAAGAGCAGCAAGAGCTTTCAGGGCTGGCACCTTCCTTGTGGGAGAAGCAGATGGACTTTTGCCTTTTAGGAAATCAGCTTTGCCGAGCATGAGCATCATGAGATGTTCCTGCTCAGGGAAACCACAGATCCCGAGGGCTCTTGTGCCTGTGAATAGGCTGCCAATGCTGGATGAAGATCAGCAAGAGCTTTCAGGGCTGGCACCTTCCTTGTGGGAGAAGCACCCATATTTTGCCTTTTAGGAAAGAGGCACTGCCAATAATAAGTGCACTGTGCTATTCCACCTCAGTGAAAGCACAGATCCCCAGTGCTCTTGTGCCTGTGAATAGGCTGCCAATGGAAGTTGAAGAGCAGCAAGAGCTTTCAGGGCTGGCACCTTCCTTGTGGGAGAAGCACCTGGATTTTGCCTTTTAGGAAGCAGGCATTAACGAGGATGAGCATCATGAGCTGTTCCTTCTCAGGGAAACATCAGATCCCCACGGCTCTTGTGGCTGTGAATAGGCTGCCAAGGGAAGGTGAAGAGCAGCAAGAGCTTTCAGGGCTGGAACCTTCCTTGTGGGAGAAGCAGGCGGACCTTTTCCTTTTAGGAATGAGGCACTGCCAATAATATGTGCACAGTGCTATTCCTCCTCAGGGAAAGCACAGATCCCCACGGATCTTCTTCCTGTGAATAGGCTGCCAAGGGAAGGTGAAGAACAGAAAGAGCTTTCAGGGCTGGCACCTTCCTTGTGGGAGAAGCACCCGGATTTTGCCTTTTAGGAAAGAGGCACTGCCAATAATATGTGCACTGTGCTATTCCTCCTCAGGGAAAGCACAGATCCCCAGTGCTCTTGTGCCTGTGAATAGGCTGCCAATGGAAGTTAAAGAGCAGCAAGAGCTTTCAGGGCTGGCACCTTCCTTGTGGGAGAAGCAGATATACTTTTTCCTTTTAGGAAAGAGCCAAAGCCGATAACATGTGCAGTGTGCTATTCCTGCTCAGGGAAAGCACAGATCCCCAGGGCTCTTGTGCCTGTGAATAGGCTGCCTAGGCAGGGTGAAGAGCAGCAAGAGCTTTCAGGGCTGGCACCTTCCTTGTGGGAGAAGCAGCTGCACTTTTGCCAATTCCGGAAGAGGATCTGTCGAGGACCAGCACCATGAGACTTTCCATCTCTGGGAAAGCACATATCCCCAGTTGTCTTGTGCCTGTGAATAGGCTGCCAAGGGAAGGTGAAGACCAGCAACAGCTTTCAGGGCTGGCACCTTCCTTGTGGGAGAAGCACCCGGATTTTGCATTTTAGGAAGCAGGCATTGCCGAGGATGAGCATCATGAGCTGTTCCTCCTCAGGGAAAGCACAGATCCCCAGTTGTCTTGTGCGTGTGAATAGGCTGCCAAGGGAAGGTGAAAACCAGCAACAGCTTTCAGGGCTGGTACCTTCTTTGTGGGAGAAGCAGCTGCACTTTTGCCAATTCCGGAAGAGGTTCTGCCGAGGACCAGCACCATGAGACGTTCCATCTCTGGGAAAGCAGAGATTCCCCAGAGTTCTTGTGCCTGTGAATAGGCTGCCAAGGGAAGGTGAAGAGCAGCAAGAGCTTTCAGGGCTGGCACCTTCCTTGTGGGAGAAGCAGACATACTTTTGCCTTTTAGGAAAGAGGCACTGCCAATAATAGGTACACAGTGCTATTCCTCCTCAGGGAAAGCACAGATTCCCAAGAGTTCTTGTCCCTGTGAATAGGGTGCCAAGGGAAGGTGAAGAGCAGCAAGAGCTTTCAGGGCTGGCACCTTCCTTGTAGGAGAAGCAGACAGAAATTTGCCTTTTAGGAAATCAGCATTGCCGAGCATGAGCATCATGAGATGTTCCTGCTCAGGGAAAGCACAGATCCCCAGTGTTCTTGTGCCTGTGAATAGGCTGCCAAGGGAAGGTGAAGAGCAGCAATAGCTTTCAGGGCTGGCACCTTCCTTGTGGGAGAAGCAGACAGAAATTTGCCTTTTAGGAAAGAGGCATTGCCGAGGATGAGCATCATGAGATGTTCCTGCTCAGGGAAAGCACAGATCCCCAGTTCTCCTGTGCCTGTGAATAGGCTTCCTAGGCAGGTTGAAGAGCAGCAAGAGCTTTCAGGGCTAGCACCTTCCTTGTGGGAGAAGCACGCGGACTTTTGCATTTTAGGAAAGAGGCGCTGCCAATAATATGTGCACTGTGATATTCCTGCTCAGGGAAAGCACAGATCCCCACGGCTCTTGTGCCTGTGAATATGCTGCCAAGGGAAGGTGAATAGCAGCAAGAGCTTTGAGGGCTGGCACCTTCCTTGTGGGAGAAGCAGACAGAAATTTGCCTTTTAGGAAAGCGGCATTGCCGAGGATGAGCATCATGAGATGTTCCTGCTCAGGGAAAGCACAGACCCCCAGTGCTCTTGTGCCTGTGAATAGGCTTCCAAGGGAAGGTGAAGAGCAGCAAGAGCTTTGAGGGTTGGCACCTTCCTTGTGGGAGAAGCAGACATACTTTTGCCTTTTAGGAAAGCGGCATTGCCTGGGATGAGTATCATGAGATGTTCCTCCTCAGAGAAAGCACAGATTCCCAGGGCTCTTGTGCCTGTGAATAGGCTGCCAAGGGAAGGTGAAGACCAGCAACAGCTTTCAGGGTTCGCAACTTCCTTGTGGGAGAAGCAGACATACTTTTGCCTTTTAGGAAAGAGGCGCTTCTAATAATATGTGCACTGTGCTATTCCTCCTCAGAGAAAGCACAGATTCCCAGGGCTCTTGTGCCTGTGAATAGGCTGCCAAGGCAGGGTGAAGAGCAGCAACAGCTTTCAGGGCTGGCACCTTCCTTGTGGGAGAAGCAGTTGGACATTTGACTTTTAGCAGAGGAGCTACCTATAATATGTGCACTGTGCTATTCCTCCTCAGGGAAAGCACATATGCCCAGGGTTCTTGTGCCTGTGAATAGGCTGCCAAGGCAGGGTGAAGAGCAGCAAGAGCTTTCAGGGCTGGCACCTTCCTTGTGGGAGAAGCAGATGGACTTTTGCCTTTTAGGAAATCAGCTTTGCCGAGCATGAGCATCATGAGATGTTCCTGCTCAGGGAAACCACAGATCCCGAGGGCTCTTGTGCCTGTGAATAGGCTGCCAATGCTGGATGAAGATCAGCAAGAGCTTTCAGGGCTGGCACCTTCCTTGTGGGAGAAGCACCCGGATTTTGCCTTTTAGGAAAGAGGCACTGCCAATAATAAGTGCACTGTGCTATTCCACCTCAGTGAAAGCACAGATCCCCAGTGCTCTTGTGCCTGTGAATAGGCTGCCAATGGAAGTTGAAGAGCAGCAAGAGCTTTCAGGGCTGGCACCTTCCTTGTGGGAGAAGCACCTGGATTTTGCCTTTTAGGAAGCAGGCATTAACGAGGATGAGCATCATGAGCTGTTCCTTCTCAGGGAAACATCAGATCCCCACGGCTCCTGTGGCTGTGAATAGGCTGCCAAGGGAAGGTGAAGAGCAGCAAGAGCTTTCAGGGCTGGAACCTTCCTTGTGGGAGAAGCAGGCGGACCTTTTCCTTTTAGGAATGAGGCACTGCCAATAATATGTGCACAGTGCTATTCCTCCTCAGGGAAAGCACAGATCCCCACGGATCTTCTTCCTGTGAATAGGCTGCCAAGGGAAGGTGAAGAACAGAAAGAGCTTTCAGGGCTGGCACCTTCCTTGTGGGAGAAGCACCCGGATTTTGCCTTTTAGGAAAGAGGCACTGCCAATAATATGTGCACTGTGCTATTCCTCCTCAGGGAAAGCACAGATCCCCAGTGCTCTTGTGCCTGTGAATAGGCTGCCTAGGCAGGGTGAAGAGCAGCAAGAGCTTTCAGGGCTGGCACCTTCCTTGTGGGAGAAGCAGCTGCACTTTTGCCAATTCCGGAAGAGGATCTGTCGAGGACCAGCACGATGAGACTTTCCATCTCTGGGAAAGCACATATCCCCAGTTGTCTTGTGCCTGTGAATAGGCTGCCAAGGGAAGGTGAAGACCAGCAACAGCTTTCAGGGCTGGCACCTTCCTTGTCGGAGAAGCACCCGGATTTTGCATTTTAGGAAGCAGGCATTGCCGAGGATGAGCATCATGAGCTGTTCCTCCTCAGGGAAAGCACAGATCCCCAGTTGTCTTGTGCCTGTGAATAGGCTGCCAAGGGAAGGTGAAGAGCAGGAAGAGCTTTCAGGGCTGGCACCTTCCTTGTGGGAGAAGCAGATATACTTTTGCCTTTTAGGAAAGAGCCAAAGCCGATAACATGTGCACTCTGCTATTCCTGCTCAGGGAAAGCACAGATCCCCAGTTCTCTTGTGCCTGTGAATAGGCTGCCAAGGGAAGGTGAAAACCAGCAACAGCTTTCAGGGCTGGTACCTTCTTTGTGGGAGAAGCAGCTGCACTTTTGCCAGTTCCGGAAGAGGTTCTGCCGAGGACCAGCACCATGAGACGTTCCATCTCTGGGAAAGCAGAGATTCCCCAGAGTTCTTGTGCCTGTGAATAGGCTGCCAAGGGAAGGTGAAGAGCAGCAAGAGCTTTCAGGGCTGGCACCTTCCTTGTGGGAGAAGCAGACATACTTTTGCCTTTTAGGAAAGAGGCACTGCCAATAATATGTGCACTGTGCTATTCCTCCTCAGGGAAAGCACAGATCCCCAGTTCTCTAGTGCCTGTGAATAGGCTGCAAGGGAAGGTGAAGAGCAGCAACAGCTTTCAGGGCTGGCACCTTCCTTGTGGGACAAGCACCCGGATTTTGCATTTTAGGAAGCAGGCATTGCCGAGGATGAGCATCATGAGCTGTTCCTTCTCAGGGAAACCACAGATCCCCAGTGCTCTTGTGCCTGTGAATAGGCTGCCAAGGGAAGGTGAACAGCAGCAACAGCTTTCAGGGCTGGTACCTTCTTTGTGGGAGAAGCAGCTGCACTTTTGCCAATTCCGGAAGAGGTTCTGCCGAGGACCAGCACCATGAGACGTTCCATCTCTGGGAAAGCAGAGATACCCCAGAGTTCTTGTGCCTGTGAATAGGCTGCCAAGGGAAGGTGAAGAGCAGCAAGAGCTTTCAGGGCTGGCACCTTCCTTGTGGGAGAAGCAGACATACTTTTGCCTTTTAGGAAAGAGCCAAAGCCGATAACATGTGCACTGTGCTATTCCTGCTCAGGGAAAGCACAGATCCCCAGGGCTCTTGTGCCTGTGAATAGGCTGCCTAGCCAGGGTGAAGAGCAGCAAGAGCTTTCAGGGCTGGCACCTTCCTTGTGGGAGAAGCACGCAGACTTTTGCCTTTTAGGGAAGAGGCGCTTCTAATAATATGTGCACTGTGCTATTCCTCCTCAGGGAAAGCACAGATCCCCAGTTCTCTAGTGCCTGTGAATAGGCTGCCAAGGGAAGGTGAAGTTCAGCAAGATCTTTCAGGGCTGGCACCTTCCTTGTGGGAGAAGCACCCGGATTTTACGTTTTAGGAAGCAGTCATTGCCGAGGATGAGCATCATGAGCTGTTCCTGCTCAGGGAAACCACAGATCCGCAGGGCTATTGTGCCTGTGAATAGGCTGCCAATGCCGGAGGAAGATCAGCAAGAGCTTTCAGGGCTGGTACCTTCTTTGTGGGAGAAGCAGCTGCACTTTTGCCAGGTCCGGAAGAGGTTCTGCCGAGGACCAGCACCATGAGACGTTCCATCTCTGGGAAAGCAGAGATTCCCCAGAGTTCTTGTGCCTGTGAATAGGCTGCCAAGGGAAGGTGAAGAGCAGCAAGAGCTTTCAGGGCTGGCACCTTCCTTGTGGGAGAAGCAGACATACTTTTGCCTTTTAGGAAAGAGCCAAAGCCGATAATATGTGGACTCTGCTATTCCTCCTCAGGGAAAGCACAGATCCCCAGTTCTCTAGTGCCTGTGAATAGGCTGCAAGGGAAGGTGAAGAGCAGCAACAGCTTTCAGGGCTGGCACCTTCCTTGTGGGAGAAGCACCCGGATTTTGCATTTTAGGAAGCAGGCATTGCCGAGGATGAGCATCATGAGCTGTTCCTTCTCAGGGAAACCACAGATCCCCAGTGCTCTTGTGCCTGTGAATAGGCAGCCAATGCCGGATGAAGAGCAGCAAGAGCTTTCAGATCTGGCACCTTCCTTGTGGGAGAAGCAGCTGCACTTTTGCCAATTCCGGAAGAGGATCTGCCGAGGACCAGCACCATGAGACTTTCCATCTCTGGGAAAGCACAGATCCCCAGTTGTCTTGTGCCTGTGAATAGGCTGCCAAGGGAAGGTGAAGAACAGGAAGAGCTTTTAGGGGTGGCACCGTCCTTGTGGGAGAAGCAGGCGGATTTTTGCCTTTTAGGAAAGAGGCATTGCAGAGGATGAGCTTCATGAGCTGTTCCTGCTCAGGGAAAGCACAGATCCCCAGTGCTCTTGTGCCTGTGAATAGGCTGCCTAGGCAGGGTGAAGAGCAGCAAGAGCTTTCAGGGCTGGCATCTTCCTTGTGGGAGAAGCAGACATACTTTTGCCTTTTAGCAAAGAGGCATCGCCGATGATGAGTATCATGAGCTTTTCCTCCTCAGGGAAACCACAGATCCCCAGGGCTCTTGTGCCTGTGAATAGGCTGCCAAGGGAAGGTGAACGGCAGCAACAGCTTTCAGGGCTGGCACCTTCCTTGTGGGAGAAGCAGACATACTTTTGCCTTTTAGGAAAGAGCCAAAGCCGATAACATGTGCACTGTGCTATTCCTGCTCAGGGAAAGCACAGATCCCCAGTTCTCTTGTGCCTGTGAATAGGCTGCCAATGCCGGATGAAGACCAGCAAGAGCTTTCAGGGCTGGCACCTTCCTTGTGGGAGAAGCAGACATACTTTTGCCTTTTAGGAAAGAGGCACTGCCAATAATATGTGCACTGTGCTATTCCTGCTCAGGGAAAGCACAGATCCCCAGGGCTCTTGTGCCTGTGAATAGGCTACCAAGGGAAGGTGAAGAGCAGCAAGAGCTTTCAGGGCTGGCTCCTTCCTTGTGGGAGAAGCAGATATACTTTTGCCTTTTAGGAAAGAGGCATTGCCGAGAATGAGTATCATGAGATGTTCCTCCTCAGGCAAAGCACAGATCCCCAGGGCTCTTGTGCCTGTGAATAGGCTGCCAAGGGAAGGTGAAGAGCAGCAAGAGCTTTCAGGGCTGGTACCTTCTTTGTGGGAGAAGCAGCTGCACTTTTGCCAATTCCGGAAGAGGTTCTGCCGAGGACCAGCACCATGAGACGTTCCATCTCTGGGAAAGCAGAGATTCCCCAGTTCTCTTGTTCCTGTGAATAGGCTGCAAGGGAAGGTGAAGAACAGGAAGAGCTTTTAGGGGTGGCACCTTCCTTGTGGGAGAAGCAGGCGGATTTTTGCCTTTTAGAAAAGAGGCATTGCAGAGGATGAGCTTCATGAGCTGTTCCTGCTCAGGGAAACCACAGATCCGCAGGGCTCTTGTACCTGTGAATAGGCTGCCAAGGGAAGGTGAAGAGCAGCAAGAGCTTTCAGGGCTGGCACCTTCCTTGTGGGAGAAGCAGACATACTTTTGCCTTTTAGGAAAGAGGCCCTTCTAATAATATGTGCACTGTGCTATTCCTCCTCAGGGAAAGCACAGATCCCCAGTTCTCTAGTGCCTGTGAACAGGCTGCCAAGGAAAGGTGAAGAACAGGAAGAGCTTTTAGCGGTGGCACCTTCCTTGTGGGAGAAGCAGGCGGATTTTTGCCTTTTAGAAAAGAGGCATTGCCGACGATGAGCATCATGAGCTGTTCCTGCTCAGGGAAACCACAGATCCGCAGGGCTATTGTGCCTGTGAATAGGCTGCCAATGCCGGATGAAGAGCAGCAAGAGCTTTCAGGGCTGGCACCTTCCTTGTGGGAGAAGCAGACATACTTTTGCCTTTTAGGAAAGAGGCGCTTCTAAGAATATGTGCACTGTGCTATTCCTCCTCAGGGAAAGCATATATCCCCAGTGCTCTTGTACCTGTGAATAGGCTGCCTAGGCAGGGTGAAGAGCAGCAAGAGCTTTCAGGGCTGGCAACTTCATTGTGGGAGAAGCAGACATACTTTTGCTTTTTAGGAAAGAGGCACTGCCAATAATATGTGCACAGTGTTATTCCTCCTCACGGAAAGTACAGATCCCCAGTTCTCTTGTGCCTGTGAATAGGCTGCCAAGGGAAGGTGAAGAACAGGAAGAGCTTTCAGGGCTGGCACCTTCCTTGTGGGAGAAGCAGACATACTTTTGCCTTTTAGGAAAGAGCCAAAGCCGATAACATGTGCACTGTGCTATTCCTGCTCAGGGAAAGCACAGATCCCCAGTTCTCTTGTGCCTGTGAATAGGCTGCCAATGCCGGATGAAGACCAGCAAGAGCTTTCAGGGCTGGCACCTTCCTTGTGGGAGAAGCACCCGGACTTTTGCCTTTTAGGAAAGAGGCGCTTCTAATAATATGTGCACTGTGCTATTCCTCCTCAGGGAAAGCACAAATCCCCAGTTCTCTTGTGCCTGTGAATAGGCTGCCAAGGGAAGGTGAAGAACAGGATGAGCTTTTAGGGGTGGCACCTTCCTTCTGGGAGAAGCAGGTGGATTTTTGCCTTTTAGGAAAGAGGCATTGCAGAGGATGAGCTTCATGAGCTGTTCCTCCTCAGGGAAAGCACAGATCCCCAGTGCTCTTGTACCTGTGAATAGGCTGCCTAGGCAGGGTGAAGAGCAGCAAGAGCTTTCAGGGCTGGCAACTTCATTGTGGGAGAAGCAGACATACTTTTGCTTTTTAGGAAAGAGGCACTGCCAATAATATGTGCACAGTGTTATTCCTCCTCACGGAAAGTACAGATCCCCAGTTCTCTTGTGCCTGTGAATAGGCTGCCAAGGGAAGGTGAAGAACAGGAAGAGCTTTCAGGGCTGGCACCTTCCTTGTGGGAGAAGCAGATATACTTTTGCCTTTTAGGAAAGAGCCAAAGCCGATAACATGTGCAGTGTGCTATTCCTCCTCAGGGAAAGCACAGATCCGCAGGGCTCTTGTGCCTGTGAATAGGCTGCCTAGGCAGGGTGAAGAGCAGCAAGAGCTTTCAGGGCTGGCACCTTCCTTGTGGGAAAAGCAGACATACTTTTGCCTTTTAGGAAAGAGGCATTGCCGAGAATGAGTATCATGAGATGTTCCTCCTCAGGCAAAGCACAGATCCCCAGTTCTCTTGTGCCTGTGAATAGGCTGCCAAGGCAGGGTGAAAACCAGCAACAGCTTTCAGGGCTGGTACGTTCTTTGTGGGAGAAGCAGACATACTTTTGCCTTTTAGGAAAGAGGCACTGCCAATAATATGTGCACTGCGCTTTTCCTCCTCAGGGAAAGCACAGATCCCCAGGGCTCTTGTGCCTGTGAATAGGCTGCCAAGGGAAGGTGAAGAGCAGCAAGAGCTTTCAGGGCTGGCTCCTTCCTTGTGGGAGAAGCAGACAGAATTTTGCCTTTTAGGAAAGCGGGATTGCCGAGAATGAGCATCATGAGCTGTTCCTGCTCAGGGAAAGCACAGATCCCCAGTGCTCTTGTGCCTGTGAATAGGCTGCCAAGGGAAGGTGAAGAGCAGCAAGAGCTTTCAGGGCTGGCACCTTCCTTGTGGGAGAAGCAGACATACTTTTGCCTTTTAGGAAAGAGGCCCTTCTAATAATATGTGCACTGTGCTATTCCTCCTCAGGGAAAGCACAGATCCCCAGTTCTCTAGTGCCTGTGAACAGGCTGCCAAGGAAAGGTGAAGAACAGGAAGAGCTTTTAGCGGTGGCACCTTCCTTGTGGGAGAAGCAGGCGGATTTTTGCCTTTTAGAAAAGAGGCATTGCCGACGATGAGCATCATGAGCTGTTCCTGCTCAGGGAAACCACAGATCCGCAGGGCTATTGTGCCTGTGAATAGGCTGCCAATGCCGGATGAAGAGCAGCAAGAGCTTTCAGGGCTGGCACCTTCCTTGTGGGAGAAGCAGACATACTTTTGCCTTTTAGGAAAGAGGCGCTTCTAAGAATATGTGCACTGTGCTATTCCTCCTCAGGGAAAGCATATATCCCCAGTGCTCTTGTACCTGTGAATAGGCTGCCTAGGCAGGGTGAAGAGCAGCAAGAGCTTTCAGGGCTGGCAACTTCATTGTGGGAGAAGCAGACATACTTTTGCTTTTTAGGAAAGAGGCACTGCCAATAATATGTGCACAGTGTTATTCCTCCTCACGGAAAGTACAGATCCCCAGTTCTCTTGTGCCTGTGAATAGGCTGCCAAGGGAAGGTGAAGAACAGGAAGAGCTTTCAGGGCTGGCACCTTCCTTGTGGGAGAAGCAGACATACTTTTGCTTTTTAGGAAAGAGGCACTGCCAATAATATGTGCACAGTGTTATTCCTCCTCACGGAAAGTACAGATCTCCAGTTCTCTTGTCCCTGTGAATAGGCTGCCAAGGGAAGGTGAAGAAAAGGAAGAGCTTTTAGGGGTGGCACCTTCCTTGTGGAAGAAGCAGGCGGATTTTTGCCTTTTAGGAAAGAGGCATTGCAGAGGATGAGCTTCATGAGCTGTTCCTGCTCAGGGAAAGCACAGATCCCCAGTGCTCTTGTGCCTGTGAATAGGCTGCCAATGCCGGAGGAAGATCAGCAAGAGCTTTCAGGGCTGGTACCTTCTTTGTGGGAGAAGCAGCTGCACTTTTGCCAGTTCCGGAAGAGGTTCTGCCGAGGACCAGCACCATGAGACGTTCCATCTCTGGGAAAGCAGAGATTCCCCAGAGTTCTTGTGCCTGTGAATAGGCTGCCAAGGGAAGGTGAAGAGCAGCAAGAGCTTTCAGGGCTGGCACCTTCCTTGTGGGAGAAGCAGACATACTTTTGCCTTTTAGGAAAGAGCCAAAGCCGATAATATGTGGACTCTGCTATTCCTCCTCAGGGAAAGCACAGATCCCCACGGATCTTCTTCCTGTGAATAGGCTGCCAAGGGAAGGTGAAGAACAGAAAGAGCTTTCAGGGCTGGCACCTTCCTTGTGGGAGAAGCACCCGGATTTTGCCTTTTAGGAAAGAGGCACTGCCAATAATATGTGCACTGTGCTATTCCTCCTCAGGGAAAGCACAGATCCCCAGTGCTCTTGTGCCTGTGAATAGGCTGCCAATGGAAGTTAAAGAGCAGCAAGAGCTTTCAGGGCTGGCACCTTCCTTGTGGGAGAAGCAGATATACTTTTTCCTTTTAGGAAAGAGCCAAAGCCGATAACATGTGCACTGTGCTATTCCTGCTCAGGGAAAGCACAGATCCCCAGGGCTCTTGTGCCTGTGAATAGGCTGCCTAGCCAGGGTGAAGAGCAGCAAGAGCTTTCAGGGCTGGCACCTTCCTTGTGGGAGAAGCACGCAGACTTTTGCCTTTTAGGAAAGAGGCGCTTCTAATAATATGTGCACTGTGCTATTCCTCCTCAGGGAAAGCACATATCCCCAGTTGTCTTGTGCCTGTGAATAGGCTGCCAAGGGAAGGTGAAGAGCAGCAAAAGCTTTCAGGGCTGGCACCTTCCTTGTGGGAGAAGCAGGCGGATTTTTGCCTTTTAGGAAAGAGGCATTGCAGAGGATGAGCTTCATGAGCTGTTCCTGCTCAGGGAAAGCACAGATCCGCAGGGCTCTTGTGCCTGTGAATAGGCTGCCAATGCCGGATGAAGTTCAGCAAGATCTTTCAGGGCTGGCACCTTCCTTGTGGGAGAAGCACCCGGATTTTACTTTTTAGGAAGCAGTCATTGCCGAGGATGAGCATCATGAGCTGTTCCTGCTCAGGGAAACCACAGATCCGCAGGGCTATTGTGCCTGTGAATAGGCTGCCAAGGCAGGGTGAAGAGCAGCAAGAGCTTTCAGGGCTGGCACCTTCCTTGTGGGAGAAGCAGACATACTTTTGCTTTTTAGGAAAGAGGCACTGCCAATAATATGTGCACAGTGTTATTCCTCCTCACGGAAAGTACAGATCCCCAGTTCTCTTGTGCCTGTGAATAGGCTGCCAAGGGAAGGTGAAGAACAGGAAGAGCTTTCAGGGCTGGCACCTTCCTTGTGGGAGAAGCACCCGGATTTTGCCTTTTAGGAAAGAGGCGCTTCTAATAATATGTGCACTGTGTTATCCCTGCTCAGGGAAAGCACAGATCCCCAGGGCTCTTGTGCCTGTGAATAGGCTGCCTAGGCAGGGTGAAGATCAGCAAGAGCTTTCAGGGCTGGCACCTTCCTTGTGGGAGAAGCACCCGGATTTTGCCTTTTAGGAAAGAGGCGCTTCTAATAATATGTGCACTGTGCTATTCCTCCTCAGGGAAAGAACAAATCCCCAGTTCTCTTGTGCCTGTGAATAGGCTGCCAAGGGAAGGTGAAGATCAGCAAGAGCTTTCAGGGCTGGCACCTTCCTTGTGGGAGAAGCAGACATACTTCTGCCTTTTAGGAGAGAGGCACTGCCAATAATATGTGCACAGTGTTATTCCTCCTCACGGGAAGCACAGATCCCCAGTGCTCTTGTGCCTGTGAATAGGCTGCCAAGGCAGGGTGAAGATCAGCAAGAGCTTTCAGGGCTGGTACCTTCCTTGTGGGAGAAGCACCCAGATTTTGCCTTTTACGAGAGAGGCGCTCTAATAATATGTGCACTGTGCTATTCCTGCTCAGGGAAAGCACAGATCCGCAGGGCTATTGTACCTGTGAATAGGCTGCCTAGGCAGGGTGAAGAGCAGCAAGAGCTTTCAGGGCTGGCACCTTCCTTGTGGGAGAAGCAGACATACCTTTTCCTTTTAGGAAAGAAGCCCTTCTAAGAATATGTACACTGTGCTATTCCTCCTCAGGGAAAGCATATATCCCCAGGGCTCTTGTGCCTGAGAATAGCCTGCCTAGGTAGGGTGAAGATCAGCAAGAGCTTTCAGGGCTGGCACCTTCCTTGTGGGAGAAGCAGACATACTTTTTCCTTTTAGGAAAGAGGCCCTTCTAAGAATATGTACACTGTGCTATTCCTCCTCAGGGAAAGCACAGATTCCCCAGAGTTCTTGTGCTTGTGGGTAGGCTGCCAAGGGAAGGTGAAGATCAGCAAGAGCTTTCAGGGCTTGCACCTTCCTTGTGGGAGAAGCAGACATACATTTGCCTTTTAGGAGAGAGACGATTCTAATAATATCTGCACTGTGTTATTCCTGCTCAGGGAAAGCACAAATCCCCAGTTCTCTTGTGCCTGTGAATAGGCTGCCAAGGGAAGGTGAAGAGCAGCAAGAGCTTTCAGGGCTGGCACCTTCCTTGTGGGAGAAGCAGGCGGATTTTTGCCTTTTAGGAAAGAGGCATTGCAGAGGATGAGCTTCATGAGCTGTTCCTGCTCAGGGAAAGCACAGATCCCCAGTGCTCTTGTGCCTGTAAATAGGCTGCCAATGCCGGATGAAGTTCAGCAAGAGCTTTCAGGGCTGGCACCTTCCTTGTTGGAGAAGCACCCGGATTTTGCGTTTTAGGAAGCAGTCATTGCCGAGGATGAGCATCATGAGCTGTTCCTTCTCAGGGAAAGCACAGATCCGCAGGGCTCTTGTGCCTGTGAATAGGCTGCCAAGGCAGGGTGAAGATCAGCAAGAGCTTTCAGTGCTGGCACCTTCCTTGTGGGAGAAGCAGCTGCACTTTTGTCAATTCCGGAAGAGGTTCTGCCGAGGACCAGCACCATGAGACTTTCCATCTCAGGGAAAGCACATATCCCCAGTTGTCTTGTGCCTGTGAATAGGCTGCCAAGGGAAGGTGAAGAGCAGCAAGAGCTTTCAGGGCTGGCACCTTCCTTGTGGGAGAAGCACCCGGATTTTGCATTTTAGGAAGCAGGCATTGCCGAGGATGAGCATCATGAGCTGTTCCTCCTCAGGGAAAGCACATATCCCCAGTTGTCTTGTGCCTGTGAATAGGCTGCCAAGGGAAGGTGAAGAGCAGCAAGAGCTTTCAGGGCTGGCACCTTCCTTGTGGGAGAAGCACCCGGATTTTGCATTTTAGGAAGCAGGCATTGCCGAGGATGAGCATCATGAGCTGTTCCTCCTCAGGGAAAGCACAGATCCCCAGTTCTCTTGTGCCTGTGAATAGGCTGCCAAGGGAAGGTGAAAACCAGCAACAGCTTTCAGGGCTGGTACCTTCTTTGTGGGAGAAGCAGCTGCACTTTTGCCAGTTCCGGAAGAGGTTCTGCCGAGGACCAGCACCATGAGACGTTCCATCTCTGGGAAAGCAGAGATTCCCCAGAGTTCTTGTGCCTGTGAATAGGCTGCCAAGGGAAGGTGAAGAGCAGCAAGAGCTTTCAGGGCTGGCACCTTCCTTGTGGGAGAAGCAGACATACTTTTGCCTTTTAGGAAAGAGGCACTGCCAATAATATGTGCACTGTGCTATTCCTCCTCAGGGAAAGCACAGATCCCCAGTTCTCTAGTGCCTGTGAATAGGCTGCCAAGGGAAGGTGAAGAGCAGCAAAAGCTTTCAGGGCTGGCACCTTCCTTGTGGGAGAAGCAGACATACTTTTGCCTTTTAGGAAAGAGGCATTGCCGAGGATGAGCATCATAAGCTTTTCCTGATCAGGGAAAGCACAGATCCCCAGGGCTCTTGTGCCTGTGAATAGGCTGCCAATGCCGGATGAAGAGCAGCAAGAGCTTTCAGGGCTGGCACCTTCCTTGTGGGAGAAGTAGCTGCACTTTTGCCAATTCCGGAAGAGGATCTGCCGAGGACCAGCACCATGAGACTTTCCATCTCTGGGAAAGCACATATCCCCAGTTGTCTTGTGCCTGTGAATAGGCTGCCAAGGGAAGGTGAAGAGCAGCAAGAGCTTTCAGGGCTGGCACCTTCCTTGTGGGAGAAGCACCCGGATTTTGCATTTTAGGAAGCAGGCATTGCCGAGGATGAGCATCATGAGCTGTTCCTCCTCAGGGAAAGCACAGATCCCCAGTGGTCTTGTGCCTGTGAATAGGCTGCCAAGGCAGGGTGAAGAGCAGCAAGAGCTTTCAGGGCTGGCACCTTCCTTGTGGGAGAAGCAGATGGACTTTTGCCTTTTAGGAAATCAGCATTGCCGAGCATGAGCATCATGAGATGTTCCTGCTCAGGGAAACCACAGATCCCGAGGGCTCTTGTGCCTGTGAATAGGCTGCCAATGCTGGATGAAGATCAGCAAGAGCTTTCAGGGCTGGCACCTTCCTTGTGGGAGAAGCACCCGGATTTTGCCTTTTAGGAAAGAGGCACTGCCAATAATAAGTGCACTGTGCTATTCCACCTCAGTGAAAGCACAGATCCCCAGTGCTCTTGTGCCTGTGAATAGGCTGCCAATGGAAGTTGAAGAGCAGCAAGAGCTTTCAGGGCTGGCACCTTCCTTGTGGGAGAAGCACTTGGATTTTGCCTTTTAGGAAGCAGGCATTAACGAGGATGAGCATCATGAGCTGTTCCTTCTCAGGGAAACATCAGATCCCCACGGCTCTTGTGGCTGTGAATAGGCTGCCAAGGGAAGGTGAAGAGCAGCAAGAGCTTTCAGGGCTGGAACCTTCCTTGTGGGAGAAGCAGGCGGACCTTTTCCTTTTAGGAATGAGGCACTGCCAATAATATGTGCACAGTGCTATTCCTCCTCAGGGAAAGCACAGATCCCCACGGATCTTCTTCCTGTGAATAGGCTGCCAAGGGAAGGTGAAGAACAGAAAGAGCTTTCAGGGCTGGCACCTTCCTTGTGGGAGAAGCACCCGGATTTTGCCTTTTAGGAAAGAGGCACTGCCAATAATATGTGCACTGTGCTATTCCTCCTCAGGGAAAGCACAGATCCCCAGTGCTCTTGTGCCTGTGAATAGGCTGCCAATGGAAGTTAAAGAGCAGCAAGAGCTTTCAGGGCTGGCACCTTCCTTGTGGGAGAAGCAGATATACTTTTTCCTTTTAGGAAAGAGCCAAAGCCGATAACATGTGCACTGTGCTATTCCTGCTCAGGGAAAGCACAGATCCCCAGGGCTCTTGTGCCTGTGAATAGGCTGCCTAGGCAGGGTGAAGAGCAGCAAGAGCTTTCAGGGCTGGCACCTTCCTTGTGGGAGAAGCAGCTGCACTTTTGCCAATTCCGGAAGAGGATCTGTCGAGGACCAGCACCATGAGACTTTCCATCTCTGGGAAAGCACATATCCCCAGTTGTCTTGTGCCTGTGAATAGGCTGCCAAGGGAAGGTGAAGACCAGCAACAGCTTTCAGGGCTGGCACCTTCCTTGTGGGAGAAGCACCCGGATTTTGCATTTTAGGAAGCAGGCATTGCCGAGGATGAGCATCATGAGCTGTTCCTCCTCAGGGAAAGCACAGATCCCCAGTTGTCTTGTGCCTGTGAATAGGCTGCCAAGGGAAGGTGAAAACCAGCAACAGCTTTCAGGGCTGGTACCTTCTTTGTGGGAGAAACAGCTGCACTTTTGCCAATTCCGGAAGAGGTTCTGCCGAGGACCAGCACCATGAGACGTTCCATCTCTGGGAAAGCAGAGATTCCCCAGAGTTCTTGTGCCTGTGAATAGGCTGCCAAGGGAAGGTGAAGAGCAGCAAGAGCTTTCAGGGCTGGCACCTTCCTTGTGGGAGAAGCAGTCATACTTTTGCCTTTTAGGAAAGAGGCACTGCCAATAATAGGTACACAGTGCTATTCCTCCTCAGGGAAAGCACAGATTCCCAAGAGTTCTTGTCCCTGTGAATAGGGTGCCAAGGGAAGGTGAAGAGCAGCAAGAGCTTTCAGGGCTGGCACCTTCCTTGTAGGAGAAGCAGACAGAAATTTGCCTTTTAGGAAATCAGCATTGCCGAGCATGAGCATCATGAGATGTTCCTGCTCAGGGAAAGCACAGATCCCCAGTGTTCTTGTGCCTGTGAATAGGCTGCCAAGGGAAGGTGAAGAGCAGCAATAGCTTTCAGGGCTGGCACCTTCCTTGTGGGAGAAGCAGACAGAAATTTGCCTTTTAGGAAAGAGGCATTGCCGAGGATGAGCATCATGAGATGTTCCTGCTCAGGGAAAGCACAGATCCCCAGTTCTCCTGTGCCTGTGAATAGGCTTCCTAGGCAGGTTGAAGAGCAGCAAGAGCTTTCAGGGCTAGCACCTTCCTTGTGGGAGAAGCACGCGGACTTTTGCATTTTAGGAAAGAGGCGCTGCCAATAATATGTGCACTGTGATATTCCTGCTCAGGGAAAGCACAGATCCCCACGGCTCTTGTGCCTGTGAATATGCTGCCAAGGGAAGGTGAATAGCAGCAAGAGCTTTGAGGGCTGGCACCTTCCTTGTGGGAGAAGCAGACAGAAATTTGCCTTTTAGGAAAGCGGCATTGCCTGGGATGAGTATCATGAGATGTTCCTCCTCAGAGAAAGCACAGATTCCCAGGGCTCTTGTGCCTGTGAATAGGCTGCCAAGGGAAGGTGAAGACCAGCAACAGCTTTCAGGGTTCGCAACTTCCTTGTGGGAGAAGCAGACATACTTTTGCCTTTTAGGAAAGAGGCGCTTCTAATAATATGTGCACTGTGCTATTCCTCCTCAGAGAAAGCACAGATTCCCAGGGCTCTTGTGCCTGTGAATAGGCTGCCAAGGCAGGGTGAAGAGCAGCAACAGCTTTCAGGGCTGGCACCTTCCTTGTGGGAGAAGCAGTTGGACATTTGACTTTTAGCAGAGGAGCTACCTATAATATGTGCACTGTGCTATTCCTCCTCAGGGAAAGCACATATGCCCAGGGTTCTTGTGCCTGTGAATAGGCTGCCAAGGCAGGGTGAAGAGCAGCAAGAGCTTTCAGGGCTGGCACCTTCCTTGTGGGAGAAGCAGATGGACTTTTGCCTTTTAGGAAATCAGCTTTGCCGAGCATGAGCATCATGAGATGTTCCTGCTCAGGGAAACCACAGATCCCGAGGGCTCTTGTGCCTGTGAATAGGCTGCCAATGCTGGATGAAGATCAGCAAGAGCTTTCAGGGCTGGCACCTTCCTTGTGGGAGAAGCACCCGGATTTTGCCTTTTAGGAAAGAGGCACTGCCAATAATAAGTGCACTGTGCTATTCCACCTCAGTGAAAGCACAGATCCCCAGTGCTCTTGTGCCTGTGAATAGGCTGCCAAGGGAAGGTGAAGAGCAGCAAGAGCTTTCAGGGCTGGCACCTTCCTTGTGGGAGAAGCACCTGGATTTTGCCTTTTAGGAAGCAGGCATTAACGAGGATGAGCATCATGAGCTGTTCCTTCTCAGGGAAACATCAGATCCCCACGGCTCTTGTGGCTGTGAATAGGCTGCCAAGGGAAGGTGAAGAGCAGCAAGAGCTTTCAGGGCTGGAACCTTCCTTGTGGGAGAAGCAGGCGGACCTTTTCCTTTTAGGAATGAGGCACTGCCAATAATATGTGCACAGTGCTATTCCTCCTCAGGGAAAGCACAGATCCCCACGGATCTTCTTCCTGTGAATAGGCTGCCAAGGGAAGGTGAAGAACAGAAAGAGCTTTCAGGGCTGGCACCTTCCTTGTGGGAGAAGCACCCGGATTTTGCCTTTTACGAGAGAGGCACTGCCAATAATATGTGCACTGTGCTATTCCTCCTCAGGGAAAGCACAGATCCCCAGTGCTCTTGTGCCTGTGAATAGGCTGCCAATGGAAGTTAAAGAGCAGCAAGAGCTTTCAGGGCTGGCACCTTCCTTGTGGGAGAAGCAGATATACTTTTTCCTTTTAGGAAAGAGCCAAAGCCGATAACATGTGCACTGTGCTATTCCTGCTCAGGGAAAGCACAGATCCCCAGGGCTCTTGTGCCTGTGAATAGGCTGCCTAGGCAGGGTGAAGAGCAGCAAGAGCTTTCAGGGCTGGCACCTTCATTGTGGGAGAAGCAGCTGCACTTTTGCCAATTCCGGAAGAGGATCTGTCGAGGACCAGCACCATGAGACTTTCCATCTCTGGGAAAGCACATATCCCCAGTTGTCTTGTGCCTGTGAATAGGCTGCCAAGGGAAGGTGAAGACCAGCAACAGCTTTCAGGGCTGGCACCTTCCTTGTGGGAGAAGCACCCGGATTTTGCATTTTAGGAAGCAGGCATTGCCGAGGATGAGCATCATGAGCTGTTCCTCCTCAGGGAAAGCACAGATCCCCAGTTGTCTTGTGCCTGTGAATAGGCTGCCAAGGGAAGGTGAAAACCAGCAACAGCTTTCAGGGCTGGTACCTTCTTTGTGGGAGAAGCAGCTGCACTTTTGCCAATTCCGGAAGAGGTTCTGCCGAGGACCAGCACCATGAGACGTTCCATCTCTGGGAAAGCAGAGATTCCCCAGAGTTCTTGTGCCTGTGAATAGGCTGCCAAGGGAAGGTGAAGAGCAGCAAGAGCTTTCAGGGCTGGCACCTTCCTTGTGGGAGAAGCAGACATACTTTTGCCTTTTAGGAAAGAGGCACTGCCAATAATAGGTACACAGTGCTATTCCTCCTCAGGGAAAGCACAGATTCCCAAGAGTTCTTGTCCCTGTGAATAGGGTGCCAAGGGAAGGTGAAGAGCAGCAAGAGCTTTCAGGGCTGGCACCTTCCTTGTAGGAGAAGCAGACAGAAATTTGCCTTTTAGGAAATCAGCATTGCCGAGCATGAGCATCATGAGATGTTCCTGCTCAGGGAAAGCACAGATCCCCAGTGTTCTTGTGCCTGTGAATAGGCTGCCAAGGGAAGGTGAAGAGCAGCAATAGCTTTCAGGGCTGGCACCTTCCTTGTGGGAGAAGCAGACAGAAATTTGCCTTTTAGGAAAGAGGCATTGCCGAGGATGAGCATCATGAGATGTTCCTGCTCAGGGAAAGCACAGATCCCCAGTTCTCCTGTGCCTGTGAATAGGCTTCCTAGGCAGGTTGAAGAGCAGCAAGAGCTTTCAGGGCTAGCACCTTCCTTGTGGGAGAAGCACGCGGACTTTTGCATTTTAGGAAAGAGGCGCTGCCAATAATATGTGCACTGTGATATTCCTGCTCAGGGAAAGCACAGATCCCCACGGCTCTTGAGCCTGTGAATATGCTGCCAAGGGAAGGTGAATAGCAGCAAGAGCTTTGAGGGCTGGTACCTTCTTTGTGGGAGAAGCAGCTGCACTTTTGCCAATTCCGGAAGAGGTTCTGCCGAGGACCAGCACCATGAGACGTTCCATCTCTGGGAAAGCAGAGATACCCCAGAGTTCTTGTGCCTGTGAATAGGCTGCCAAGGGAAGGTGAAGAGCAGCAAGAGCTTTCAGGGCTGGCACCTTCCTTGTGGGAGAAGCAGACATACTTTTGCCTTTTAGGAAAGAGCCAAAGCCGATAACATGTGCACTGTGCTATTCCTGCTCAGGGAAAGCACAGATCCCCAGGGCTCTTGTGCCTGTGAATAGGCTGCCTAGGCAGGGTGAAGAGCAGCAAGAGCTTTCAGGGCTGGCACCTTCCTTGTGGGAGAAGCACGCAGACTTTTGCCTTTTAGGGAAGAGGCGCTTCTAATAATATGTGCACTGTGCTATTCCTCCTCAGGGAAAGCACAGATCCCCAGTTCTCTAGTGCCTGTGAATAGGCTGCCAAGGGAAGGTGAAGTTCAGCAAGATCTTTCAGGGCTGGCACCTTCCTTGTGGGAGAAGCACCCGGATTTTACGTTTTAGGAAGCAGTCATTGCCGAGGATGAGCATCATGAGCTGTTCCTGCTCAGGGAAACCACAGATCCGCAGGGCTATTGTGCCTGTGAATAGGCTGCCAAGGCAGGGTGAAGAGCAGCAAGAGCTTTCAGGGCTGGCACCTTCCTTGTGGGAGAAGCAGACATACTTTTGCTTTTTAGGAAAGAGGCACTGCCAATAATATGTGCACAGTGTTATTCCTCCTCACGGAAAGTACAGATCCCCAGTTCTCTTGTGCCTGTGAATAGGCTGCCAAGGGAAGGTGAAGAACAGGAAGAGCTTTCAGGGCTGGCACCTTCCTTGTGGGAGAAGCAGACATACTTTTGCTTTTTAGGAAAGAGGCACTGCCAATAATATGTGCACAGTGTTATTCCTCCTCACGGAAAGTACAGATCCCCAGTTCTCTTGTGCCTGTGAATAGGCTGCCAAGGGAAGGTGAAGAACAGGAAGAGCTTTCAGGGCTGGCACCTTCCTTGTGGGAGAAGCAGACATACTTTTGCTTTTTAGGAAAGAGGCACTGCCAATAATATGTGCACAGTGTTATTCCTCCTCACGGAAAGTACAGATCTCCAGTTCTCTTGTCCCTGTGAATAGGCTGCGAAGGGAAGGTGAAGAAAAGGAAGAGCTTTTAGGGGTGGCACCTTCCTTGTGGAAGAAGCAGGCGGATTTTTGCCTTTTAGGAAAGAGGCATTGCAGAGGATGAGCTTCATGAGCTGTTCCTGCTCAGGGAAAGCACAGATCCCCAGTGCTCTTGTGCCTGTGAATAGGCTGCCAATGCCGGAGGAAGATCAGCAAGAGCTTTCAGGGCTGGTACCTTCTTTGTGGGAGAAGCAGCTGCACTTTTGCCAGGTCCGGAAGAGGTTCTGCCGAGGACCAGCACCATGAGATGTTCCATCTCTGGGAAAGCAGAGATTCCCCAGAGTTCTTGTGCCTGTGAATAGGCTGCCAAGGGAAGGTGAAGAGCAGCAAGAGCTTTCAGGGCTGGCACCTTCCTTGTGGGAGAAGCAGACATACTTTTGCCTTTTAGGAAAGAGCCAAAGCCGATAATATGTGCACTCTGCTATTCCTCCTCAGGGAAAGCACAGATCCCCAGTTCTCTAGTGCCTGTGAATAGGCTGCAAGGGAAGGTGAAGAGCAGCAACAGCTTTCAGGGCTGGCACCTTCCTTGTGGGAGAAGCACCCGGATTTTGCATTTTAGGTAGCAGGCATTGCCGAGGATGAGCATCATGAGCTGTTCCTGCTCAGGGAAAGCACAGATCCGCAGGGCTCTTCTGCCTGTGAATAGGCTGCCTAGGCAGGGTGAAGAGCAGCAAGAGCTTTCAGGGCTGGCACCTTCCTTGTGGGAGAAGCAGGCGGATTTTTGCCTTTTAGGAAAGAGGCATTGCAGAGGATGAGCTTCATGAGCTGTTCCTGCTCAGGGAAAGCACAGATCCGCAGGGCTCTTGTGCCTGTGAATAGGCTGCCAATGCCGGATGAAGTTCAGCAAGATCTTTCAGGGCTGGCACCTTCCCTGTGGGAGAAGCACCCGGATTTTACGTTTTAGGAAGCAGTCATTGCCGACGATGAGCATCATGAGCGGTTCCTGCTCAGGGAAACCACAGATCCGCAGGGCTATTGTGCCTGTGAATAGGCTGCCAAGGGAAGGTGAACACCAGCAACAGCTTTCAGGGCTGGTACCTTCTTTGCGGCAGAAGCAGCTGCACTTTTGCCAGTTCCGGAAGAGGTTCTGCCGAGGACAAGCACCATGAGACTTTTCATCTCTGGGAAAGCACAGATCCCCAGTTCTCTTGTGCCTGTGAATAGGCTGCCTAGGCAGGGTGAAGAGCAGCAAGAGCTTTCAGGGCTGGCACCTTCCTTGTGGGAGAAGCAGACATACTTTTGCCTTTTAGGAAAGAGCCAAAGCCGATAATATGCACTCTGCTGTTCCTGCTCAGGGAAAGCACAGATCCCCAGGGCTCTTGTGCCTGTGAATAGGCTGCCTAGGCAGGGTGAAGAGCAGCAAGAGCTTTCAGGGCAGGCACCTTCCTTGTGGGAGAAGCAGACATACTTTTGCCTTTTAGGAAAGAGGCGCTTCTAAGAATATGTGCACTGTGCTATTCCTCCTCAGGGAAAGCATATATCCCCAGTGCTCTTGTACCTGTGAATAGGCTGCCTAGGCAGGGTGAAGAGCAGCAAGAGCTTTCAGGGCTGGCAACTTCATTGTGGGAGAAGCAGACATACTTTTGCTTTTTAAGAAAGAGGCGCTTCTAAGAATATGTGCAGTGTGCTATTCCTCCTCATGGAAAGCATATATCCCCAGTGCTCTTGTACCTGTGAATAGGCTGCCAAGGGAAGGTGAAGAGCAGCAAGAGCTTTCAGGGCTGGCACCTTCCTTGTGGGAGAAGCAGACATACTTTTGCCTTTTAGGAGAGAGACGATTCTAATAATATGTGCACTGTGTTATCCCTGCTCAGGGAAAGCACAGATCCGCAGGGCTATTGTACCTGTGAATAGGCTGCCTAGGCAGGGTGAAGAGCAGCAAGAGCTTTCAGGGCTGGCACCTTCCTTGTGGGAGAAGCAGACATACTTTTTCCTTTTAGGAAAGAGGCCCTTCTAAGAATATGTACACTGTGCTATTCCTCCTCAGGGAAAGCATATATCCCCAGGGCTCTTGTGCCTGAGAATAGCCTGCCTAGGTAGGGTGAAGATCAGCAAGAGCTTTCAGGGCTTGCACCTTCCTTGTGGGAGAAGCAGACATACATTTGCCTTTTAGGAGAGAGACGATTCTAATAATATCTGCACTGTGTTATTCCTGCTCAGGGAAAGCACAAATCCCCAGTTCTCTTGTGCCTGTGAATAGGCTGCCAAGGGAAGGTGAAGAGCAGCAAGAGCTTTCAGGGCTGGCACCTTCCTTGTGGGAGAAGCAGCTGCACTTTTGCCAATTCCGGAAGAGGATCTGCCGAGGACCAGCACCTTGAGACTTTCCATTTCTGGGAAAGCACAGATCCCCAGTTCTCTTGTGCCTGTGAATAGGCTGCCAAGGGAAGGTGAAGAACAGGAAGAGCTTTTAGGGGTGGCACCGTCCTTGTGGGAGAAGCAGGCGGATTTTTGCCTTTTAGGAAAGAGGCATTGCAGAGGATGAGCTTCATGAGCTGTTCCTGCTCAGGGAAAGCACAGATCCCCAGTGCTCTTGTGCCTGTGAATAGGCTGCCAATGCCGGATGAAGTTCAGCAAGAGCTTTCAGGGCTGGCACCTTCCTTGTTGGAGAAGCACCCGGATTTTGCGTTTTAGGAAGCAGTCATTGCCGAGGATGAGCATCATGAGCTGTTCCTTCTCAGGGAAAGCACAGATCCGCAGGGCTCTTGTGCCTGTGAATAGGCTGCCAAGGCAGGGTGAAGATCAGCAAGAGCTTTCAGTGCTGGCACCTTCCTTGTGGGAGAAGCAGCTGCACTTTTGTCAATTCCGGAAGAGGTTCTGCCGAGGACCAGCACCATGAGACGTTCCATCTCTGGGAAAGCAGAGATTCCCCAGAGTTCTTGTGCCTGTGAATAGGCAGCCAAGGGAAGGTGAAGAGCAGCAAGAGCTTTCAGGGCTGGCACCTTCCTTGTCGGAGAAGCAGACATACTTTTGCCTTTTAGGAAACAGGCGCTTCTGAGAATATGTACACTGTGCTATTCCTGCTCAGGGAAAGCACAGATCCCCAGGGCTCTTGTGCCTGTGAATAGGCTGCCTAGGCAGGGTGAAGAGCAGCAAGAGCTTTCAGGGCTGGCAACTTCATTGTGGGAGAAGCAGACATACTTTTGCTTTTTAAGAAAGAGGCACTACCAATAATATGTGCACAGTGTTATTCCTCCTCACGGAAAGTACAGATCCCCAGTGCTCTTGTGCCTGTGAATAGGCTGCCAAGGGAAGGTGAAGAGCAGCAAGAGCTTTCAGGGCTGGCACCTTCCTTGTGGGAGAGGCAGAGATACTTTTGCCTTTTAGGAGAGAGACGATTCTAATAATATGTGCACTGTGTTATCCCTGCTCAGGGAAAGCACAGATCCCCAGGGCTCTTGTGCCTGTGAATAGGCTGCCAAGGCAGGGTGAAGATCAGCAAGAGCTTTCAGTGCTGGCACCTTCTTTGTGGGAGAAGCAGCTGCAATTTTGCCAATTCCGGAAGAGGATCTGCCGAGGACCAGCACCATGAGACTTTCCATCTCTGGGAAAGCACAGATCCCCAGTTCTCTTGTGCCTGTGAATAGGCTGCCAAGGGAAGGTGAAGAACAGGAAGAGCTTTTAGGGGGGGCACCTTCCTTGTGGGAGAAGCAGGCGGATTTTTGCCTTTTAGGAAAGAGGCGCTTCTAATACTATGTACACTGTGCTATTCCTGCTCAGGGAAAGCACAGATCCCCAGTGCTCTTGTGCCTGTGAATAGGCTGCCTAGGCAGGGTGAAGAGCAGGAAGAGCTTTCAGGGCTGGCACCTTCCTTGTGGGAGAAGCAGACATACTTTTGCCTTTTAGGAAAGAGCCAAAGCCGATAATATGCACTCTGCTGTTCCTGCTCAGGGAAAGCACAGATCCCCAGGGCTCTTGTGCCTGTGAATAGGCTGCCTAGGCAGGGTGAAGAGCAGCAAGAGCTTTCAGGGCTGGCACCTTCCTTGTGGGAGAAGCAGACATACTTTTGCCTTTTAGGAAAGAGGCGCTTCTAAGAATATGTGCACTGTGCTATTCCTCCTCAGGGAAAGCATATATCCCCAGTGCTCTTGTGCCTGTGAATAGGCTGCCTAGGCAGGCTGAAGAGCAGCAAGAGCTTTCAGGGCTGGCACCTTCCTTGTGGGAGAAGCAGACATACTTTTGCTTTTTAAGAAAGAGGCACTACAAATAATATGTGCACTGTGCTATTCCTCCTCAGGGAAAGCACAGATTCCCCAGAGTTCTTGTGCTTGTGGGTAGGCTGCCAAGGGAAGGTGAAGATCAGCAAGAGCTTTCAGGGCTTGCACCTTCCTTGTGGGAGAAGCAGACATACTTTTGCCTTTTAGGACAGAGACGATTCTAATAATATGTGCACTGTGTTATTCCTGCTCAGGGAAAGCACAGATCCCCAGGGCTCTTGTGCCTGTGAATAGGCTGCCTAGGCAGGGTGAAGATCAGCAAGAGCTTTCAGGGCTGGCACCTTCCTTGTGGGAGAAGCACCCGGATTTTGCCTTTTAGGAAAGAGTCGCTTTTAATAATATGTGCACTGTGCTATTCCTCTTCAGGGAAAGCACAAATCCCCAGTTCTCTTGTGCCTGTGAATAGGCTGCCAAGGGAAGGTGAAGAGCAGCAAGAGCTTTCAGGGCTGGCACCTTCCTTGTGGGAGAAGCAGCTGCACTTTTGCCAATTCCGGAAGAGGATCTGCCGAGGACCAGCACCTTGAGACTTTCCATCTCTGGGAAAGCACAGATCCCCAGTTCTCTTGTGCCTGTGAATAGGCTGCCAAGGGAAGGTGAAGAACAGGAAGAGCTTTTAGGGGGGGCACCTTCCTTGTGGGAGAAGCAGGCGGATTTTTGCCTTTTAGGAAAGAGGCATTGCAGAGGATGAGCTTCATGAGCTGTTCCTGCTCAGGGAAAGCACAGATCCCCAGTGCTCTTGTGCCTGTGAATAGGCTGCCAATGCCGGATGAAGTTCAGCAAGAGCTTTCAGGGCTGGCACCTTCCTTGTTGGAGAAGCACCCGGATTTTGCGTTTTAGGAAGCAGTCATTGCCGAGGATGAGCATCATGAGCTGTTCCTTCTCAGGGAAACCACAGATCCTCAGGGCTCTTGTGCCTGTGAATAGGCTGCCAAGGGAAGGTGAAGAGCAGCAAGAGCTTTCAGGGCTGGCAACTTCATTGTGGGAGAAGCAGACATACTTTTGCTTTTTAAGAAAGAGGCACTACCAATAATATGTGCACAGTGTTATTCCTCCTCACGGAAAGTACAGATCCCCAGTGCTCTTGTGCCTGTGAATAGGCTGCCAAGGGAAGGTGAAGAGCAGCAAGAGCTTTCAGGGCTGGCACCTTCCTTCTGGGAGAAGCACCCGGACTTTTGCCTTTTAGGAAAGAGGCATTGCAGAGGATGAGCTTCATGAGCTGTTCCTGCTCAGGGAAAGCACAGATTCCCCAGAGTTCTTGTGCCTGTGGGTAGGCTGCCAAGGGAAGGTGAAGAGCAGCAAGAGCTTTCAGGGCTGGCACCTTCCTTGTGGGACAAGCAGATATACTTTTGCCTTTAAGGAGAGAGGCACTGCCAATAATATGTGCACAGTGTTATTCCTCCTCACGGGAAGCACAGATCCCCAGTGCTCTTGTGCCTGTGAATAGGCTGCCAAGGCAGGGTGAAGATCAGCAAGAGCTTTCAGGGCTGGTACCTTCCTTGTGGGAGAAGCACCCAGATTTTGCCTTTTACGAGAGAGGCGCTCTAATAATATGTGCACTGTGCTATTCCTGCTCAGGGAAAGCACAGATCCGCAGGGCTATTGTGCCTGAGAATAGGCTGCCTAGGCAGGGTGAAGATCAGCAAGAGCTTTCAGGGCTGGCACCTTCCTTGTGGGAGAAGCAGCTGCACTTTTGCCAATTCCGGAAGAGGTTCTGCCGAGGACCAGCACCATGAGACGTTCCATCTCTGGGAAAGCACAGATCCCCAGTTCTCTTGTGCCTGTGAATAGGCTGCCAAGGGAAGGTGAAGAGCAGCAAGAGCTTTCAGGGATGGCACCTTCCTTGTGGGAGAACCAGACATTCTTTTGCCTTTTAGGAAAGAGGCGCTTCTAATAATATGTACACTGTGCTATTCCTGCTCAGGGAAAGCACAGATCCCCAGTGCTCTTGTGCCTGTGAATAGGCTGCCAAGGGAAGGTGAAGAGCAGCAAGAGCTTTCAGGGCTGGCACCTTCCTTGTGGAAGAAGCAGCTGCACTTTTGTCAATTCCGCAAGAGGTTCTGCCGAGGACCAGCACCATGAGGCGTTCCATCTCTGGGAAAGCAGAGATTCCCCAGAGTTCTTGTGCCTGTGAATAGGCAGCCAAGGGAAGGTGAAGAGCAGCAAGAGCTTTCAGGGCTGGCACCTTCCTTGTGGGAGAAGCAGACATACTTTTGCCTTTTAGGAAAGAGGCGCTTCTGAGAATATGTACACTGTGCTATTCCTGCTCAGGGAAAGCACAGATCCCCAGTGCTCTTGTGCCTGTGAATAGGCTGCCTAGGCAGGGTGAAGAGCAGCAAGAGCTTTCAGGGCTGGTACCTTCTTTGTGGGAGAAGCAGCTGCACTTTTGCCAATTCCGGAAGAGGTTCTGCCGAGGACCAGCACCATGAGACTTTCCATCTCTGGGAAAGCACAGATCCCCAGTTCTCTTGTGCCTGCGAATAGGCTGCCAAGGGAAGGTGAAGAACAGCAAGAGCTTTTAGGGGTGGCACTGTCCTTGTGGGAGAAGCACCCGAATTTTTGCCTTTTAGGAAAGAGGCATTGCAGAGGATGAGCTTCATGAGCTGTTCCTGCTCAGGGAAAGCACAGATTCCCCAGAGTTCTTGTGCCTGTGGGTAGGCTGCCAAGGGAAGGTGAAGATCAGCAAGAGCTTTCAGGGCTGGCACCTTCCTTGTGGGACAAGCAGATATACTTTTGCCTTTAAGGAAAGAGGCACTGCCAATAATATGTGCACAGTGTTATTCCTCCTCACGGGAAGCACAGATCCCCAGTGCTGTTGTGCCTGTGAATAGGCTGCCAAGGCAGGGTGAAGATCAGCAAGAGCTTTCAGGGCTGGCACCTTCCTTGTGGGAGAAGCAGACATACTTTTGCCTTTTAGGAGAGAGGCACTGCCAATAATATGTGCACTGTGCTATTCCTCCTCAGGGAAAGCATATATCCCCAGCGCTCTTGTGCCTGAGAATAGCCTGCCTAGGCAGGGTGAAGAGCAGCAAGAGCTTTCAGGGCTGGCACCTTCCTTGTGGGAGAAGCACCCTGACTTTTGCCTTTTAGGAAAGAGGCACTGCCAATAATATGTGCACTGTGCTATTCCTTCTCAGGGAAAGCACAGATTCCCCAGAGTTCTTGTGCTTGTGGGTAGGCTGCCAAGGGAAGGTGAAGAGCAGCAAGAGCTTTCAGGGCTGGCACCTTCCTTGTGGGAGAAGCAGCTGCACTTTTGCCAATTCCGGAAGAGGATCTGCCGAGGACCAGCACCATGAGACGTTCCATCTCTGGGAAAGCAGAGATTCCCCAGAGTTCTTGTGCCTGTGAATAGGCTGCCAAGGGAAGGTGAAGAGCAGCAAGAGCTTTCAGGGATGGCACCTTCCTTGTGGGAGAACCAGACATACTTTTGCCTTTTAGGAAAGAGGCGCTTCTGAGAATATGTACACTGTGCTATTCCTCCTCAGGGAAAGCACAGATCCCCAGGGCTCTTGTGCCTGTGAATAGGCTGCCTAGGCAGGGTGAAGAGCAGCAAGAGCTTTCAGGGCTGGCACCTTCCTTGTGGGAGAAGCAGAGATACTTTTGCCTTTTAGGAGAGAGACGATTCTAATAATATGTGCACTGTGTTATCCCTGCTCAGGGAAAGCACAGATCCCCAGGGCTCTTGTGCCTGTGAATAGGCTGCCTAGGCAGGGTGAAGATCAGCAAGAGCTTTCAGGGCTGGCACCTTCCTTGTGGGAGAAGCACCCGGATTTTGCCTTTTAGGAAAGAGGCGCTTCTAATAATATGTGCACTGTGCTATTCCTCCTCAGGGAAAGAACGAATCCCCAGTTCTCTTGTGCCTGTGAATAGGCTGCCAAGGGAAGGTGAAGAGCAGCAAGAGCTTTCAGGGCTGGCACCTTCCTTGTGGGAGAAGCAGCTGCACTTTTGCCAATTCCGGAAGAGGATGTGCCGAGGACAAGCACCTTGAGACTTTCCATCTCTGGGAAAGCACAGATCCCCAGTTCTCTTGTGCCTGTGAATAGGCTGCCAAGGGAAGGTGAAGAACAGGAAGAGCTTTTAGGGGTGGCACCTTCCTTGTGGGAGAAGCAGGAGAATTTTTGCCTTTTAGGAAAGAGGCATTGCAGAGGATGAGCTTCATGAGCTGTTCCTGCTCAGGGAAAGCACAGATCCGCAGGGCTCTTGTGCCTGTGAATAGGCTGCCAAGGGAAGGTGAAGAGCAGCAAGAGCTTTCAGGGCTGGTACCTTCTTTGTGGGAGAAGCAGACATACTTTTGCCTTTTAGGAAAGAGGCACTGCCAATAATATGTGCACAGTGTTATTCCTCCTCACGGGAAGCACAGATCCCCAGTGCTCTTGTGCCTGTGAATAGGCTGCCAAGGCAGGGTGAAGATCAGCAAGAGCTTTCAGGGCTGGTACCTTCCTTGTGGGAGAAGCACCCAGATTTTGCCTTTTACGAGAGAGGCGCTCTAATAATATGTGCACTGTGCTATTCCTGCTCAGGGAAAGCACAGATCCGCAGGGTTATTGTGCCTGAGAATAGGCTGCCTAGGCAGGGTGAAGATCAGCAAGAGCTTTCAGGGCTGGCACCTTCCTTGTGGGAGAAGCAGGCATACTTTTGCCTTTTAGGAAAGAGGCACTGCCAATAATATGTGCACAGTGTTATTCCTCCTCACGGGAAGCACAGATCCCCAGTGCTCTTGTGCCTGTGAATAGGCTGCCAAGGCAGGGTGAAGAGCAGCAAGAGCTTTCAGGGCTGGCACCTTCCTTGTGGGAGAAGCAGAGATACTTTTGCCTTTTAGGAGAGAGACGATTTTAATAATATGTGCACTGTGTTATCCCTGCTCAGGGAAAGCACAGATCCCCAGGGCTCTTGTGCCTGTGAATAGGCTGCCTAGGCAGGGTGAAGATCAGCAAGAGCTTTCAGGGCTGGCACCTTCCTTGTGGGAGAAGCACCCGGATTTTGCCTTTTAGGAAAGAGGCGCTTCTAATAATATGTGCACTGTGCTATTCCTCCTCAGGGAAAGAACAAATCCCCAGTTCTCTTGTGCCTGTGAATAGGCTGCCAAGGGAAGGTGAAGAGCAGCAAGAGCTTTTAGGGGTGGCACCTTCCTTGTGGGAGAAGCAGGAGAATTTTTGCCTTTTAGGAAAGAGGCATTGCAGAGGATGAGCTTCATGAGCTGTTCCTGCTCAGGGACAGCACAGATCCGCAGGGCTCTTGTGCCTGTGAATAGGCTGCCAAGGGAAGGTGAAGAGCAGCAAGAGCTTTCAGGGCTGGTACCTTCTTTGTGGGAGAAGCAGCTGCACTTTTGCCAATTCCGGAAGAGGTTCTGCCGAGGACCAGCACCATGAGACTTTCCATCTCTGGGAAAGCAGAGATTCCCCAGAGTTCTTGTGCCTGTGAATAGGCTGCCAAGGGAAGGTGAAGAGCAGCAAGAGCTTTCAGGGATGGCACCTTCCTTGTGGGAGAACCAGACATACTTTTGCCTTTTAGGAAAGAGCCAAAGCCGATAATATGCACTCTGCTGTTCCTGCTCAGGGAAAGCACAGATCCCCAGGGCTCTTGTGCCTGTGAATAGGCTGCCTAGGCAGGGTGAAGAGCAGCAAGAGCTTTCAGGGCTGGCACCTTCCTTGTGGGAGAAGCAGACATACTTTTGCCTTTTAGGAAAGAGGCGCTTTTAAGACTATGTGCACTGTGCTATTCCTCCTCAGGGAAAGCATCTATCCCCAGTGCTCTTGTACCTGTGAATAGGCTGCCTAGGCAGGGTGAAGAGCAGCAAGAGCTTTCAGGGCTGGCAACTTCATTGTGGGAGAAGCAGACATACTTTTGCTTTTTAAGAAAGAGGCACTACCAATAATATGTGCACTGTGCTATTCCTGCTCAGGGAAAGCACAGATCCCCAGTGCTCTTGTGCCTGTGAATAGGCTGCCTAGGCAGGGTGAAGAGCAGCAAGAGCTTTCAGGGCTGGTACCTTCTTTGTGGGAGAAGCAGCTGCACTTTTGCCAATTCCGGAAGAGGTTCTGCCGAGGACCAGCACCATGAGACTTTCCATCTCTGGGAAAGCACAGATCCCCAGTTCTCTTGTGCCTGCGAATAGGCTGCCAAGGGAAGGTGAAGAACAGCAAGAGCTTTTAGGGGTGGCACTGTCCTTGTGGGAGAAGCACCCGAATTTTTGCCTTTTAGGAAAGAGGCATTGCAGAGGATGAGCTTCATGAGCTGTTCCTGCTCAGGGAAAGCACAGATTCCCCAGAGTTCTTGTGCCTGTGGGTAGGCTGCCAAGGGAAGGTGAAGATCAGCAAGAGCTTTCAGGGCTGGCACCTTCCTTGTGGGACAAGCAGATATACTTTTGCCTTTAAGGAAAGAGGCACTGCCAATAATATGTGCACAGTGTTATTCCTCCTCACGGGAAGCACAGATCCCCAGTGCTGTTGTGCCTGTGAATAGGCTGCCAAGGCAGGGTGAAGATCAGCAAGAGCTTTCAGGGCTGGCACCTTCCTTGTGGGAGAAGCAGACATACTTTTGCCTTTTAGGAGAGAGGCACTGCCAATAATATGTGCACTGTGCTATTCCTCCTCAGGGAAAGCATATATCCCCAGCGCTCTTGTGCCTGAGAATAGCCTGCCTAGGCAGGGTGAAGAGCAGCAAGAGCTTTCAGGGCTGGCACCTTCCTTGTGGGAGAAGCACCCTGACTTTTGCCTTTTAGGAAAGAGGCACTGCCAATAATATGTGCACTGTGCTATTCCTTCTCAGGGAAAGCACAGATTCCCCAGAGTTCTTGTGCTTGTGGGTAGGCTGCCAAGGGAAGGTGAAGAGCAGCAAGAGCTTTCAGGGCTGGCACCTTCCTTGTGGGAGAAGCAGCTGCACTTTTGCCAATTCCGGAAGAGGATCTGCCGAGGACCAGCACCATGAGACGTTCCATCTCTGGGAAAGCAGAGATTCCCCAGAGTTCTTGTGCCTGTGAATAGGCTGCCAAGGGAAGGTGAAGAGCAGCAAGAGCTTTCAGGGATGGCACCTTCCTTGTGGGAGAACCAGACATACTTTTGCCTTTTAGGAAAGAGGCGCTTCTGAGAATATGTACACTGTGCTATTCCTCCTCAGGGAAAGCACAGATCCCCAGGGCTCTTGTGCCTGTGAATAGGCTGCCTAGGCAGGGTGAAGAGCAGCAAGAGCTTTCAGGGCTGGCACCTTCCTTGTGGGAGAAGCAGAGATACTTTTGCCTTTTAGGAGAGAGACGATTCTAATAATATGTGCACTGTGTTATCCCTGCTCAGGGAAAGCACAGATCCCCAGGGCTCTTGTGCCTGTGAATAGGCTGCCTAGGCAGGGTGAAGATCAGCAAGAGCTTTCAGGGCTGGCACCTTCCTTGTGGGAGAAGCACCCGGATTTTGCCTTTTAGGAAAGAGGCGCTTCTAATAATATGTGCACTGTGCTATTCCTCCTCAGGGAAAGAACGAATCCCCAGTTCTCTTGTGCCTGTGAATAGGCTGCCAAGGGAAGGTGAAGAGCAGCAAGAGCTTTCAGGGCTGGCACCTTCCTTGTGGGAGAAGCAGCTGCACTTTTGCCAATTCCGGAAGAGGATGTGCCGAGGACAAGCACCTTGAGACTTTCCATCTCTGGGAAAGCACAGATCCCCAGTTCTCTTGTGCCTGTGAATAGGCTGCCAAGGGAAGGTGAAGAACAGGAAGAGCTTTTAGGGGTGGCACCTTCCTTGTGGGAGAAGCAGGAGAATTTTTGCCTTTTAGGAAAGAGGCATTGCAGAGGATGAGCTTCATGAGCTGTTCCTGCTCAGGGAAAGCACAGATCCGCAGGGCTCTTGTGCCTGTGAATAGGCTGCCAAGGGAAGGTGAAGAGCAGCAAGAGCTTTCAGGGCTGGTACCTTCTTTGTGGGAGAAGCAGACATACTTTTGCCTTTTAGGAAAGAGGCACTGCCAATAATATGTGCACAGTGTTATTCCTCCTCACGGGAAGCACAGATCCCCAGTGCTCTTGTGCCTGTGAATAGGCTGCCAAGGCAGGGTGAAGATCAGCAAGAGCTTTCAGGGCTGGTACCTTCCTTGTGGGAGAAGCACCCAGATTTTGCCTTTTACGAGAGAGGCGCTCTAATAATATGTGCACTGTGCTATTCCTGCTCAGGGAAAGCACAGATCCGCAGGGTTATTGTGCCTGAGAATAGGCTGCCTAGGCAGGGTGAAGATCAGCAAGAGCTTTCAGGGCTGGCACCTTCCTTGTGGGAGAAGCAGGCATACTTTTGCCTTTTAGGAAAGAGGCACTGCCAATAATATGTGCACAGTGTTATTCCTCCTCACGGGAAGCACAGATCCCCAGTGCTCTTGTGCCTGTGAATAGGCTGCCAAGGCAGGGTGAAGAGCAGCAAGAGCTTTCAGGGCTGGCACCTTCCTTGTGGGAGAAGCAGAGATACTTTTGCCTTTTAGGAGAGAGACGATTTTAATAATATGTGCACTGTGTTATCCCTGCTCAGGGAAAGCACAGATCCCCAGGGCTCTTGTGCCTGTGAATAGGCTGCCTAGGCAGGGTGAAGATCAGCAAGAGCTTTCAGGGCTGGCACCTTCCTTGTGGGAGAAGCACCCGGATTTTGCCTTTTAGGAAAGAGGCGCTTCTAATAATATGTGCACTGTGCTATTCCTCCTCAGGGAAAGAACAAATCCCCAGTTCTCTTGTGCCTGTGAATAGGCTGCCAAGGGAAGGTGAAGAGCAGCAAGAGCTTTTAGGGGTGGCACCTTCCTTGTGGGAGAAGCAGGAGAATTTTTGCCTTTTAGGAAAGAGGCATTGCAGAGGATGAGCTTCATGAGCTGTTCCTGCTCAGGGACAGCACAGATCCGCAGGGCTCTTGTGCCTGTGAATAGGCTGCCAAGGGAAGGTGAAGAGCAGCAAGAGCTTTCAGGGCTGGTACCTTCTTTGTGGGAGAAGCAGCTGCACTTTTGCCAATTCCGGAAGAGGTTCTGCCGAGGACCAGCACCATGAGACTTTCCATCTCTGGGAAAGCAGAGATTCCCCAGAGTTCTTGTGCCTGTGAATAGGCTGCCAAGGGAAGGTGAAGAGCAGCAAGAGCTTTCAGGGATGGCACCTTCCTTGTGGGAGAACCAGACATACTTTTGCCTTTTAGGAAAGAGCCAAAGCCGATAATATGCACTCTGCTGTTCCTGCTCAGGGAAAGCACAGATCCCCAGGGCTCTTGTGCCTGTGAATAGGCTGCCTAGGCAGGGTGAAGAGCAGCAAGAGCTTTCAGGGCTGGCACCTTCCTTGTGGGAGAAGCAGACATACTTTTGCCTTTTAGGAAAGAGGCGCTTTTAAGACTATGTGCACTGTGCTATTCCTCCTCAGGGAAAGCATCTATCCCCAGTGCTCTTGTACCTGTGAATAGGCTGCCTAGGCAGGGTGAAGAGCAGCAAGAGCTTTCAGGGCTGGCAACTTCATTGTGGGAGAAGCAGACATACTTTTGCTTTTTAAGAAAGAGGCACTACCAATAATATGTGCACTGTGCTATTCCTGCTCAGGGAAAGCACAGATCCCCAGTGCTCTTGTGCCTGTGAATAGGCTGCCAAGGGAAGGTGAAGAGCAGCAAGAGCTTTCAGGGCTGGCACCTTCCTTCTGGGAGAAGCACCCAGACTTTTGCCTTTTAGGAAAGAGGCATTGCAGAGGATGAGTATCATGAGATGTTCCTCCTCAGGGAAAGCACAGATTCCCAGGCCTCTTGTGCCTGTGAATAGGCTGCCAAGGCAGGGTGAAGAGCAGCAAGAGCTTTCAGGGCTGGTACCTTCTTTGTGGGAGAAGCAGCTGCACATTTGCCAATTCCGGAAGAGGTTCTGCCGAGGACCAGCACCATGAGATGTTCCATCTCTGGGAAAGCAGAGATTCCCCAGAGTTCTTGTGCCTGTGAATAGGCTGCCAAGGGAAGGTGAAGAGCAGCAAGAGCTTTCAGGGCTGGCACCTTCCTTGTGGGAGAAGCAGACATACTTTTGCCTTTTAGGAAAGAGCCAAAGCCGATAATATGTGGACTCTGCTATTCCTCCTCAGGGAAAGCACAGATCCCCAGTTCTCTAGTGCCTGCGAATAGGCTGCCAAGGGAAGGTGAAGAACAGCAAGAGCTTTTAGGGGTGGCACTGTCCTTGTGGGAGAAGCACCCGAATTTTTGCCTTTTAGGAAAGAGGCATTGCAGAGGATGAGCTTCATGAGCTGTTCCTGCTCAGGGAAAGCACAGATTCCCCAGAGTTCTTGTGCCTGTGAATAGGCTGCCAAGGGAAGGTGAAGAGCAGCAAGAGCTTTCAGGGCTGGCACCTTCCTTGTGGGAGAAGCAGACATACTTTTTCCTTTTAGGAAAGAGGCCCTTCTAAGAATATGTACACTGTGCTATTCCTCCTCAGGGAAAGCATATATCCCCAGCGCTCTTGTGCCTGAGAATAGCCTGCCTAGGCAGGGTGAAGAGCAGCAAGAGCTTTCAGGGCTGGCACCTTCCTTGTGGGAGAAGCACCCTGACTTTTGCCTTTTAGGAAAGAGGCACTGCCAATAATATGTGCACTGTGCTATTCCTCCTCAGGGAAAGCACAGATTCCCCAGAGTTCTTGTGCTTGTGGGTAGGCTGCCAAGGGAAGGTGAAGATCAGCAAGAGCTTTCAGGGCTTGCACCTTCCTTGTGGGAGAAGCAGACATACTTTTGCCTTTTAGGAGAGAGACGATTCTAATAATATGTGCACTGTGTTATTCCTGCTCAGGGAAAGCACAGATCCCCAGGGCTCTTGTGCCTGTGAATAGGCTGCCTAGGCAGGGTGAAGGTCAGCAAGAGCTTTCAGGGCTGGCACCTTCCTTGTGGGAGAAGCACCCGGATTTTGCCTTTTAGGAAAGAGGCGCTTCTAATAATATGTGCACTGTGCTATTCCTCCTCAGGGAAAGAACAAATCCCCAGTTCTCTTGTGCCTGTGAATAGGCTGCCAAGGGAAGGTGAAGAGCAGCAAGAGCTTTCAGGGCTGGCACCTTCCTTGTGGGAGAAGCAGCTGCACTTTTGCCAATTCCGGAAGAGGATGTGCCGAGGACCAGCACCATGAGACTTTCCATCTCTGGGAAAGCAGAGATTCCCCAGAGTTCTTGTGCCTGTGAATAGGCTGCCAAGGGAAGGTGAAGAGCAGCAAGAGCTTTCAGGGCTGGCACCTTCCTTGTGGGAGAACCAGACATACTTTTGCCTTTTAGGAAAGAGGCGCTTCTAATAATATGTACACTGTGCTATTCCTGCTCAGGGAAAGCACAGATCCCCAGTGCTCTTGTGCCTGTGAATAGGCTGCCAAGGGAAGGTGAACAGCAGCAAGAGCTTTCAGGGCTGGCACCTTCCTTGTGGAAGAAGCAGCTGCACTTTTGTCAATTCCGGAAGAGGTTCTGCCGAGGACCAGCACCATGAGACGTTCCATCTCTGGGAAAGCAGAGATTCCCCAGAGTTCTTGTGCCTGTGAATAGGCAGCCAAGGGAAGGTGAAGAGCAGCAAGAGCTTTCAGGGCTGGCACCTTCCTTGTGGGAGAAGCAGACATACTTTTGCCTTTTAGGAGAGAGGCACTGCCAATAATATGTGCACAGTGTTATTCCTCCTCACGGGAAGCACAGATCCCAAGTGCTCTTGTGCCTGTGAATAGGCTGCCTAGGCAGGGTGAAGATCAGCAAGAGCTTTCAGGGCTGGTACCTTCCTTGTGGGAGAAGCACCCAGATTTTGCCTTTTACGAGAGAGGCGCTCTAATAATATGTGCACTGTGCTATTCCTGCTCAGGGAAAGCACAGATCCGCAGGGCTATTGTGCCTGAGAATAGGCTGCCTAGGCAGGGTGAAGGTAAGCAAGAGTTTTCAGGGCTGGCACCTTCCTTGTGGGAGAAGCACCCGGATTTTGCGTTTTAGGAAGCAGTCATTGCCGAGGATGAGCATCATGAGCTGTTCCTTCTCAGGGAAACCACAGATCCGCAGGGCTCTTGTGCCTGTGAATAGGCTGCCAAGGGAAGGTGAAGAGCAGCAAGAGCTTTCAGGGCTGGTACCTTCTTTGTGGGAGAAGCAGCTGCACTTTTGCCAATTCCAGAAGAGGTTCTGCCGAGGACCAGCACCATGAGACGTTCCATCTCTGGGAAAGCAGAGATTCCCCAGAGTTCTTGTGCCTGTGAATAGGCTGCCAAGGGAAGGTGAAGAGCAGCAAGAGCTTTCAGGGATGGCACCTTCCTTGTGGGAGAACCAGACATTCTTTTGCCTTTTAGGAAAGAGGCGCTTCTAATAATATGTACACTGTGCTATTCCTGCTCAGGGAAAGCACAGATCCCCAGTGCTCTTGTGCCTGTGAATAGGCTGCCAAGGGAAGGTGAACAGCAGCAAGAGCTTTCAGGGCTGGCACCTTCCTTGTGGAAGAAGCAGCTGCACTTTTGTCAATTCCGGAAGAGGTTCTGCCGAGGACCAGCACCATGAGACGTTCCATCTCTGGGAAAGCAGAGATTCCCCAGAGTTCTTGTGCCTGTGAATAGGCAGCCAAGGGAAGGTGAAGAGCAGCAAGAGCTTTCAGGGCTGGCACCTTCCTTGTGGGAGAAGCAGACATACTTTTGCCTTTTAGGAAAGAGGCGCTTCTGAGAATATGTACACTGTGCTATTCCTGCTCAGGGAAAGCACAGATCCCCAGTGCTCTTGTGCCTGTGAATAGGCTGCCTAGGCAGGGTGAAGAGCAGCAAGAGCTTTCAGGGCTGGCACCTTCCTTGTGGGAGAAGCAGACATACTTTTGCCTTTTAGGAAAGAGGCACTGCCAATAATATGTGCACAGTGTTATTCCTCCTCACGGGAAGCACAGATCCCCAGTGCTCTTGTGCCTGTGAATAGGCTGCCAAGGCAGGGTGAAGATCAGCAAGAGCTTTCAGGGCTGGTACCTTCCTTGTGGGAGAAGCACCCAGATTTTGCCTTTTACGAGAGAGGCGCTCTAATAATATGTGCACTGTGCTATTCCTGCTCAGGGAAAGCACAGATCCGCAGGGTTATTGTGCCTGAGAATAGGCTGCCTAGGCAGGGTGAAGAGCAGCAAGAGCTTTCAGGGCTGGCACCTTCCTTGTGGGAGAAGCACCCGGATTTTGCCTTTTAGGAAAGAGGCGCTTCTAATAATATGTGCACTGTGCTATTCCTCCTCAGGGAAAGAACAAATCCCCAGTTCTCTTGTGCCTGTGAATAGGCTGCCAAGGGAAGGTGAAGAGCAGCAAGAGCTTTCAGGGCTGGCACCTTCCTTGTGGGAGAAGCAGCTGCACTTTTGCCAATTCCGGAAGAGGATGTGCCGAGGACAAGCACCATGAGACTTTCCATCTCTGGGAAAGCACAGATCCCCAGTTCTCTTGTGCCTGTGAATAGGCTGCCAAGGGAAGGTGAAGAACAGGAAGAGCTTTTAGGGGTGGCACCTTCCTTGTGGGAGAAGCAGGAGAATTTTTGCCTTTTAGGAAAGAGGCATTGCAGAGGATGAGCTTCATGAGCTGTTCCTGCTCAGGGAAAGCACAGATCCCCAGTTCTCTTGTGCCTGTGAATAGGCTGCCAAGGGAAGGTGAAGAGCAGCAAGAGCTTTCAGGGCTGGCACCTTCCTTGTGGGAGAAGCAGCTGCACTTTTGCCAATTCCGGAAGAGGATCTGCCGAGGACCAGCACCTTGAGACTTTCCATCTCTGGGAAAGCACAGATCCCCAGTTCTCTTGTGCCTGTGAATAGGCTGCCAAGGGAAGGTGAAGAACAGGAAGAGCTTTTAGGGGTGGCACCTTCCTTGTGGGAGAAGCAGGAGAATTTTTGCCTTTTAGGAAAGAGGCATTGCAGAGGATGAGCTTCATGAGCTGTTCCTGCTCAGGGAAAGCACAGATCCGCAGGGCTCTTGTGCCTGTGAATAGGCTGCCAAGGGAAGGTGAAGAGCAGCAAGAGCTTTCAGGGCTGGTACCTTCTTTGTGGGAGAAGCAGCTGCACTTTTGCCAATTCCGGAAGAGGTTCTGCCGAGGACCAGCACCATGAGACTTTCTATCTCTGGGAAAGCAGAGATTCCCCAGAGTTCTTGTGCCTGTGAATAGGCTGCCAAGGGAAGGTGAAGAGCAGCAAGAGCTTACAGGGCTGGCACCTTCCTTGTGGGAGAACCAGACATACTTTTGCCTTTTAGGAAAGAGGCGCTTCTAATAATATGTACACTGTGCTATTCCTGCTCAGGGAAAGCACAGATCCCCAGTGCTCTTGTGTCTGTGAATAGGCTGCCAAGGGAAGGTGAACAGCAGCAAGAGCTTTCAGGGCTGGCACCTTCCTTGTGGGTGAAGCAGCTGCACTTTTGTCAATTCCGGAAGAGGTTCTGCCGAGGACCAGCACCATGAGACGTTCCATCTCTGGGAAAGAAGAGATTCCCCAGAGTTCTTGTGCCTGTGAATAGGCTGCCAAGGGAAGGTGAAGAGCAGCAAGAGCTTTCAGGGCTGGCACCTTCCTTGTGGGAGAAGCAGACATACTTTTTCCTTTTAGGAAAGAGCCAAAGCCGATAATATGCACTCTGCTGTTCCTGCTCAGGGAAAGCACAGATCCCCAGGGCTCTTGTGCCTGTGAATAGGCTGCCTAGGCAGGGTGAAGATCAGCAAGAGCTTTCAGGGCTGGCACCTTCCTTGTGGGAGAAGCAGACATACTTTTGCCTTTTAGGAAAGAGGCGCTTTTAAGACTATGTGCACTGTGCTATTCCTCCTCAGGGAAAGCATATATCCCCAGTGCTCTTGTACCTGTGAATAGGCTGCCTAGGCAGGGTGAAGAGCAGCAAGAGCTTTCAGGGCTGGCAACTTCCTTGTGGGAGAAGCAGACATACTTTTGCTTTTTAAGAAAGAGGCACTACCAATAATATGTGCACTGTGTTATTCCTCCTCACGGAAAGTACAGATCTCCAGTGCTCTTGTGCCTGTGAATAGGCTGCCAAGGGAAGGTGAAGAGCAGCAAGAGCTTTCAGGGCTGGCACCTTCCTTGTGGGAGAAGCAGACATACTTTTGCCTTTTAGGAAAGAGGCGCTTTTAAGACTATGTGCACTGTGCTATTCCTCCTCAGGGAAAGCACAGATCCCCAGGGCTCTTGTGCCTGTGAATAGGCTGCCTAGGCAGGGTGAAGATCAGCAAGAGCTTTCAGGGCTGGCACCTTCCTTGTGGGAGAAGCACCCGGATTTTGCCTTTTAGGAAAGAGTCGCTTTTAATAATATGTGCACTGTGCTATTCCTCCTCAGGGAAAGCACAAATCCCCAGTTCTCTTGTGCCTGTGAATAGGCTGCCAAGGGAAGGTGAAGAGCAGCAAGAGCTTTCAGGGCTGGCACCTTCCTTGTGGGAGAAGCAGACATACTTTTGCCTTTTAGGAAAGAGGCGCTTCTGAGAATATGTACACTCTGCTATTCCTCCTCAGGGAAAGCACAGATCCCCAGTGCTCTTGTGCCTGTGAATAGGCTGCCTAGGCAGGGTGAAGAGCAGCAAGAGCTTTCAGGGCTGGCACCTTCCTTGTGGGAGAAGCAGACATACTTTTGCCTTTTAGGAAAGAGCCAAAGCCGATAATATGCACTCTGCTGTTCCTGCTCAGGGAAAGCACAGATCCCCAGGGCTCTTGTGCCTGTGAATAGGCTGCCTAGGCAGGGTGAAGAGCAGCAAGAGCTTTCAGGGCTGGCACCTTCCTTGTGGGAGAAGCAGACATACTTTTGCCTTTTAGGAAAGAGGCGCTTCTAAGAATATGTGCACTGTGCTATTCCTCCTCAGGGAAAGCATATATCCCCAGTGCTCTTGTACCTGTGAATAGGCTGCCAAGGGAAGGTGAAGAGCAGCAAGAGCTTTCAGGGCTGGCACCTTCCTTGTGGGAGAAGCAGAGATACTTTTGCCTTTTAGGAGAAAGACGATTCTAATAATATGTGCACTGTGTTATCCCTGCTCAGGGAAAGCACAGATCCTCAGGGCTCTTGTGCCTGTGAATAGGCTGCCAAGGGAAGGTGAAGAGCAGCAAGAGCTTTCAGGGCTGGCACCTTCCTTGTGGGAGAACCAGACATACTTTTGCCTTTTAGGAAAGAGGCGCTTCTAAGAATATGTGCACTGTGCTATTCCTCCTCAGGGAAAGCATATATCCCCAGTGCTCTTGTACCTGTGAATAGGCTGCCTAGGCAGGGGGAAGAGCAGCAAGAGCTTTCAGGGCTGGCAACTTCATTGTGGGAGAAGCAGACATACTTTTTCTTTTTAAGAAAGAGGCACTACCAATAATATGTGCACAGTGTTATTCCTCCTCACGGAAAGTACAGATCCCCAGTGCTCTTGTGCCTGTGAATAGGCTGCCAAGGGAAGGTGAAGAGCAGCAAGAGCTTTCAGGGCTGGCACCTTCCTTCTGGGAGAAGCACCCGGACTTTTGCCTTTTAGGAAAGAGGCATTGCAGAGGATGAGTATCATGAGCTGTTCCTCCTCAGGGAAAGCACAGATTCCCCAGAGTTCTTGTGCCTGTGGGTAGGCTGCCTAGGGAAGGTGAAGATCAGCAAGAGCTTTCAGGGCTGGCACCTTCCTTGTGGGACAAGCAGATATACTTTTGCCTTTAAGGAAAGAGGCACTGCCAATAATATGTGCACAGTGTTATTCCTCCTCACGGGAAGTACAGATCCCCAGTTCTCTTGTGCCTGTGAATAGGCTGCCAAGGCAGGGTGAAGATCAGCAAGAGCTGGTACCTTCCTTGTGGGAGAAGCACCCAGATTTTGCCTTTTACGAGAGAGGCGCTCTAATAATATGTGCACTGTGCTATTCCTGCTCAGGGAAAGCACAGATCCGCAGGGCTCTTGTGCCTGTGAATAGGCTGCCAAGGGAAGGTGAAGAGCAGCAAGAGCTTTCAGGGCTGGCACCTTCCTTGTGGGAGAAGCAGACATACTTTTGCCTTTTAGGAAAGAGGCACTGCCAATAATATGTGCACAGTGTTATTCCTCCTCACGGGAAGCACAGATCCCCAGTGCTCTTGTGCCTGTGAATAGGCTGCCAAGGCAGGGTGAAGATCAGCAAGAGCTTTCAGGGCTGGTACCTTCCTTGTGGGAGAAGCACCCAGATTTTGCCTTTTACGAGAGAGGCGCTCTAATAATATGTGCACTGTGCTATTCCTGCTCAGGGAAAGCACAGATCCGCAGGGTTATTGTGCCTGAGAATAGGCTGCCTAGGCAGGGTGAAGATCAGCAAGAGCTTTCAGGGCTGGCACCTTCCTTGTGGGAGAAGCAGACATACTTTTTCCTTTTAGGAAAGAGGCCCTTCTAAGAATATGTACACTGTGCTATTCCTGCTCAGGGAAAGCACAGATCCCCAGTGCTCTTGTGCCTGTGAATAGGCTGCCTAGGCAGGGTGAAGAGCAGCAAGAGCTTTCAGGGCTGGCACCTTCCTTGTGGGAGAAGCAGGCATACTTTTGCCTTTTAGGAAAGAGGCACTGCCAATAATATGTGCACAGTGTTATTCCTCCTCACGGGAAGCACAGATCCCCAGTGCTCTTGTGCCTGTGAATAGGCTGCCAAGGCAGGGTGAAGAGCAGCAAGAGCTTTCAGGGCTGGCACCTTCCTTGTGGGAGAAGCAGAGATACTTTTGCCTTTTAGGAGAGAGACGATTCTAATAATATGTGCACTGTGTTATCCCTGCTCAGGGAAAGCACAGATCCCCAGGGCTCTTGTGCCTGTGAATAGGCTGCCTAGGCAGGGTGAAGATCAGCAAGAGCTTTCAGGGCTGGCACCTTCCTTGTGGGAGAAGCACCCGGATTTTGCCTTTTAGGAAAGAGGCGCTTCTAATAATATGTGCACTGTGCTATTCCTCCTCAGGGAAAGAACAAATCCCCAGTTCTCTTGTGCCTGTGAATAGGCTGCCAAGGGAAGGTGAAGAGCAGCAAGAGCTTTCAGGGCTGGCACCTTCCTTGTGGGAGAAGCAGCTGCACTTTTGCCAATTCCGGAAGAGGATGTGCCGAGGACAAGCACCATGAGACTTTCCATCTCTGGGAAAGCACAGATCCCCAGTTCTCTTGTGCCTGTGAATAGGCTGCCAAGGGAAGGTGAAGAACAGGAAGAGCTTTTAGGGGTGGCACCTTCCTTGTGGGAGAAGCAGGAGAATTTTTGCCTTTTAGGAAAGAGACATTGCAGAGGATGAGCTTCATGAGCTGTTCCTGCTCAGGGAAAGCACAGATCCGCAGGGCTCTTGTGCCTGTGAATAGGCTGCCAAGGGAAGGTGAAGAGCAGCAAGAGCTTTCAGGGCTGGTACCTTCTTTGTGGGAGAAGCAGCTGCACTTTTGCCAATTCCGGAAGAGGTTCTGCCGAGGACCAGCACCATGAGACGTTCCATCTCTGGGAAAGCAGAGATTCCCCAGAGTTCTTGTGCCTGTGAATAGGCTGCCAAGGGAAGGTGAAGAGCAGCAAGAGCTTTCAGGGCTGGCACCTTCCTTGTGGGAGAACCAGACATACTTTTGCCTTTTAGGAAAGAGGCGCTTCTAATAATATGTGCACTGTGCTATTCCTGCTCAGGGAAAGCACAGATCCCCAATGCTCTTGTGCCTGTGAATAGGCTGCCAAGGGAAGGTGAACAGCAGCAAGAGCTTTCAGGGCTGGCACCTTCCTTGTGGAAGAAGCAGCTGCACTTTTGTCAATTCCGGAAGAGGTTCTGCCGAGGACCAGCACCATGAGACGTTCCATCTTTGGGAAAGCAGAGATTCCCCAGAGTTCTTGTGCCTGTGAATAGGCAGCCAAGGGAAGGTGAAGAGCAGCAAGAGCTTTCAGGGCTGGCACCTTCCTTGTGGGAGAAGCAGACATACTTTTGCCTTTTAGGAGAGAGACGATTCTAATAATATGTGCACAGTGTTATTCCTCCTCACGGGAAGCACAGATCCCCAGTGCTCTTGTGCCTGTGAATAGGCTGCCTAGGCAGGGTGAAGATCAGCAAGAGCTTTCAGGGCTGGTACATTCCTTGTGGGAGAAGCACCCAGATTTTGCCTTTTACGAGAGAGGCGCTCTAATAATATGTGCACTGTGCTATTCCTGCTCAGGGAAAGCACAGATCCGCAGGGCTATTGTGCCTGAGAATAGGCTGCCTAGGCAGGGTGAAGATCAGCAAGAGTTTTCAGGGCTGGCACCTTCCTTGTGGGAGAAGCAGACATACTTTTTCCTTTTAGGAAAGAGGCCCTTCTAAGAATATGTACACTGTGCTATTCCTCCTCAGGGAAAGCATATATCCCCAGGGCTCTTGTGCCTGAGAATAGCCTGCCTAGGCAGGGTGAAGAGCAGCAAGAGCTTTCAGGGCTGGCACCTTCCTTGTGGGAGAAGCAGAGATACTTTTGCCTTTTAGGAGAGAGACGATTCTAATAATATGTGCACTGTGTTATCCCTGCTCAGGGAAAGCACAGATCCCCAGGGCTCTTGTGCCTGTGAATAGGCTGCCTAGGCAGGGTGAAGATCAGCAAGAGCTTTCAGGGCTGGCACCTTCCTTGTGGGAGAAGCACCCGGATTTTGCCTTTTAGGAAAGAGGCGCTTCTAATAATATGTGCACTGTGCTATTCCTCCTCAGGGAAAGAACAAATCCCCAGTTCTCTTGTGCCTGTGAATAGGCTGCCAAGGGAAGGTGAAGAGCAGCAAGAGCTTTTAGGGGTGGCACCTTCCTTGTGGGAGAAGCAGGAGAATTTTTGCCTTTTAGGAAAGAGGCATTGCAGAGGATGAGCTTCATGAGCTGTTCCTGCTCAGGGACAGCACAGATCCGCAGGGCTCTTGTGCCTGTGAATAGGCTGCCAAGGGAAGGTGAAGAGCAGCAAGAGCTTTCAGGGCTGGTACCTTCTTTGTGGGAGAAGCAGCTGCACTTTTGCCAATTCCGGAAGAGGTTCTGCCGAGGACCAGCACCATGAGACTTTCCATCTCTGGGAAAGCAGAGATTCCCCAGAGTTCTTGTGCCTGTGAATAGGCTGCCAAGGGAAGGTGAAGAGCAGCAAGAGCTTTCAGGGATGGCACCTTCCTTGTGGGAGAACCAGACATACTTTTGCCTTTTAGGAAAGAGCCAAAGCCGATAATATGCACTCTGCTGTTCCTGCTCAGGGAAAGCACAGATCCCCAGGGCTCTTGTGCCTGTGAATAGGCTGCCTAGGCAGGGTGAAGAGCAGCAAGAGCTTTCAGGGCTGGCACCTTCCTTGTGGGAGAAGCAGACATACTTTTGCCTTTTAGGAAAGAGGCGCTTTTAAGACTATGTGCACTGTGCTATTCCTCCTCAGGGAAAGCATATATCCCCAGTGCTCTTGTACCTGTGAATAGGCTGCCTAGGCAGGGTGAAGAGCAGCAAGAGCTTTCAGGGCTGGCAACTTCATTGTGGGAGAAGCAGACATACTTTTGCTTTTTAAGAAAGAGGCACTACCAATAATATGTGCACTGTGCTATTCCTGCTCAGGGAAAGCACAGATCCCCAGTGCTCTTGTGCCTGTGAATAGGCTGCCAAGGGAAGGTGAAGAGCAGCAAGAGCTTTCAGGGCTGGCACCTTCCTTCTGGGAGAAGCACCCGGACTTTTGCCTTTTAGGAAAGAGGCATTGCAGAGGATGAGTATCATGAGATGTTCCTCCTCAGGGAAAGCACAGATTCCCAGGCCTCTTGTGCCTGTGAATAGGCTGCCAAGGCAGGGTGAAGAGCAGCAAGAGCTTTCAGGGCTGGTACCTTCTTTGTGGGAGAAGCAGCTGCACATTTGCCAATTCCGGAAGAGGTTCTGCCGAGGACCAGCACCATGAGATGTTCCATCTCTGGGAAAGCAGAGATTCCCCAGAGTTCTTGTGCCTGTGAATAGGCTGCCAAGGGAAGGTGAAGAGCAGCAAGAGCTTTCAGGGCTGGCACCTTCCTTGTGGGAGAAGCAGACATACTTTTGCCTTTTAGGAAAGAGCCAAAGCCGATAATATGTGGACTCTGCTATTCCTCCTCAGGGAAAGCACAGATCCCCAGTTCTCTAGTGCCTGCGAATAGGCTGCCAAGGGAAGGTGAAGAACAGCAAGAGCTTTTAGGGGTGGCACTGTCCTTGTGGGAGAAGCACCCGAATTTTTGCCTTTTAGGAAAGAGGCATTGCAGAGGATGAGCTTCATGAGCTGTTCCTGCTCAGGGAAAGCACAGATTCCCCAGAGTTCTTGTGCCTGTGAATAGGCTGCCAAGGGAAGGTGAAGAGCAGCAAGAGCTTTCAGGGCTGGCACCTTCCTTGTGGGAGAAGCAGACATACTTTTGCCTTTTAGGAGAGAGGCACTGCCAATAATATGTGCACAGTGTTATTCCTCCTCACGGGAAGCACAGATCCCCAGTGCTCTTGTGCCTGTGAATAGGCTGCCTAGGCAGGGTGAAGAGCAGCAAGAGCTTTCAGGGCTGGCACCTTCCTTGTGCGAGAAGCAGACATACTTTTGCCTTTTAGGAAAGAGGCCCTTCTAAGAATATGTACACTGTGCTATTCCTCCTCAGGGAAAGCATATATCCCCAGGGCTCTTGTGCCTGAGAATAGCCTGCCTAGGCAGGGTGAAGAGCAGCAAGAGCTTTCAGGGCTGGCACCTTCCTTGTGGGAGAAGCACCCTGACTTTTGCCTTTTAGGAAAGAGGCACTGCCAATAATATGTGCACTGTGCTATTCCTCCTCAGGGAAAGCACAGATTCCCCAGAGTTCTTGTGCTTGTGGGTAGGCTGCCTAGGCAGGGTGAAGATCAGCAAGAGATTTCAGGGCTTGCACCTTCCTTGTGGGAGAAGCAGACATACTTTTGCCTTTTAGGAGAGAGACGATTCTAATAATATGTGCACTGTGTTATTCCTGCTCAGGGAAAGCACAGATCCCCAGGGCTCTTGTGCCTGTGAATAGGCTGCCTAGGCAGGGTGAAGATCAGCAAGAGCTTTCAGGGCTGGCACCTTCCTTGTGGGAGAAGCACCCGGATTTTGCCTTTTAGGAAAGAGTCGCTTTTAATAATATGTGCACTGTGCTATTCCTCTTCAGGGAAAGCACAAATCCCCAGTTCTCTTGTGCCTGTGAATAGGCTGCCAAGGGAAGGTGAAGAGCAGCAAGAGCTTTCAGGGCTGGCACCTTCCTTGTGGGAGAAGCAGCTGCACTTTTGCCAATTCCGGAAGAGGATCTGCCGAGGACCAGCACCTTGAGACTTTCCATCTCTGGGAAAGCACAGATCCCCAGTTCTCTTGTGCCTGTGAATAGGCTGCCAAGGGAAGGTGAAGAACAGGAAGAGCTTTTAGGGGGGGCACCTTCCTTGTGGGAGAAGCAGGCGGATTTTTGCCTTTTAGGAAAGAGGCATTGCAGAGGATGAGCTTCATGAGCTGTTCCTGCTCAGGGAAAGCACAGATCCCCAGTGCTCTTGTGCCTGTGAATAGGCTGCCAATGCCGGATGAAGTTCAGCAAGAGCTTTCAGGGCTGGCACCTTCCTTGTTGGAGAAGCACCCGGATTTTGCGTTTTAGGAAGCAGTCATTGCCGAGGATGAGCATCATGAGCTGTTCCTTCTCAGGGAAACCACAGATCCGCAGGGCTCTTGTGCCTGTGAATAGGCTGCCAAGGGAAGGTGAAGAGCAGCAAGAGCTTTCAGGGCTGGTACCTTCTTTGTGGGAGAAGCAGCTGCACTTTTGCCAATTCCGGAAGAGGTTCTGCCGAGGACCAGCACCATGAGACGTTCCATCTCTGGGAAAGCAGAGATTCCCCAGAGTTCTTGTGCCTGTGAATAGGCTGCCAAGGGAAGGTGAAGAGCAGCAAGAGCTTTCAGGGATGGCACCTTCCTTGTGGGAGAACCAGACATTCTTTTGCCTTTTAGGAAAGAGGCGCTTCTAATAATATGTACACTGTGCTATTCCTCCTCAGGGAAATCACAGATCCCCAGTGCTCTTGTGCCTGTGAATAGGCTGCCAAGGGAAGGTGAACAGCAGCAAGAGCTTTCAGGGCTGGCACCTTCCTTGTGGAAGAAGCAGCTGCACTTTTGTCAATTCCGGAAGAGGTTCTGCCGAGGACCAGCACCATGAGACGTTCCATCTCTGGGAAAGCAGAGATTCCCCAGAGTTCTTGTGCCTGTGAATAGGCAGCCAAGGGAAGGTGAAGAGCAGCAAGAGCTTTCAGGGCTGGCACCTTCCTTGTGGGAGAAGCAGACATACTTTTGCCTTTTAGGAAAGAGGCGCTTCTGAGAATATGTACACTGTGCTATTCCTGCTCAGGGAAAGCACAGATCCCCAGTGCTCTTGTGCCTGTGAATAGGCTGCCTAGGCAGGGTGAAGAGCAGCAAGAGCTTTCAGGGCTGGCACCTTCCTTGTGGGAGAAGCAGACATACTTTTGCCTTTTAGGAAAGAGGCACTGCCAATAATATGTGCACAGTGTTATTCCTCCTCACGGGAAGCACAGATCCCCAGTGCTCTTGTGCCTGTGAATAGGCTGCCAAGGCAGGGTGAAGATCAGCAAGAGCTTTCAGGGCTGGTACCTTCCTTGTGGGAGAAGCACCCAGATTTTGCCTTTTACGAGAGAGGCGCTCTAATAATATGTGCACTGTGCTATTCCTGCTCAGGGAAAGCACAGATCCGCAGGGTTATTGTGCCTGAGAATAGGCTGCCTAGGCAGGGTGAAGAGCAGCAAGAGCTTTCAGGGCTGGCACCTTCCTTGTGGGAGAAGCAGAGATACTTTTGCCTTTTAGGAGAGAGACGATTCTAATAATATGTGCACTGTGTTATCCCTGCTCAGGGAAAGCACAGATCCCCAGGGCTCTTGTGCCTGTGAATAGGCTGCCTAGGCAGGGTGAAGATCAGCAAGAGCTTTCAGGGCTGGCACCTTCCTTGTGGGAGAAGCACCCGGATTTTGCCTTTTAGGAAAGAGGCGCTTCTAATAATATGTGCACTGTGCTATTCCTCCTCAGGGAAAGAACAAATCCCCAGTTCTCTTGTGCCTGTGAATAGGCTGCCAAGGGAAGGTGAAGAGCAGCAAGAGCTTTCAGGGCTGGCACCTTCCTTGTGGGAGAAGCAGCTGCACTTTTGCCATTTCCGGAAGAGGATGTGCCGAGGACAAGCACCATGAGACTTTCCATCTCTGGGAAAGCACAGATCCCCAGTTCTCTTGTGCCTGTGAATAGGCTGCCAAGGGAAGGTGAAGAACAGGAAGAGCTTTTAGGGGTGGCACCTTCCTTGTGGGAGAAGCAGGAGAATTTTTGCCTTTTAGGAAAGAGGCATTGCAGAGGATGAGCTTCATGAGCTGTTCCTGCTCAGGGAAAGCACAGATCCGCAGGGCTCTTGTGCCTGTGAATAGGCTGCCAAGGGAAGGTGAAGAGCAGCAAGAGCTTTCAGGGCTGGTACCTTCTTTGTGGGAGAAGCAGCTGCACTTTTGCCAATTCCGGAAGAGGTTCTGCCGAGGACCAGCACCATGAGACGTTCCATCTCTGGGAAAGCAGAGATTCCCCAGAGTTCTTGTGCCTGTGAATAGGCTGCCAAGGGAAGGTGAAGAGCAGCAAGAGCTTTCAGGGCTGGCACCTTCCTTGTGGGAGAACCAGACATACTTTTGCCTTTTAGGAAAGAGGCGCTTCTAATAATATGTACACTGTGCTATTCCTGCTCAGGGAAAGCACAGATCCCCAGTGCTCTTGTGCCTGTGAATAGGCTGCCAAGGGAAGGTGAACAGCAGCAAGAGCTTTCAGGGCTGGCACCTTCCTTGTGGAAGAAGCAGCTGCACTTTTGTCAATTCCGGAAGAGGTTCTGCCGAGGACCAGCACCATGAGACGTTCCATCTCTGGGAAAGCAGAGATTCCCCAGAGTTCTTGTGCCTGTGAATAGGCAGCCAAGGGAAGGTGAAGAGCAGCAAGAGCTTTCAGGGCTGGCACCTTCCTTGTGGGAGAAGCAGACATACTTTTGCCTTTTAGGAGAGAGGCACTGCCAATAATATGTGCACAGTGTTATTCCTCCTCACGGGAAGCACAGATCCCCAGTGCTCTTGTGCCTGTGAATAGGCTGCCTAGGCAGGGTGAAGATCAGCAAGAGCTTTCAGGGCTGGTACCTTCCTTGTGGGAGAAGCACCCAGATTTTGCCTTTTACGAGAGAGGCGCTCTAATAATATGTGCACTGTGCTATTCCTGCTCAGGGAAAGCACAGATCCGCAGGGCTATTGTGCCTGAGAATAGGCTGCCTAGGCAGGGTGAAGATCAGCAAGAGTTTTCAGGGCTGGCACCTTCCTTGTGGGAGAAGCACCCGGATTTTGCGTTTTAGGAAGCAGTCATTGCCGAGGATGAGCATCATGAGCTGTTCCTTCTCAGGGAAACCACAGATCCGCAGGGCTCTTGTGCCTGTGAATAGGCTGCCAAGGGAAGGTGAAGAGCAGCAAGAGCTTTCAGGGCTGGTACCTTCTTTGTGGGAGAAGCAGCTGCACTTTTGCCAATTCCGGAAGAGGTTCTGCCGAGGACCAGCACCATGAGACGTTCCATCTCTGGGAAAGCAGAGATTCCCCAGAGTTCTTGTGCCTGTGAATAGGCTGCCAAGGGAAGGTGAAGAGCAGCAAGAGCTTTCAGGGATGGCACCTTCCTTGTGGGAGAACCAGACATTCTTTTGCCTTTTAGGAAAGAGGCGCTTCTAATAATATGTACACTGTGCTATTCCTGCTCAGGGAAAGCACAGATCCCCAGTGCTCTTGTGCCTGTGAATAGGCTGCCAAGGGAAGGTGAACAGCAGCAAGAGCTTTCAGGGCTGGCACCTTCCTTGTGGAAGAAGCAGCTGCACTTTTGTCAATTCCGGAAGAGGTTCTGCCGAGGACCAGCACCATGAGACGTTCCATCTCTGGGAAAGCAGAGATTCCCCAGAGTTCTTGTGCCTGTGAATAGGCAGCCAAGGGAAGGTGAAGAGCAGCAAGAGCTTTCAGGGCTGGCACCTTCCTTGTGGGAGAAGCAGACATACTTTTGCCTTTTAGGAAAGAGGCGCTTCTGAGAATATGTACACTGTGCTATTCCTGCTCAGGGAAAGCACAGATCCCCAGTGCTCTTGTGCCTGTGAATAGGCTGCCTAGGCAGGGTGAAGAGCAGCAAGAGCTTTCAGGGCTGGCACCTTCCTTGTGGGACAAGCAGACATACTTTTGCCTTTTAGGAAAGAGGCACTGCCAATAATATGTGCACAGTGTTATTCCTCCTCACGGGAAGCACAGATCCCCAGTGCTCTTGTGCCTGTGAATAGGCTGCCAAGGCAGGGTGAAGATCAGCAAGAGCTTTCAGGGCTGGTACCTTCCTTGTGGGAGAAGCACCCAGATTTTGCCTTTTACGAGAGAGGCGCTCTAATAATATGTGCACTGTGCTATTCCTGCTCAGGGAAAGCACAGATCCGCAGGGTTATTGTGCCTGAGAATAGGCTGCCTAGGCAGGGTGAAGAGCAGCAAGAGCTTTCAGGGCTGGCACCTTCCTTGTGGGAGAAGCACCCGGATTTTGCCTTTTAGGAAAGAGGCGCTTCTAATAATATGTGCACTGTGCTATTCCTCCTCAGGGAAAGAACAAATCCCCAGTTCTCTTGTGCCTGTGAATAGGCTGCCAAGGGAAGGTGAAGAGCAGCAAGAGCTTTCAGGGCTGGCACCTTCCTTGTGGGAGAAGCAGCTGCACTTTTGCCAATTCCGGAAGAGGATGTGCCGAGGACAAGCACCATGAGACTTTCCATCTCTGGGAAAGCACAGATCCCCAGTTCTCTTGTGCCTGTGAATAGGCTGCCAAGGGAAGGTGAAGAACAGGAAGAGATTTTAGGGGTGGCACCTTCCTTGTGGGAGAAGCAGGAGAATTTTTGCCTTTTAGGAAAGAGGCATTGCAGAGGATGAGCTTCATGAGCTGTTCCTGCTCAGGGAAAGCACAGATCCCCAGTTCTCTTGTGCCTGTGAATAGGCTGCCAAGGGAAGGTGAAGAGCAGCAAGAGCTTTCAGGGCTGGCACCTTCCTTGTGGGAGAAGCAGCTGCACTTTTGCCAATTCCGGAAGAGGATCTGCCGAGGATCAGCACCTTGAGACTTTCCATCTCTGGGAAAGCACAGATCCCCAGTTCTCTTGTGCCTGTGAATAGGCTGCCAAGGGAAGGTGAAGAACAGGAAGAGCTTTTAGGGGTGGCACCTTCCTTGTGGGAGAAGCAGGAGAATTTTTGCCTTTTAGGAAAGAGGCATTGCAGAGGATGAGCTTCATGAGCTGTTCTTGCTCAGGGAAAGCACAGATCCGCAGGGCTCTTGTGCCTGTGAATAGGCTGCCAAGGGAAGGTGAAGAGCAGCAAGAGCTTTCAGGGCTGGTACCTTCTTTGTGGGAGAAGCAGCTGCACTTTTGCCAATTCCGGAAGAGGTTCTGCCGAGGACCAGCACCATGAGACTTTCTATCTCTGGGAAAGCAGAGATTCCCCAGAGTTCTTGTGCCTGTGAATAGGCTGCCAAGGGAAGGTGAAGAGCAGCAAGAGCTTTCAGGGCTGGCACCTTCCTTGTGGGAGAACCAGACATACTTTTGCCTTTTAGGAAAGAGGCGCTTCTAATAATATGTACACTGTGCTATTCCTGCTCAGGGAAAGCACAGATCCCCAGTGCTCTTGTGTCTGTGAATAGGCTGCCAAGGGAAGGTGAACAGCAGCAAGAGCTTTCAGGGCTGGCACCTTCCTTGTGGGTGAAGCAGCTGCACTTTTGTCAATTCCGGAAGAGGTTCTGCCGAGGACCAGCACCATGAGACGTTCCATCTCTGGGAAAGAAGAGATTCCCCAGAGTTCTTGTGCCTGTGAATAGGCTGCCAAGGGAAGGTGAAGAGCAGCAAGAGCTTTCAGGGCTGGCACCTTCCTTGTGGGAGAAGCAGACATACTTTTTCCTTTTAGGAAAGAGCCAAAGCCGATAATATGCACTCTGCTGTTCCTGCTCAGGGAAAGCACAGATCCCCAGGGCTCTTGTGCCTGTGAATAGGCTGCCTAGGCAGGGTGAAGATCAGCAAGAGCTTTCAGGGCTGGCACCTTCCTTGTGGGAGAAGCAGACATACTTTTGCCTTTTAGGAAAGAGGCGCTTTTAAGACTATGTGCACTGTGCTATTCCTCCTCAGGGAAAGCATATATCCCCAGTGCTCTTGTACCTGTGAATAGGCTGCCTAGGCAGGGTGAAGAGCAGCAAGAGCTTTCAGGGGTGGCAACTTCCTTGTGGGAGAAGCAGACATACTTTTGCTTTTTAAGAAAGAGGCACTACCAATAATATGTGCACTGTGTTATTCCTCCTCACGGAAAGTACAGATCCCCAGTGCTCTTGTGCCTGTGAATAGGCTGCCAAGGGAAGGTGAAGAGCAGCAAGCGCTTTCAGGGCTGGCACCTTCCTTCTGGGAGAAGCACCCGGACTTTTGCCTTTTAGGAAAGAGGCATTGCAGAGGATGAGTATCATGAGATGTTCCTCCTCAGGGAAAGCACAGATTCCCAGGCCTCTTGTGCCTGTGAATAGGCTGCCAAGGCAGGGTGAAGAGCAGCAAGAGCTTTCAGGGCTGGTACCTTCTTTGTGGGAGAAGCAGCTGCACTTTTGCCAATTCCGGAAGAGGTTCTGCCGAGGACCAGCACCATGAGACTTTCCATCTCTGGGAAAGCACAGATCCCCAGTTCTCTTGTGCCTGCGAATAGGCTGCCAAGGGAAGGTGAAGAACAGCAAGAGCTTTTAGGGGTGGCACTGTCCTTGTGGGAGAAGCACCCGAATTTTTGCCTTTTAGGAAAGAGGCATTGCAGAGGATGAGCTTCATGAGCTGTTCCTGCTCAGGGAAAGCACAGATTCCCCAGAGTTCTTGTGCCTGTGAATAGGCTGCCAAGGGAAGGTGAAGAGCAGCAAGAGCTTTCAGGGCTGGCACCTTCCTTGTGGGAGAAGCAGACATACTTTTGCCTTTTAGGAAAGAGGCCCTTCTAAGAATATGTACACTGTGCTATTCCTCCTCAGGGAAAGCATATATCCCCAGCGCTCTTGTGCCTGTGAATAGCCTGCCTAGGCAGGGTGAAGAGCAGCAAGAGCTTTCAGGGCTGGCACCTTCCTTGTGGGAGAAGCACTCTGACTTTTGCCTTTTAGGAAAGAGGCACTGCCAATAATATGTGCACTGTGCTATTCCTCCTCAGGGAAAGCACAGATCCCCAGTGCTGTTGTGCCTGTGAATAGGCTGCCAAGGCAGGGTGAAGATCAGCAAGAGCTTTCAGGCTGGCACCTTCCTTGTGGGAGAAGCAGACATACTTTTGCCTTTTAGGAGAGAGGCACTGCCAATAATATGTGCACTGTGCTATTCCTCCTCAGGGAAAGCACAGATCCCCAGGGCTCTTGTGCCTGTGAATAGGCTGCCTAGGCAGGGTGAAGATCAGCAAGAGCTTTCAGGGCTGGCACCTTCCTTGTGGGAGAAGCACCCGGATTTTGCCTTTTAGGAAAGAGTCGCTTTTAATAATATGTGCACTGTGCTATTCCTCCTCAGGGAAAGCACAAATCCCCAGTTCTCTTGTGCCTGTGAATAGGCTGCCAAGGGAAGGTGAAGAGCAGCAAGAGCTTTCAGGGCTGGCACCTTCCTTGTGGGAGAAGCAGACATAGTTTTGCCTTTTAGGAAAGAGGCGCTTCTGAGAATATGTACACTCTGCTATTCCTCCTCAGGGAAAGCACAGATCCCCAGTGCTCTTGTGCCTGTGAATAGGCTGCCTAGGCAGGGTGAAGAGCAGCAAGAGCTTTCAGGGCTGGCACCTTCCTTGTGGGAGAAGCAGACATACTTTTGCCTTTTAGGAAAGAGCCAAAGCCGATAATATGCACTCTGCTGTTCCTGCTCAGGGAAAGCACAGATCCCCAGGGCTCTTGTGCCTGTGAATAGGCTGCCTAGGCAGGGTGAAGAGCAGCAAGAGCTTTCAGGGCTGGCACCTTCCTTGTGGGAGAAGCAGACATACTTTTGCCTTTTAGGAAAGAGGGGCTTTTAAGAATATGTGCACTGTGCTATTCCTCCTCATGGAAAGCATATATCCCCAGTGCTCTTGTACCTGTGAATAGGCTGCCTAGGCAGGGTGAAGAGCAGCAAGAGCTTTCAGGGCTGGTACCTTCTTTGTGGGAGAAGCAGCTGCACTTTTGCCAATTCCGGAAGAGGTTCTGCCGAGGACCGGCACCATGAGACTTTCCATCTCTGGGAAAGCACAGATCCCCAGTTCTCTTGTGCCTGCGAATAGGCTGCCAAGGGAAGGTGAAGAACAGCAAGAGCTTTTAGGGGTGGCACCTTCCTTGTGGGAGAAGCAGGAGAATTTTTGCCTTTTAGGAAAGAGGCATTGCAGAGGATGAGCTTCATGAGCTGTTCCTGCTCAGGGAAAGCACAGATTCCCCAGAGTTCTTGTGCCTGTGGGTAGGCTGCCAAGGGAAGGTGAAGATCAGCAAGAGCTTTCAGGGCTGGCACCTTTCTTGTGGGACAAGCAGATATACTTTTGCCTTTAAGGAAAGAGGCACTGCCAATAATATGTGCACAGTGTTATTCCTCCTCACGGGAAGTACAGATCCCCAGTTCTCTTGTGCCTGTGAATAGGCTGCCAAGGGAAGGTGAAGAGCAGCAAGAGCTTTCAGGGCTGGCACCTTCCTTGTGGGAGAAGCAGACATACTTTTGCCTTTTAGGAGAGAGGCACTGCCAATAATATGTGCACAGTGTTATTCCTCCTCACGGGAAGCACAGATCCCCAGTGCTCTTGTGCCTGTGAATAGGCTGCCAAGGCAGGGTGAAGATCAGCAAGAGCTTTCAGGGCTGGTACCTTCCTTGTGGGAGAAGCACCCAGATTTTGCCTTTTACGAGAGAGGCGCTCTAATAATACGTGCACTGTGCTATTCCTGCTCAGGGAAAGCACAGATCCGCAGGGCTATTGTGCCTGAGAATAGGCTGCCTAGGCAGGGTGAAGATCAGCAAGAGCTTTCAGGGCTGGCACCTTCCTTGTGCGAGAAGCAGACATACTTTTGCCTTTTAGGAAAGAGGCGCTTCTAATAATATGTACACTGTGCTATTCCTGCTCAGGGAAAGCACAGATCCCCAGTGCTCTTGTGCCTGTGAATAGGCTGCCAAGGGAAGGTGAACAGCAGCAAGAGCTTTCACGGCTGGCACCTTCCTTGTGGAAGAAGCAGCTGCACTTTTGTCAATTCCGGAAGAGGTTCTGCCGAGGACCAGCACCATGAGACGTTCCATCTCTGGGAAAGCAGAGATTCCCCAGAGTTCTTGTGCCTGTGAATAGGCTGCCAAGGGAAGGTGAAGAGCAGCAAGAGCTTTCAGGGCTGGCACCTTCCTTGTGGGAGAAGCAGACATACTTTTGCCTTTTAGGAAAGAGGCGCTTCTGAGAATATGTACACTGTGCTATTCCTGCTCAGGGAAAGCACAGATCCCCAGTGCTCTTGTGCCTGTGAATAGGCTGCCAAGGCAGGGTGAAGATCAGCAAGAGCTTTCAGGGCTGGTACCTTCCTTGTGGGAAAAGCACCCAGATTTTGCCTTTTACGAGAGAGGCGCTCTAATAATATGTGCACTGTGCTATTCCTGCTCAGGGAAAGCACAGATCCGCAGGGCTATTGTGCCTGAGAATAGGCTGCCTAGGCAGGGTGAAGATCAGCAAGAGCTTTCAGGGCTGGCACCTTCCTTGTGCGAGAAGCAGACATACTTTTTCCTTTTAGGAAAGAGGCCCTTCTAAGAATATGTACACTGTGCTATTCCTCCTCAGGGAAAGCATATATCCCCAGGGCTCTTGTGCCTGAGAATAGCCTGCCTAGGCAGGGTGAAGAGCAGCAAGAGCTTTCAGGGCTGGCACCTTCCTTTTGGGAGAAGCACCCTGACTTTTGCCTTTTAGGAAAGAGGCACTGCCAATAATATGTGCACTGTGCTATTCCTCCTCAGGGAAAGCACAGATTCCCCAGAGTTCTTGTGCTTGTGGGTAGGCTGCCAAGGGAAGGTGAAGATCAGCAAGAGCTTTCAGGGCTTGCACCTTCCTTGTGGGAGAAGCAGACATACTTTTGCCTTTTAGGAGAGAGACGATTCTAATAATATGTGCACTGTGTTATTCCTGCTCAGGGAAAGCACAGATCCCCAGGGCTCTTGTGCCTGTGAATAGGCTGCCTAGGCAGGGTGAAGATCAGCAAGAGCTTTCAGGGCTGGCACCTTCCTTGTGGGAGAAGCACCCGGATTTTGCCTTTTAGGAAAGAGGCGCTTTTAATAATATGTGCACTGTGCTATTCCTCCTCAGGGAAAGCACAAATCCCCAGTTCTCTTGTGCCTGTGAATAGGCTGCCAAGGGAAGGTGAAGAGCAGCAAGAGCTTTCAGGGCTGGCACCTTCCTTGTGGGAGAAGCAGCTGCACTTTTGCCAATTCCGGAAGAGGATCTGCCGAGGACCAGCACCTTGAGACTTTCCATCTCTGGGAAAGCACAGATCCCCAGTTCCCTTGTGCCTGTGAATAGGCTGCCAAGGGAAGGTGAAGAACAGGAAGAGCTTTCAGGGCTGGCACCTTCCTTGTGGGAGAAGCAGACATACTTTTGCCTTTTAGGAAAGAGGCGCTTCTGAGAATATGTACACTGTGCTATTCCTGCTCAGGGAAAGCACAGATCCCCAGGGCTCTTGTGCCTGTGAATAGGCTGCCTAGGCAGGGTGAAGAGCAGCAAGAGCTTTCAGGGCTGGCACCTTCCTTGTGGGAGAAGCAGACATACTTTTGCCTTTTAGGAAAGAGGCGCTTTTAAGAATATGTGCACTGTGCTATTCCTCCTCATGGAAAGCATATATCCCCAGTGCTCTTGTACCTGTGAATAGGCTGCCTAGGCAGGGTGAAGAGCAGCAAGAGCTTTCAGGGCTGGTACCTTCTTTGTGGGAGAAGCAGCTGCACTTTTGCCAATTCCGGAAGAGGTTCTGCCGAGGACCGGCACCATGAGACTTTCCATCTCTGGGAAAGCACAGATCCCCAGTTCTCTTGTGCCTGCGAATAGGCTGCCAAGGGAAGGTGAAGAACAGCAAGAGCTTTTAGGGGTGGCACCTTCCTTGTGGGAGAAGCAGGAGAATTTTTGCCTTTTAGGAAAGAGGCATTGCAGAGGATGAGCTTCATGAGCTGTTCCTGCTCAGGGAAAGCACAGATTCCCCAGAGTTCTTGTGCCTGTGGGTAGGCTGCCAAGGGAAGGTGAAGATCAGCAAGAGCTTTCAGGGCTGGCACCTTTCTTGTGGGACAAGCAGATATACTTTTGCCTTTAAGGAAAGAGGCACTGCCAATAATATGTGCACAGTGTTATTCCTCCTCACGGGAAGTACAGATCCCCAGTTCTCTTGTGCCTGTGAATAGGCTGCCAAGGGAAGGTGAAGAGCAGCAAGAGCTTTCAGGGCTGGCACCTTCCTTGTGGGAGAAGCAGACATACTTTTGCCTTTTAGGAGAGAGGCACTGCCAATAATATATGCACAGTGTTACTCCTCCTGGCGGGAAGCACAGATCCCCAGTGCTCTTGTGCCTGTGAATAGGCTGCCAAGGCAGGGTGAAGATCAGCAAGAGCTTTCAGGGCTGGTACCTTCCTTGTGGGAGAAGCACCCAGATTTTGCCTTTTACGAGAGAGGCGCTCTAATAATATGTGCACTGTGCTATTCCTGCTCAGGGAAAGCACAGATCCGCAGGGCTATTGTGCCTGAGAATAGGCTGCCAAGGCAGGGTGAAGATCAGCAAGAGCTTTCAGGGCTGGCACCTTCCTTGTGGGAGAAGCAGACATACTTTTTCCTTTTAGGAAAGAGGCCCTTCTAAGAATATGTACACTGTGCTATTCCTCCTCAGGGAAAGCATATATCCCCAGGGCTCTTGTGCCTGAGAATAGCCTGCCTAGGCAGGGTGAAGAGCAGCAAGAGCTTTCAGGGCTGGCACCTTCCTTTTGGGAGAAGCACCCTGACTTTTGCCTTTTAGGAAAGAGGCACTGCCAGTAATATGTGCACTGTGCTATTCCTCCTCAGGGAAAGCACAGATTCCCCAGAGTTCTTGTGCTTGTGGGTAGGCTGCCAAGGGAAGGTGAAGATCAGCAAGAGCTTTCAGGGCTTGCACCTTCCTTGTGGGAGAAGCAGACATACTTTTGCCTTTTAGGAGAGAGACGATTCTAATAATATGTGCACTGTGCTATTCCTCCTCAGGGAAAGCACAAATCCCCAGTTCTCTTGTGCCTGTGAATAGGCTGCCAAGGGAAGGTGAAGAGCAGCAAGAGCTTTCAGGGCTGGCACCTTCCTTGTGGGAGAAGCAGCTGCACTTTTGCCAATTCCGGAAGAGGATCTGCCGAGGACCAGCACCTTGAGACTTTCCATCTCTGGGAAAGCACAGATCCCCAGTTCTCTTGTGCCTGTGAATAGGCTGCCAAGGGAAGGTGAAGAACAGGAAGAGCTTTTAGGGGGGGCACCTTCCTTGTGGGAGAAGCAGGCGGATTTTTGCATTTTAGGAAAGAGGCATTGCAGAGGATGAGCTTCATGAGCTGTTCCTGCTCAGGGAAAGCACAGATCCCCAGGGCTCTTGTGCCTGTGAATAGGCTGCCAATGCCGGATGAAGTTCAGCAAGAGCTTTCAGGGCTGGCACCTTCCTTGTTGGAGAAGCACCCGGATTTTGCGTTTTAGGAAGCAGTCATTGCCGAGGATGAGCATCATGAGCTGTTCCTTCTCAGGGAAACCACAGATCCGCAGGGCTCTTGTGCCTGTGAATAGGCTGCCAAGGGAAGGTGAAGAGCAGCAAGAGCTTTCAGGGCTGGTACCTTCTTTGTGGGAGAAGCAGCTGCACTTTTGCCAATTCCGGAAGAGGTTCTGCCGAGGACCAGCACCATGAGACGTTCCATCTCTGGGAAAGCAGAGATTCCCCAGTGCTCTTGTGCCTGTGAATAGGCTGCCAAGGGAAGGTGAACAGCAGCAAGAGCTTTCAGGGCTGGCACCTTCCTTGTGGGAGAAGCAGCTGCACTTTTGTCAATTCCGGAAGAGGTTCTGCCGAGGACCAGCACCATGAGACGTTCCATCTGTGGGAAAGCAGAGATTCCCCAGAGTTCTTGTGCCTGTGAATAGGCAGCCAAGGGAAGGTGAAGAGCAGCAAGAGCTTTCAGGGCTGGCACCTTCCTTGTGGGAGAAGCAGACATACTTTTGCCTTTTAGGAAAGAGGCGCTTCTGAGAATATGTACACTCTGCTATTCCTCCTCAGGGAAAGCACAGATCCCCAGTGCTCTTGTGCCTGTGAATAGGCTGCCAAGGGAAGGTGAACAGCAGCAAGAGCTTTCAGGGCTGGCACCTTCCTTGTGGGAGAAGCAGACATACTTTTGCCTTTTAGGAAAGAGCCAAAGCCGATAATATGCACTCTGCTGTTCCTGCTCAGGGAAAGCACAGATCCCCAGGGCTCTTGTGCCTGTGAATAGGCTGCCTAGGCAGGGTGAAGAGCAGCAAGAGCTTTCAGGGCTAGCACCTTCCTTGTGGGAGAAGCAGACATACTTTTGCCTTTTAGGAAAGAGGCACTACCAATAATATGTGCACAGTGTTATTCCTCCTCACGGAAAGTACAGATCCCCAGTGCTCTTGTGCCTGTGAATAGGCTGCCAAGGGAAGGTGAAGAGCAGCAAGAGCTTTCAGGGCTGGCACCTTCCTTGTGGGAGAAGCACCCGGACTTTTGCCTTTTAGGAAAGAGGCATTGCCGAGGATGAGTATCATGAGATGTTCCTCCTCAGGGAAAGCACAGATTCCCAGGCCTCTTGTGCCTGTGAATAGGCTGCCAAGGCAGGGTGAAGAGCAGCAAGAGCTTTCAGGGCTGGTACCTTCTTTGTGGGAGAAGCAGCTGCACTTTTGCCAATTCCGGAAGAGGTTCTGCCGAGGACCAGCACCATGAGACTTTCCATCTCTGGGAAAGCACAGATCCCCAGGGCTCTTGTGCCTGCGAATAGGCTGCCAAGGGAAGGTGAAGAACAGCAAGAGCTTTTAGGGGTGGCACCGTCCTTGTGGGAGAAGCACCCAGATTTTTGCCTTTTAGGAAAGAGGCATTGCAGAGGATGAGCTTCATGAGCTGTTCCTGCTCAGGGAAAGCACAGATTCCCCAGAGTTCTTGTGCCTGTGGGTAGGCTGCCAAGGGAAGGTGAAGATCAGCAAAAGCTTTCAGGGCTGGCACCTTCCTTGTGGGACAAGCAGATATACTTTTGCCTTTAAGGAAAGAGGCACTGCCAATAATATGTGCACAGTGTTATTCCTCCTCACGGGAAGTACAGATCCCCAGTTCTCTTGTGCCTGTGAATAGGCTGCCTAGGGAAGGTGAAGAGCAGCAAGAGCTTTCAGGGCTGGCACCTTCCTTGTGGGAGAAGCAGACATACTTTTGCCTTTTAGGAGAGAGGCACTGCCAATAATATGTGCACAGTGTTATTCCTCCTCACGGGAAGCACAGATCCCCAGTGCTCTTGTGCCTGTGAATAGGCTGCCAAGGCAGGGTGAAGATCAGCAAGAGCTTTCAGGGCTGGCACCTTCCTTGTGGGAGAAGCAGACATACTTTTTCCTTTTAGGAAAGAGGCCCTTCTAAGAATATGTACACTGTGCTATTCCTCCTCAGGGAAAGCATATATCCCCAGCGCTCTTGTGCCTGAGAATAGCCTGCCTAGGCAGGGTGAAGAGCAGCAAGAGCTTTCAGGGCTGGCACCTTCCTTGTGGGAGAAGCACCCTGACTTTTGCCTTTTAGGAAAGAGGCTCTGCCAATAATATGTGCACTGTGCTATTCCTCCTCAGGGAAAGCACAGATTCCCCAGAGTTCTTGTGCTTGTGGGTAGGCTGCCAAGGGAAGGTGAAGATCAGCAAGAGCTTTCAGGGCTTGCACCTTCCTTGTGGGAGAAGCAGACGTACTTTTGCCTTTTAGTAGAGAGACGATTCTAATAATATGTGCACTGTGTTATTCCTGCTCAGGGAAAGCACAGATCCCCAGGGCTCTTGTGCCTGTGAATAGGCTGCCAAGGGAAGGTGAAGAGCAGCAAGAGCTTTCAGGGCTGGCACCTTCCTTGTGGGAGAAGCACCCGGATTTTGCCTTTTAGGAAAGAGTCGCTTTTAATAATATGTGCACTGTGCTATTCCTCCTCAGGGAAAGCACAAATCCCCAGTTCTCTTGTGCCTGTGAATAGGCTGCCAAGGGAAGGTGAAGAGCAGCAAGAGCTTTCAGGGCTGGCACCTTCCTTGTGGGAGAAGCAGCTGCACTTTTGCCAGTTCCGGAAGAGGATCTGCCGAGGACCAGCACCTTGAGACTTTCCATCTCTGGGAAAGCACAGATCCCCAGTTCTCTTGTGCCTGTGAATAGGCTGCCAAGGGAAGGTGAAGAACAGGAAGAGCTTTTAGGGGGGGCACCTTCCTTGTGGGAGAAGCAGGCGGATTTTTGCCTTTTAGGAAAGAGGCATTGCAGAGGATGAGCTTCATGAGCTGTTCCTGCTCAGGGAAAGCACAGATCCCCAGTGCTCTTGTGCCTGTGAATAGGCTGCCAATGCCGGATGAAGTTCAGCAAGAGCTTTCAGGGCTGGCACCTTCCTTGTGGGAGAAGCACCCGGATTTTGCGTTTTAGGAAGCAGTCATTGCCGAGGATGAGCATCATGAGCTGTTCCTTCTCAGGGAAACCACAGATCCGCAGGGCTCTTGTGCCTGTGAATAGGCTGCCAAGGGAAGGGGAAGAGCAGCAAGAGCTTTCAGGGCTGGTACCTTCTTTGTGGGAGAAGCAGCTGCACTTTTGCCAATTCCGGAAGAGGTTCTGCCGAGGACCAGCACCATGAGACGTTCCATCTCTGGGAAAGCAGAGATTCCCCAGAGTTCTTGTGCCTGTGAATAGGCAGCCAAGGGAAGGTGAAGAGCAGCAAGAGCTTTCAGGGCTGGCACCTTCCTTGTGGGAGAAGCAGACATACTTTTGCCTTTTAGGAAAGAGGCGCTTCTGAGAATATGTACACTCTGCTATTCCTCCTCAGGGAAAGCACAGATCCCCAGTGCTCTTGTGCCTGTGAATAGGCTGCCAAGGGAAGGTGAACAGCAGCAAGAGCTTTCAGGGCTGGCACCTTCCTTGTGGGAGAAGCAGACATACTTTTGCCTTTTAGGAAAGAGCCAAAGCCGATAATATGCACTGTGCTATTCCTCCTCAGGGAAAGCATATATCCCCAGTGCTCTTGTACCTGTGAATAGGCTGCCTAGGCAGGGTGAAGAGCAGCAAGAGCTTTCAGGGCTGGCACCTTCCTTGTGGGAGAAGCAGACATACTTTTGCTTTTTAGGAAAGAGGCGCTTCTAAGAATATGTGCACTGTGCTATTCCTCCTCATGGAAAGCATATATCCCCAGTGCTCTTGTACCTGTGAATAGGCTGCCAAGGGAAGGTGAAGAACAGGAAGAGCTTTTAGGGGTGGCACCTTCCTTGTGGGAGAAGCAGGAGAATTTTTGCCTTTTAGGAAAGAGGCATTGCAGAGGATGAGCTTCATGAGCTGTTCCTGCTCAGGGAAACCACAGATCCGCAGGGCTCTTGTGCCTGTGAATAGGCTGCCAAGGGAAGGTGAAGAGCAGCAAGAGCTTTCAGGGCTGGTACCTTCTTTGTGGGAGAAGCAGCTGCACTTTTGCCAGTTCCGGAAGAGGTTCTGCCGAGGACCAGCACCATGAGACGTTCCATCTCTGGGAAAGCAGAGATTCCCCAGAGTTCTTGTGCCTGTGAATAGGCTGCCAAGGGAAGGTGAAGAACAGGAAGAGCTTTTAGGGGGGGCACCTTCCTTGTGGGAGAAGCAGGCGGATTTTTGCCTTTTAGGAAAGAGGCATTGCAGAGGATGAGCTTCATGAGCTGTTCCTGCTCAGGGAAAGCACAGATCCCCAGTGCTCTTGTGCCTGTGAATAGGCTGCCAATGCCGGATGAAGTTCAGCAAGAGCTTTCAGGGCTGGCACCTTCCTTGTGGGAGAAGCAGACATACTTTTGCCTTTTAGGAAAGAGGCGCTTCTGAGAATATGTACACTCTGCTATTCCTCCTCAGGGAAAGCACAGATCCCCAGTGCTCTTGTGCCTGTGAATAGGCTGCCTAGGCAGGGTGAAGAGCAGCAAGAGCTTTCAGGGCTGGCACCTTCCTTGTGGGAGAAGCAGACATACTTTTGCCTTTTAGGAAAGAGCCAAAGCCGATAATATGCACTCTGCTGTTCCTGCTCAGGGAAAGCACAGATCCCCAGGGCTCTTGTGCCTGTGAATAGGCTGCCTAGGCAGGGTGAAGAGCAGCAAGAGCTTTCAGGGCTGGCACCTTCCTTGTGGGAGACGCAGACATACTTTTGCCTTTTAGGAAAGAGGCGCTTCTAAGAATATGTGCACTGTGCTATTCCTCCTCAGGGAAAGCATATATCCCCAGTGCTCTTGTACCTGTGAATAGGCTGCCTAGGCAGGGTGAAGAGCAGCAAGAGCTTTCAGGGCTGGCAACTTCATTGTGGGAGAAGCAGACATACTTTTGCTTTTTAAGAAAGAGGCACTACCAATAATATGTGCACAGTGTTATTCCTCCTCACGGAAAGTACAGATCCCCAGTGCTCTTGTGCCTGTGAATAGGCTGCCAAGGGAAGGTGAAGAGCAGCAAGAGCTTTCAGGGCTGGCACCTTCCTTGTGGGAGAAGCAGACATACTTTTGCTTTTTAGGAAAGAGGCGCTTCTAAGAATATGTGCACTGTGCTATTCCTCCTCAGGGAAAGCATATATCCCCAGTGCTCTTGTACCTGTGAATAGGCTGCCAAGGGAAGGTGAAGAACAGGAAGAGCTTTTAGGGGTGGCACCTTCCTTGTGGGAGAAGCAGGAGAATTTTTGCCTTTTAGGAAAGAGTCATTGCAGAGGATGGGCTTCATGAGCTGTTCCTGCTCAGGGACAGCACAGATCCGCAGGGCTCTTGTGCCTGTGAATAGGCTGCCAAGGGAAGGTGAAGAGCAGCAAGAGCTTTCAGGGCTGGTACCTTCTTTGTGGGAGAAGCAGCTGCACTTTTGCCAATTCCGGAAGAGGTTCTGCCGAGGACCAGCACCATGAGACGTTCCATCTCTGGGAAAGCAGAGATTCCCCAGAGTTCTTGTGCCTGTGAATAGGCTGCCAAGGGAAGGTGAAGAGCAGCAAGAGCTTTCAGGGCTGGCACCTTCCTTGTGGGAGAAGCAGACATACTTTTGCCTTTTAGGAAAGAGGCGCTTCTAATAATATGTACACTGTGCTATTCCTCCTCAGGGAAAGCACAGATCCCCAGTGCTCTTGTGCCTGTGAATAGGCTGCCAAGGGATGGTGAAGAGCAGCAAGAGCTTTCAGGGCTGGCACCTTCCTTGTGGAAGAAGCAGCTGCACTTTTGTCAATTCCGGAAGAGGTTCTGCCGAGGACCAGCACCATGAGACGTTCCATCTCTGGGAAAGCAGAGATTCCCCAGAGTTCTTGTGCCTGTGAATAGGCTGCCAAGGGAAGGTGAAGAGCAGCAAGAGCTTTCAGGGCTGGCACCTTCCTTGTGGGAGAAGCAGGCATACTTTTGCCTTTTAGGAAAGAGGCGCTTCTGAGAATATGTACACTGTGCTATTCCTGCTCAGGGAAAGCACAGATCCCTAGGGCTCTTGTGCCTGTGAATAGGCTGCCTAGGCAGGGTGAAGAGCAGCAAGAGCTTTCAGGGCTGGTACCTTCCTTGTGGGAGAAGCACCCTGACTTTTGCCTTTTAGGAAAGAGCCAAAGCCGATAATATGCACTCTGCTGTTCCTGCTCAGGGAAAGCATATATCCCCAGTGCTCTTGTGCCTGTGAATAGGCTGCCTAGGCAGGGTGAAGAGCAGCAAGAGCTTTCAGGGCTGGCAACTTCATTGTGGGAGAAGCAGACATACTTTTGCTTTTTAAGAAAGAGGCACTACCAATAATATGTGCACAGTGTTATTCCTCCTCACGGAAAGTACAGATCCCCAGTGCTCTTGTGCCTGTGAATAGGCTGCCAAGGGAAGGTGAAGAGCAGCAAGAGCTTTCAGGGCTGGCACCTTCCTTGTGGGAGAAGCACCCGGACTTTTGCCTTTTAGGAAAGAGGCATTGCCGAGGATGAGTATCATGAGATGTTCCTCCTCAGGGAAAGCACAGATTCCCAGTTCTCTTGTGCCTGCGAATAGGCTGCCAAGGGAAGGTGAAGAACAGCAAGAGCTTTTAGGGGTGGCACCTTCCTTGTGGGAGAAACAGATATACTTTTGCCTTTAAGGAAAGAGGCACTGCCAATAATATGTGCACAGTGTTATTCCTCCTCACGGGAAGTACAGATCCCCAGTTCTCTTGTGCCTGTGAATAGGCTGCCAAGGGAAGGTGAAGAGCAGCAAGAGCTTTCAGGGCTGGCACCTTCCTTGTGGGAGAAGCACCCAGATTTTGCCTTTTACGAGAGAGACGCTCTAATAATATGTGCACTGTGCTATTCCTCCTCAGGGAAAGCACAGATTCCCCAGAGTTCTTGTGCTTGTGGGTAGGCTGCCAAGGGAAGGTGAAGATCAGCAAGAGCTTTCAGGGCTTGCACCTTCCTTGTGGGAGAAGCAGACATACTTTTGCCTTTAGGAGAGAGACGATTCTAATAATATGTGCACTGTGTTATTCCTGCTCAGGGAAAGCACAGATCCCCAGGGCTCTTGTGCCTGTGAATAGGCTGCCTAGGCAGGGTGAAGAGCAGCAAGAGCTTTCAGGGCTGGCACCTTCCTTGTGGGAGAAGCAGCTGCACTTTTGCCAATTCCGGAAGAGGATCTGCCGAGGACCAGCACCTTGAGAATTTCCATCTCTGGGAAAGCACAGATCCCCAGTTCTCTTGTGCCTGTGAATAGGCTGCCAAGGGAAGGTGAAGAGCAGCAAGAGCTTTCAGGGCTGGCACCTTCCTTGTGGGAGAAGCAGGAGAATTTTTGCCTTTTAGGAAAGAGGCATTGCAGAGGATGAGCTTCATGAGCTGTTCCTGCTCAGGGACAGCACAGATCCGCAGGGCTCTTGTGCCTGTGAATAGGCTGCCAAGGGAAGGTGAAGAGCAGCAAGAGCTTTCAGGGCTGGTACCTTCTTTGTGGGAGAAGCAGCTGCACTTTTGCCAATTCCGGAAGAGGTTCTGCCGAGGACCAGCACCATGAGACGTTCCATCTCTGGGAAAGCAGAGATTCCCCAGAGTTCTTGTGCCTGTGAATAGGCTGCCAAGGGAAGGTGAAGAGCAGCAAGAGCTTTCAGGGCTGGCACCTTCCTTGTGGGAGAAGCAGACATACTTTTGCCTTTTAGGAAAGAGCCAAAGCCGATAATATGCACTCTGCTGTTCCTGCTCAGGGAAAGCAGAGATCCCCAGTTCTCTTGTGCCTGTGAATAGGCTGCCTAGGCAGGGTGAAGAGCAGCAAGAGCTTTCAGGGCTGGCACCTTCCTTGTGGGAGAAGCAGACATACTTTTGCCTTTTAGGAAAGAGGCGCTTCTAAGAATATGTGCACTGTGCTATTCCTCCTCAGGGAAAGCATACATCCCCAGTGCTCTTATACCTGTGAATAGGCTGCCTAGGCAAGGTGAAGAGCAGCAAGAGCTTTCAGGGCTGGCAACTTCATTGTGGGAGAAGCAGACATACTTTTGCTTTTTAAGAAAGAGGCACTGCCAATAATATGTGCACAGTGTTATTCCTCCTCACGGGAAGTACAGATCCCCAGTGCTCTTGTGCCTGTGAATAGGCTGCCAAGGGAAGGTGAAGAGCAGCAAGAGCTTTCAGGGCTGGCACCTTCCTTGTGGGAGAAGCACCCAGATTTTGCCTTTTACGAGAGAGGCGCTCTAATAATATGTGCACTGTGCTATTCCTCCTCAGGGAAAGCATATATCCCCAGGGCTCTTGTGCCTGAGAATAGCCTGCCTAGGCAGGGTGAAGAGCAGCAAGAGCTTTTAGGGCTGGCACCTTCCTTGTGGGAGAAGCACCCTGACTTTTGCCTTTTAGGAAAGAGGCACTGCCAATAATATGTGCACTGTGCTATTCCTCCTCAGGGAAAGCACAGATTCCCCAGAGTTCTTGTGCTTGTGGGTAGGCTGCCAAGGGAAGGTGAAGATCAGCAAGAGCTTTCAGGGCTGGCACCTTCCTTGTGGGAGAAGCAGACATACTTTTGCCTTTTAGGAGAGAGACGATTCTAATAATATGTGCACTGTGTTATTCCTGCTCAGGGAAAGCACAGATCCCCAGGGCTCTTGTGCCTGTGAATAGGCTGCCTAGGCAGGGTGAAGAGCAGCAAGAGCTTTCAGGGCTGGCACCTTCCTTGTGGGAGAAGCAGGAGAATTTTTGCCTTTTAGGAAAGAGGCATTGCAGAGGATGAGCTTCATGAGCTGTTCCTGCTCAGGGACAGCACAGATCCGCAGGGCTCTTGTGCCTGTGAATAGGCTGCCTAGGCAGGGTGAAGAGCAGCAAGAGCTTTCAGGGCTGGTACCTTCTTTGTGGGAGAAGCAGCTGCACTTTTGCCAATTCCGGAAGAGGTTCTGCCGAGGACCAGCACCATGAGACGTTCCATCTCTGGGAAAGCAGAGATTCCCCAGAGTTCTTGTGCCTGTGAATAGGCTGCCAAGGGAAGGTGAAGAGCAGCAAGAGCTTTCAGGGCTGGCACCTTCCTTGTGGGAGAAGCAGACATACTTTTGCCTTTTAGGAAAGAGGCGCTTCTGAGAATATGTACACTGTGCTATTCCTGCTCAGGGAAAGCACAGATCCCCAGGGCTCTTGTGCCTGTGAATAGACTGCCTAGGCAGGGTGAAGAGCAGCAAGAGCTTTCAGGGCTGGCACCTTCCTTGTGGGAGAAGCAGACATACTTTTGCCTTTTAGGAAAGAGGCACTTCTAAGAATATGTGCACTGTGCTATTCCTCCTCAGGGAAAGCATATATCCCCAGTGCTGTTGTACCCTTGAATAGGCTGCCTAGGCAGGGTGAAGAGCAGCAAGAGCTTTCAGGGCTGGCAACTTCATTGTGGGAGAAGCAGACATACTTTTGCTTTTTAGGAAAGAGGCGCTTCTAAGAATATGTGCACTGTGCTATTCCTCCTCATGGAAAGCATATATCCCCAGTGCTCTTGTACCTGTGAATAGGCTGCCAAGGGAAGGTGAAGAACAGGAAGAGCTTTTAGGGGGGGCACCTTCCTTGTGGGAGAAGCAGGCGGATTTTTGCCTTTTAGGAAAGAGGCATTGCAGACGATGAGCTTCATGAGCTGTTCCTGCTCAGGGAAAGCACAGATCCGCAGGGCTCTTGTGCCTGTGAATAGGCTGCCTAGGCAGGGTGAAGAGCAGCAGGAGCTTTCAGGGCTGGCACCTTCCTTGTGGGAGAAGCACCCGGATTTTGCCTTTTAGGAAAGAGGCGCTTCTAATAATATGTGCACTGTGCTATTCCTCCTCAGGGAAAGAACAAATCCCCAGTTCTCTTGTGCCTGTGAATAGGCTGCCAAGGGAAGGTGAAGAGCAGCAAGAGCTTTCAGGGCTGGCACCTTCCTTGTGGGAGAAGCAGCTGCACTTTTGCCAATTCCGGAAGAGGATCTGCCGAGGACCAGCACCTTGAGAATTTCCATCTCTGGGAAAGCACAGATCCCCAGTTCTCTTGTGCCTGTGAATAGGCTGCCAAGGGAAGGTGAAGAACAGGAAGAGCTTTTAGGGGTGGCACCTTCCTTGTGGGAGAAGCAGGCGGATTTTTGCCTTTTAGGAAAGAGGCATTGCAGAGGATGAGCTTCATGAGCTGTTCCTGCTCAGGGAAAGCACAGATCCCCAGTGCTCTTGTGCCTGTGAATAGGCTGCCAAGGGAAGGTGAAGAGCAGCAAGAGCTTTCAGGGCTGGCACCTTCCTTGTGGAAGAAGCAGCTGCACTTTTGTCAATTCCGGAAGAGGTTCTGCCGAGGACCAGCACCATGAGACGTTCCATCTCTGGGAAAGCAGAGATTCCCCAGAGTTCTTGTGCCTGAGAATAGGCTGCCAAGGGAAGGTGAAGAGCAGCAAGAGCTTTCAGGGATGGCACCTTCCTTGTGGGAGAACCAGACATACTTTTGCCTTTTAGGAAAGAGGCGCTTCTGAGAATATGTACACTGTGCTATTCCTGCTCAGGGAAAGCACAGATCCCCAGTGCTCTTGTGCCTGTGAATAGGCTGCCTAGGCAGGGTGAAGAGCAGCAAGAGCTTTCAGGGCTGGCACCTTCCTTGTGGGAGAAGCAGACATACTTTTGCCTTTTAGGAAAGAGCCAAAGCCGATAATATGCACTCTGCTGTTCCTGCTCAGGGAAAGCACAGATCCCCAGGGCTCTTGTGCCTGTGAATAGGCTGCCTAGGCAGGGTGAAGAGCAGCAAGAGCTTTCAGGGCTGGCACCTTCCTTGTGGGAGAAGCAGACATACCTTTGCCTTTTAGGAAAGAGCCAAAGCCGATAACATGTGCACTGTGCTATTCCTGTCAGGTAAAGCACAGATCCCCAGGGCTCTTGTGCCTGTGAATAGGCTGCCAAGGGAAGGTGAAGAGCAGCAAGAGCTTTCAGGGCTGGTACCTTCTTTGTGGGAGAAGCAGCTGCACTTTTGCCAATTCCGGAAGAGGTTCTGCCGAGGACCAGCACCATGAGACTTTCCATCTCTGGGAAAGCACAGATCCCCAGTTCTCTTGTGCCTGCGAATAGGCTGCCAAGGGAAGGTGAAGAACAGCAAGGGCTTTTAGGGGTGGCACTGTCCTTGTGGGAGAAGCACCCGGATTTTTGCCTTTTAGGAAAGAGGCATTGCAGAGGATGAGCTTCATGAGCTGTTCCTGCTCAGGGAAAGCACAGATTCCCCAGAGTTCTTGTGCCTGTGGGTAGGCTGCCAAGGGAAGGTGAAGAGCAGCAAAAGCTTTCAGGGCTGGCAACTTCCTTGTGGGACAAGCAGATATACTTTTGCCTTTAAGGAAAGAGGCACTGCCAATAATATGTGCACAGTGTTATTCCTCCTCACGGGAAGTACAGATCCCCAGTTCTCTTGTGCCTGTGAATAGGCTGCCAAGGGAAGGTGAAGAGCAGCAAGAGCTTTCAGGGCTGGCACCTTCCTTGTGGGAGAAGCAGACATACTTTTGCCTTTTAGGAGAGAGGCACTGCCAATAATATATGCACAGTGTTATTCCTCCTCACGGGAAGCACAGATCCCCAGTGCTCTTGTGCCTGTGAATAGGCTGCCAAGGCAGGGTGAAGATCAGCAAGAGCTTTCAGGGCTGGTACCTTCCTTGTGGGAGAAGCACCCTGATTTTGCCTTTTACGAGAGAGGCGCTCTAATAATATGTGCACTGTGCTATTCCTGCTCAGGGAAAGCACAGATCCGCAGGGCTATTGTGCCTGAGAATAGGCTGCCTAGGCAGGGTGAAGAGCAGCAAGAGCTTTCAGGGCTGGCACCTTCCTTGTGGGAGAAGCACCCTGACTTTTGCCTTTTAGGAAAGAGGCACTGCCAATAATATGTGCACTGTGCTATTCCTCCTCAGGGAAAGCACAGATTCCCCAGAGTTCTTGTGCTTGTGGGTAGGCTGCCAAGGGAAGGTGAAGATCAGCAAGAGCTTTCAGGGCTTGCACCTTCCTTGTGGGAGAAGCAGACATACTTTTGCCTTTTAGGAGAGAGACGATTCTAATAATATGTGCACTGTGTTATTCCTGCTCAGGGAAAGCACAGATCCCCAGGGCTCTTGTGCCTGTGAATAGGCTGCCTAGGCAGGGTGAAGATCAGCAAGAGCTTTCAGGGCTGGCACCTTCCTTATGGGAGAAGCACCCGGATTTTGCCTTTTAGGAAAGAGTCGCTTTTAATAATATGTGCACTGTGCTATTCCTCCTCAGGGAAAGCACAAATCCCCAGTTCTCTTGTGCCTGTGAATAGGCTGCCAAGGGAAGGTGAAGAGCAGCAAGAGCTTTCAGGGCTGGCACCTTCCTTGTGGGAGAAGCAGACATACTTTTGCCTTTTAGGAAAGAGGCGCTTCTGAGAATATGTACACTGTGCTATTCCTCCTCAGGGAAAGCATATATCCCCAGTGCTCTTGTACCTGTGAATAGGCTGCCTAGGCAGGGTGAAGAGCAGCAAGAGCTTTCAGGGCTGGCAACTTCATTGTGGGAGAAGCAGACATACTTTTGCTTTTTAAGAAAGAGGCACCACCAATAATATGTGCACAGTGTTATTCCTCCTCACGGAAAGTACAGATCCCCAGTGCTCTTGTGCCTGTGAATAGGCTGCCAAGGGAAGGTGAAGAGCAGCAAGAGCTTTCAGGGCTGGCACCTTCCTTGTGGGAGAAGCAGACATACTTTTGCTTTTTAGGAAAGAGGCGCTTCTAAGAATATGTGCACTGTGCTATTCCTCCTCATGGAAAGCATATATCCCCAGTGCTCTTGTACCTGTGAATAGGCTGCCAAGGGAAGGTGAAGAGCAGCAAGAGCTTTCAGGGCTGGCACCTTCCTTGTGGGAGAAGCAGACATACTTTTGCCTTTTAGGAGAAAGACGATTCTAATAATATGTGCACTGTGTTATCCCTGCTCAGGGAAAGCACAGATCCCCAGGGCTCTTGTGCCTGTGAATAGGCTGCCAAGGGAAGGTGAAGAACAGGAAGAGCTTTTAGGGGTGGCACCTTCCTTGTGGGAGAAGCAGGAGAATTTTTGCCTTTTAGGAAAGAGGCATTGCAGAGGATGAGCTTCATGAGCTGTTCCTGCTCAGGGAAAGCACAGATCCCCAGTGCTCTTGTGCCTGTGAATAGGCTGCCAAGGGAAGGTGAAGAGCAGCAAGAGCTTTCAGGGCTGGCACCTTCCTTGTGGGAGAAGCAGGCGGACCTTTTCCTTTTAGGAATGAGGCACTGGCAATAATATGTGCACTGAGCTATTCCTGCTCAGGGAAAGCACAGATTCCCCAGAGTTCTTGTGCCTGTGAATAGGCTGCCAATGCCGTACGAAGTTCAGCAAGAGCTTTCAGGGCTGGCACCTTCCTTGTGGGAGAAGCAGCTGCACTTTTGCCAAATCCGGAAGAGGATCTGCCGAGGACCAGCACCATGAGACGTTCCATCTCTGGGAAAGCAGAGATTCCCCAGAGTTCTTGTGCCTGTGAATAGGCTGCCAAGGGAAGGTGAAGAGCAGGAAGAGCTTTTAGGGGTGGCACCGTCCTTGTGGGAGAAGCACCCGGATTTTTGCCTTTTAGGAAAGAGGCATTGCAGAGGATGAGCTTCATGAGCTGTTCCTGCTCAGGGAAAGCACAGATTCCCCAGAGTTCTTGTGCCTGTGGGTAGGCTGCCAAGGGAAGGTGAAGATCAGCAAGAGCTTTCAGGGCTGGCACCTTCCTTGTGGGACAAGCAGATATACTTTTGCCTTTAAGGAAAGAGGCACTGCCAATAATATGTGCACAGTGTTATTCCTCCTCACGGGAAGTACAGATCCCCAGTTCTCTTGTGCCTGTGAATAGGCTGCCAAGGGAAGGTGAAGAGCAGCAAGAGCTTTCAGGGCTGGCACCTTCCTTGTGGGAGAAGCAGACATACTTTTGCCTTTTAGGAGAGAGGCACTGCCAATAATATGTGCACAGTGTTATTCCTCCTCACGGGAAGCACAGATCCCCAGTGCTCTTGTGCCTGTGAATAGGCTGCCAAAGCAGGGTGAAGATCAGCAAGAGCTTTCAGGGCTGGCACCTTCCTTGTGGGAGAAGCACCCTGACTTTTGCCTTTTAGGAAAGAGGCACTGCCAATAATATGTGCACTGTGCTATTCCTCCTCAGGGAAAGCACAGATTCCCCAGAGTTCTTGTGCTTGTGGGTAGGCTGCCAAGGGAAGGTGAAGATCAGCAAGAGCTTTCAGGGCTTGCACCTTCCTTGTGGGAGAAGCAGACATACTTTTGCCTTTTAGGAGAGAGACGATTCTAATAATATGTGCACTGTGTTATTCCTGCTCAGGGAAAGCACAGATCCCCAGGGCTCTTGTGCCTGTGAATAGGCTGCCAAGGGAAGGTGAAGAGCAGCAAGAGCTTTCAGGGCTGGCACCTTCCTTGTGGGAGAAGCAGCTGCACTTTTGCCAATTCCGGAAGAGGATCTGCCGAGGACCAGCACCTTGAGACTTTCCATCTCTGGGAAAGCACAGATCCCCAGTTCTCTTGTGCCTGTGAATAGGCTGCCAAGGGAAGGTGAAGAGCAGCAAGAGCTTTCAGGGATGGCACCTTCCTTGTGGGAGAACCAGACATACTTTTGCCTTTTAGGAAAGAGGCGCTTCTAATAATATGTACACTGTGCTATTCCTGCTCAGGGAAAGCACAGATCGCCAGTGCTCTTGTGCCTGTGAATAGGCTGCCTAGGCAGGGTGAAGAGCAGCAAGAGCTTTCAGGGCTGGCACCTTCCTTGTGGGAGAAGCAGACATACTTTTGCCTTTTAGGAAAGAGCCAAAGCCGATAATATGCACTCTGCTGTTCCTGCTCAGGGAAAGCACAGATCCCCAGGGCTCTTGTGCCTGTGAATAGGCTGCCTAGGCAGGGTGAAGAGCAGCAAGAGCTTTCAGGGCTGGCACCTTCCTTGTGGGAGAAGCAGACATACTTTTGCCTTTTAGGAAAGAGGCTCTTCTAAGAATATGTGCACTGTGCTATTCCTCCTCAGGGAAAGCATATATCCCCAGTGCTCTTGTGCCTGTGAATAGGCTGCCTAGGCAGGGTGAAGAGCAGCAAGAGCTTTCAGGGCTGGCAACTTCATTGTGGGAGAAGCAGACATACTTTTGCTTTTTAAGAAAGAGGCACTACCAATAATATGTGCACAGTGTTATTCCTCCTCACGGAAAGTACAGATCCCCAGTGCTCTTGTGCCTGTGAATAGGCTGCCAAGGGAAGGTGAAGAGCAGCAAGAGGTTTCAGGGCTGGCACCTTCCTTGTGGGAGAAGCAGAGATACTTTTGCCTTTTAGGAGAGAGACGATTCTAATAATATGTGCACTGTGTTA
>JAZGTQ010000216.1:0-290592 GCA_037953605.1 Necrosyrtes monachus | reverse complement strand
TTTCTCTAGTGCCTGTGAATAGGCTGCAAGGGAAGGTGAAGAGCAGCAACAGCTTTCAGGGCTGGCACCTTCCTTGTGGGAGAAGCACCCGGATTTTGCATTTTAGGAAGCAGGCATTGCCGAGGATGAGCATCATGAGCTGTTCCTTCTCAGGGAAACCACAGATCCGCAGGGCTCTTGTGCCTGTGAATAGGCTGCCAAGGGAAGGTGAACAGCAGCAACAGCTTTCAGGGCTGGTACCTTCTTTGTGGGAGAAGCAGCTGCACTTTTGCCAATTCCGGAAGAGGTTCTGCCGAGGACCAGCACCATGAGACGTTCCATCTCTGGGAAAGCAGAGATACCCCAGAGTTCTTGTGCCTGTGAATAGGCTGCCAAGGGAAGGTGAAGAGCAGCAAGAGCTTTCAGGGCTGGCACCTTCCTTGTGGGAGAAGCAGACATACTTTTGCCTTTTAGGAAAGAGGCACTGCCAATAATATGTGCACTGTGCTATTCCTGCTCAGGGAAAGCACAGATCCCCAGGGCTCTTGTGCCTGTGAATAGGCTGCCAAGGCAGGGTGAAGAGCAGCAAGAGCTTTCAGGGCTGGCACCTTCCTTGTGGGAGAAGCAGACATACTTTTGCTTTTTAGGAAAGAGGCACTGCCAATAATATGTGCACAGTGTTATTCCTCCTCACGGAAAGTACAGATCCCCAGTTCTCTTGTGCCTGTGAATAGGCTGCCAAGGGAAGGTGAAGAGCAGCAAGAGCTTTCAGGGCTGGCACCTTCCTTGTGGGAGAAGCAGACATACTTTTGCTTTTTAGGAAAGAGGCACTGCCAATAATATGTGCACAGTGTTATTCCTCCTCACGGAAAGTACAGATCTCCAGTTCTCTTGTCCCTGTGAATAGGCTGCCAAGGGAAGGTGAAGAAAAGGAAGAGCTTTTAGGGGTGGCACCTTCCTTGTGGAAGAAGCAGGCGGATTTTTGCCTTTTAGGAAAGAGGCATTGCAGAGGATGAGCTTCATGAGCTGTTCCTGCTCAGGGAAAGCACAGATCCCCAGTGCTCTTGTGCCTGTGAATAGGCTGCCAATGCCGGAGGAAGATCAGCAAGAGCTTTCAGGGCTGGTACCTTCTTTGTGGGAGAAGCAGCTGCACTTTTGCCAGGTCCGGAAGAGGTTCTGCCGAGGACCAGCACCATGAGACGTTCCATCTCTGGGAAAGCAGAGATTCCCCAGAGTTCTTGTGCCTGTGAATAGGCTGCCAAGGGAAGGTGAAGAGCAGCAAGAGCTTTCAGGGCTGGCACCTTCCTTGTGGGAGAAGCAGACATACTTTTGCCTTTTAGGAAAGAGCCAAAGCCGATAATATGTGGACTCTGCTATTCCTCCTCAGGGAAAGCACAGAACCCCAGTTCTCTAGTGCCTGTGAATAGGCTGCAAGGGAAGGTGAAGAGCAGCAACAGCTTTCAGGGCTGGCACCTTCCTTGTGGGAGAAGCACCCGGATTTTGCATTTTAGGAAGCAGGCATTGCCGAGGATGAGCATCATGAGCTGTTCCTTCTCAGGGAAACCACAGATCCCCAGTTCTCTTGTGCCTGTGAATAGGCTGCCAAGGGAAGGTGAAGAGCAGCAAGAGCTTTCAGGGCTGGCACCTTCCTTGTGGGAGAAGCAGATATACTTTTCCATTTAGGAAAGAGCCAAAGCCGATAACATGTGCACTGTGCTATTCCTGCTCAGGGAAAGCACAGATCCCCAGTTCTCTTGTGCCTGTGAATAGGCTGCCAAGGGAAGGTGAACAGCAGCAACAGCTTTCAGGGCTGGTACCTTCTTTGTGGGAGAAGCAGCTGCACTTTTGCCAGGTCCGGAAGAGGTTCTGCCGAGGACCAGCACCATGAGACTTTCCATCTCCGGGAAAGCACAGATCCACAGTTGTCTTGTGCCTGTGAATAGGCTGCCAAGGGAAGGTGAAGAGCAGCAAGAGCTTTCAGGGCTGGCACCTTCCTTGTGGGAGAAGCAGACATACTTTTGCCTTTTAGGAAATAGGCACTGCCAATAATATGTGCACTGTGCTATTCCTCCTCAGGGAAAGCACAGATCCCCAGGGCTCTTGTGCCTGTGAATAGGCTGCCAAGGGAAGGTGAAGAGCAGCAAGAGCTTTCAGGGCTGGCACCTTCCTTGTGGGAGAAGCACCCGGACTTTTGCCTTTTAGGAAAGAGGCATTGCCGAGGATGAGCATCATAAGCTTTTCCTGCTCTGGGAAACCACAGATCCCCCGTGCTCTTGTGCCTGTGAATAGGCTGCCAATGCCGGATGAAGAGCAGCAAGAGCTTTCAGGGCTGGCACCTTCCTTGTGGGAGAAGCAGCTGCACTTTTGCCAATTCCGGAAGAGGATCTGACGAGGACCAGCACCATGAGACTTTCCATCTCTGGGAAAGCACAGATCCCCAGTTGTCTTGTGCCTGTGAATAGGCTGCCAAGGGAAGGTGAAGAACAGGAAGAGCTTTTAGGGCTGGCACCTTCCTTGTGGGAGAAGCAGACATATTTTCCCTTTTAGGAAAGAGGCACTGCCAAGAATATGTGCACTGTGCTATTCCTCCTCAGGGAAACCACAGATCCCCAGTGCTCTTGTGCCTGTGAATAGGCTGCCAAGGCAGGGTTAAGATCAGCAAGAGCTTTCAGGGCTGGCACCTTCTTTGTGGGAGAAGCACCTGGATTTTGCCTTTTAGGAAACAGGCGCTTCTAATAATACGTGCACTGTGCTATTCCTCCTCAGGGAAAGCACAGATCCCCAGTTCTCTAGTGACTGTGAATAGGCTGCCAAGGGAAGGTGAAGAACAGGATGAGCTTTTAGGGCTGGCACCTTCCTTCTGGGAGAAGCAGGTGGATTTTTGCCTTTTAGGAAAGAGGCATTGCAGAGGATGAGCTTCATGAGCTGTTCCTGCTCAGGGAAACCACAGATCCCCAGTTCTCTTGTGCCTGTGAATAGGCTGCCAATGCCGGATGAAGAGCAGCAAGAGCTTTCAGGGCTGGCACCTTCCTTGTGGGAGAAGCAGACATACTTTTGCCTTTTAGGAAAGAGGCACTGCCAATAATATGTGCACTGTGCTATTCCTGCTCAGGGAAAGCACAGATCCCCAGGGCTCTTGTGCCTGTGAATAGGCTACCAAGGGAAGGTGAAGAGCAGCAACAGCTTTCAGGGCTGGCACCTTCCTTGTGGGAGAAGCAGATATACTTTTGCCTTTTAGGAAAGAGGCATTGCCGAGAATGAGTATCATGAGATGTTCCTCCTCAGGCAAAGCACAGATCCCCAGGGCTCTTGTGCCTGTGAATAGGCTGCCAAGGGAAGGTGAAGAGCAGCAAGAGCTTTCAGGGCTGGCACCTTCCTTGTGGGAAAAGCAGACATACTTTTGCCTTTTAGGAAAGAGGCATTGCAGAGGATGAGCATCATGAGATGTTCCTGCTCAGGGAAAGCACAGATCCGCAGGGCTCTTGTGCCTGTGAATAGGCTGCCAATGCCGGATGAAGTTCAGCAAGATCTTTCAGGGCTGGCACCTTCCTTGTGGGAGAAGCACCCGGATTTTACGTTTTAGGAAGCAGTCATTGCCGAGGATGAGCATCATGAGCTGTTCCTGCTCAGGGAAACCACAGATCCGCAGGGCTATTGTGCCTGTGAATAGGCTGCCAAGGCAGGGTGAAGAGCAGCAAGAGCTTTCAGGGCTGGCACCTTCCTTGTGGGAGAAGCAGACATACTTTTGCTTTTTAGGAAAGAGGCACTGCCAATAATATGTGCACAGTGTTATTCCTCCTCACGGAAAGTACAGATCCCCAGTTCTCTTGTGCCTGTGAATAGGCTGCCAAGGGAAGGTGAAGAACAGGAAGAGCTTTCAGGGCTGGCACCTTCCTTGTGGGAGAAGCAGACATACTTTTGCTTTTTAGGAAAGAGGCACTGCCAATAATATGTGCACAGTGTTATTCCTCCTCACGGAAAGTACAGATCTCCAGTTCTCTTGTCCCTGTGAATAGGCTGCCAAGGGAAGGTGAAGAAAAGGAAGAGCTTTGAGGGGTGGCACCTTCCTTGTGGAAGAAGCAGGCGGATTTTTGCCTTTTAGGAAAGAGGCATTGCAGAGGATGAGCTTCATGAGCTGTTCCTGCTCAGGGAAAGCACAGATCCCCAGTGCTCTTGTGCCTGTGAATAGGCTGCCAATGCCGGAGGAAGATCAGCAAGAGCTTTCAGGGCTGGTACCTTCTTTGTGGGAGAAGCAGCTGCACTTTTGCCAGGTCCGGAAGAGGTTCTGCCGAGGACCAGCACCATGAGATGTTCCATCTCTGGGAAAGCAGAGATTCCCCAGAGTTCTTGTGCCTGTGAATAGGCTGCCAAGGGAAGGTGAACAGCAGCAAGAGCTTTCAGGGCTGGCACCTTCCTTGTGGGAGAAGCAGACATACTTTTGCCTTTTAGGAAAGAGCCAAAGCCGATAATATGTGGACTCTGCTATTCCTCCTCAGGGAAAGCACAGATCCCCAGTTCTCTAGTGCCTGTGAATAGGCTGCCAATGCCGGATGAAGAGCAGCAAGAGCTTTCAGATCTGGCACCTTCCTTGTGGGAGAAGCAGCTGCACTTTTGCCAATTCCGGAAGAGGATCTGCCGAGGACCAGCACCATGAGACTTTCCATCTCTGGGAAAGCACAGATCCCCAGTTGTCTTGTGCCTGTGAATAGGCTGCCAAGGGAAGGTGAAGAACAGGAAGAGCTTTTAGGGGTGGCACCGTCCTTGTGGGAGAAGCAGGCGGATTTTTGCCTTTTAGGAAAGAGGCATTGCAGAGGATGAGCTTCATGAGCTGTTCCTGCTCAGGGAAAGCACAGATCCCCAGTGCTCTTGTGCCTGTGAATAGGCTGCCTAGGCAGGGTGAAGAGCAGCAAGAGCTTTCAGGGCTGGCACCTTCCTTGTGGGAGAAGCAGACATACTTTTGCCTTTTAGCAAAGAGGCATCGCCGATGATGAGTATCATGAGCTTTTCCTCCTCAGGGAAACCACAGATCCCCAGGGCTCTTGTGCCTGTGAATAGGCTGCCAAGGGAAGGTGAACGGCAGCAACAGCTTTCAGGGCTGGCACCTTCTTTGTGGGAGAAGCAGACATACTTTTGCCTTTTAGGAAAGAGCCAAAGCCGATAACATGTGCACTGTGCTATTCCTGCTCAGGGAAAGCACAGATCCCCAGTTCTCTTGTGCCTGTGAATAGGCTGCCAATGCCGGATGAAGACCAGCAAGAGCTTTCAGGTCTGGCACCTTCCTTGTGGGAGAAGCACCCGGACTTTTGCCTTTTAGGAAAGAGGCGCTTCTAATAATATGTGCACTGTGCTATTCCTCCTCAGGGAAAGCACAAATCCCCAGTTCTCTTGTGCCTGTGAATAGGCTGCCAAGGGAAGGTGAAGAGCAGCAAGAGCTTTCAGGGCTGGCACCTTCCTTGTGGGAGAAGCAGGAGAATTTTTGCCTTTTAGGAAAGAGGCATTGCAGAGGATGAGCTTCATGAGCTGTTCCTGCTCAGGGACAGCACAGATCCGCAGGGCTCTTGTGCCTGTGAATAGGCTGCCAAGGGAAGGTGAAAACCAGCAACAGCTTTCAGGGCTGGTACCTTCTTTGTGGGAGAAGCAGCTGCACTTTTGCCAATTCCGGAAGAGGTTCTGCCGAGGACCAGCACCATGAGACGTTCCATCTCTGGGAAAGCAGAGATTCCCCAGAGTTCTTGTGCCTGTGAATAGGCTGCCAAGGGAAGGTGAAGAGCAGCAAGAGCTTTCAGGGATGGCACCTTCCTTGTGGGAGAAGCAGACATACTTTTGCCTTTTAGGAAAGAGGCGCTTTTAAGAATATGTACACTGTGCTATTCCTCCTCAGGGAAAGCATATATCCCCAGTGCTCTTGTACCTGTGAATAGGCTGCCTAGGCAGGGTGAAGAGCAGCAAGAGCTTTCAGGGCTGGCAACTTCATTGTGGGAGAAGCAGACATACTTTTGCTTTTTAAGAAAGAGGCACTACAAATAATATGTGCACAGTGTTATTCCTCCTCACGGAAAGTACAGATCCCCAGTGCTCTTGTGCCTGTGAATAGGCTGCCAAGGGAAGGTGAAGAGCAGCAAGAGCTTTCAGGGCTGGCACCTTCCTTGTGGGAGAAGCAGACATACTTTTGCTTTTTAGGAAAGAGGCGCTTCTAATAATATGTGCACTGTGTTATCCCTGCTCAGGGAAAGCACAGATCCGCAGGGCTCTTGTGCCTGTGAATAGGCTGCCTAGGCAGGGTGAAGAGCAGCAAGAGCTTTAAGGGCTGGCACCTTCCTTGTGGGAGAAGCACCCGGATTTTGCCTTTTAGGAAAGAGGCGCTTCTAATAATATGTGCACTGTGCTATTCCTCCTCAGGGAAAGCACAAATCCCCAGTTGTTTTGTTCCTGTGAATAGGCTGCCAAGGGAAGGTGAAGAGCAGCAAGAGCTTTCAGGGCTGGTACCTTCCTTGTGGGAGAAGCACCCAGATTTTGCCTTTTAGGAAAGAGGCGCTTCTAATAATATGTGCACTGTGCTATTCCTCCTCAGGGAAAGCACAGATCCCCAGTTCTCTTGTGCCTGTGAATAGGCTGCCAAGGGAAGGTGAAGAGCAGCAAGAGCTTTCAGGGCTGGCACCTTCCTTGTGGGAGAAGCAGACATACTTTTGCCTTTTAGGAAAGAGGCCCTTCTAAGAATATGTACACTGTGCTATTCCTCTTCAGGGAAAGCACAAATCCCCAGTTCTCTTGTGCCTGTGAATAGGCTGCCAAGGGAAGGTGAAGAGCAGCAAGAGCTTTCAGGGCTGGCACCTTCCTTGTGGGAGAAGCAGTGGATTTTTCCTTTTAGGAGCGAGACGTTTCTAATAATATGTGCACTGTGCTATTCCTGCTCAGGGAAAGCACAAATCCCCAGTGCTCTTGTGCCTGTGAATAGGCTGCCAAGGGAAGGTGAACAGCAGCAAGAGCTTTCAGGGCTGGCACCTTCCTTGTGGAAGAAGCAGCTGCACTTTTGTCAATTCCGGAAGAGGTTCTGCCGAGGACCAGCACCATGAGACGTTCCATCTCTGGGAAAGCAGAGATTCCCCAGAGTTCTTGTGCCTGTGAATAGGCTGCCAAGGGAAGGTGAAGAGCAGCAAGAGCTTTCAGGGCTGGCACCTTCCTTGTGGGAGAAGCAGACATACTTTTGCCTTTTAGGAAAGAGTCACTGCCAATAATATGTGCACTGTGCTATTCCTGGTCAGGGAAAGCACAGATTCCCAAGAGTTCTTGTGCCTGTGGGTAGGCTGCCAAGGGAAGGTGAAGAGCAGCAACAGCTTTCAGGGCTGGCACCTTCCTTGTGGGAGAAGCACTCAGATTTTGCCTTTTACGAGAGAGGCGCTCTAATAATATGTGCACTGTGCTATTCCTCCTCAGGGAAAGCACAAATCCCCCGTTGTTTTATTCCTGTGAATAGGCTGCCAAGGGAAGGTGAAGAGCAGCAAGAGCTTTCAGGGCTGGCACCTTCCTTGTGGGAGAAGCACCCGGATTTTGCGTTTTAGGAAGCAGGCATTGCCGAGGATGAGTATCATGATATGTTCCTCCTCAGGGAAACCACAGATCCCTAGGGCTCCTGTGCCTGTGAATAGGCTGCCAAGGGAAGGTGAAGAACAGGAAGAGTTTTTTGGGGTGGCACCGTCCTTGTGGGAGAAGCAGCCGGATTTTTGCTTTTAGGAAAGAGGCATTGCAGAGGATGAGCTTCATGAGCTGTTCCTGCTCAGGGAAAGCACAGATCCCCAGTTCTCTTGTGCCTGTGATACGCTGCCGATGCCGGATGAAGTTCAGCAAGAGCTTTCAGGGATGGCACCTTCCTTGTGGGAGAAGCAGATATACTTTTGCCTTTTAGGAAAGAGCCACAGCCGATAACAAGTGCAGTGTGCTATTCCTGTCAGGTAAAGCACAGATTCCCAGGGCTGTTGTGTCTGTGAATAGGCTGCCAAGGGAAGGTGAAGAGCAGCAAGAGCTTTCAGGGCTGGCACCTTCCTTGTGGGAGAAGCACCTGGATTTTGCCTTTTAGGAAAGAGGCGCTTCTAATAATATGTGCACTGTGCTATTCCTCCTCAGGGAAAGCACAGATCCCCAGTTCTCTAGTGCCTGTGAACAGGCTGCCAAGGGAAGGTGAAGAACAGGAAGAGCTTTTAGGGGTGGCACCTTCCTTGTGGGAGAAGCAGGCGGATTTTTGCCTTTTAGGAAAGAGGCATTGCCGAGGATGAGCATCATGAGCTGTTCCTGCTCAGGGAAAGCACAGATCCCCAGGGCTGTTGTGCCTGTGAATAGGCTGCCAATGCCGGATGAAGATCAGCAAGAGCTTTCAGGGCTGGCACCTTCCTTGTGGGAGAAGCACCCGGATTTTGCCTTTTAGGAAGCAGGCATTGCCGAGGATGAGCATCATGAGCTGTTCCTTCTCAGGGAAACCACAGATCCGCAGGGCTCTTGTGCCTGTGAATAGGCTGCCAAGGGAAGGTGAAGACCAGCAAGAGCTTTCAGGGCTGGTACCTTCTTTGTGGGAGAAGCAGCTGCACTTTTCCCAATTCCGGAAGAGGTTCTGCCGAGGACCAGCACCATGAGACTTTCCATCCCTGGGAAAGCACAGATCCCCAGTTCTCTTGTGCCTGTGAATAGGCTGCCAAGGGAAGGTGAAGAACAGAAAGAGCTTTCAGGGCTGGCACCTTCCTTGTGAGAGAAGCACCCGGATTTTGCCTTTTAGGAAGCAGGCATTGCCGAGGATGAGCATCATGAGCTGTTCCTTCTGAGGGAAACCACAGATCCGCAGGGCTCTTGTGCCTGTGAATAGGCTGCCAAGGGAAGGTGAAGAGCAGCAAGAGCTTTCAGGGCTGGCACCTTCCTTGTGGGAGAAGCAGACATACATTTGCCTTTTAGGAAAGAGGCATTGCCGAGGATGAGCATCATGAGCTGTTCCTTCTCAGGGAAACCACAGATCCGCAGGGCTCTTGTGCCTGTGAATAGGCTGCCAAGGGAAGGTGAAGAGCAGCAAGAGCTTTCAGGGCTGGTACCTTCTTTGTGGGAGAAGCAGCTGCACTTTTGCCAATTCCGGAAGAGGTTCTGCCGAGGACCAGCACCATGAGACGTTCCATCTCTGGGAAAGCAGAGATTCCCCAGAGTTCTTGTGCCTGTGAATAGGCTGCCAAGGGAAGGTGAAGAGCAGCAAGAGCTTTCAGGGCTGGCACCTTCCTTGTCGGAGAAGCAGACATACTTTTGCCTTTTAGGAAAGAGGCGCTTCTGAGAATATGTACACTGTGCTATTCCTGCTCAGGAAAAGCACAGATCCCCAGTGCTCTTGTGCATGTGAATAGGCTGCCTAGGCAGGGTGAAGAGCAGCAAGAGCTTTCAGGGCTGGCACCTTCCTTGTGGGAGAAGCAGACATACTTTTGCCTTTTAGGAAAGAGCCAAAGCCGATAATATGCACTGTGCTATTCCTTCTCAGGGAAAGCACAGATCCCCAGTGCTCTTGTGCCTGTGAATAGGCTGCCTAGGCAGGGTGAAGATTAGCAAGAGCTTTCAGGGCTGGCACCTTCCTTGTGGGAGAAGCAGACAGAATTTTCCCTTTTAGGAAAGCGGGATTGCTGAGAATGAGCATCATGAGCTTTTCCAGCTCAGGGAAAGTACAGATCCCCAGTTCTCTTGTGCCTGTGAATAGGCTGCCAAGGGAAGGTGAAGAGCAGAAAGAGCTTTGCGGGCTGGCACCTTCGTTGTGGGAGAAGCACCCAGATTTTGCCTTTTACGAGAGAGGCGCTCTAATAATATGTGCACTGTGCTATTCCTCCTCAGGGAAAGCACATATCCCCAGTTGTCTTGTGCCTGTGAATAGGCTGCCAAGGGAAGGTGAACAGCAGCAACAGCTTTCAGGGCTGGCACCTTCCTTGTGGGAGAAGCAGACATACTTTTGCCTTTTAGGAAAGAGGCGCTTCTAAGAATATGTGCACTGTGCTATTCCTCCTCAGGGAAAGCATATATCCCCAGTGCTCTTGTACCTGTGAATAGGCTGCCTAGGCAGGGTGAAGAGCAGCAAGAGCTTTCAGGGCTGGCAACTTCATTGTGGGAGAAGCAGACATACTTTTGCTTTTTAAGAAAGAGGCACTACCAATAATATGTGCACTGTGCTATTCCTCCTCATGGAAAGCATATATCCCCAGTGCTCTTGTACCTGTGAATAGGCTGCCAAGGGAAGGTGAAGAGCAGCAAGAGCTTTCAGGGCTGGCACCTTCCTTGTGGGAGAAGCAGACATACTTTTGCCTTTTAGGAGAGAGACGATTCTAATAATATGTGCACTTTGTTATCGCTGCTCAGGGAAAGCACAGATCCCCAGGGCTCTTGTGCCTGTGAATAGGCTGCCTAGGCAGGGTGAAGATCAGCAAGAGCTTTCAGGGCTGGCACCTTCCTTGTGGGAGAAGCAGCTGCACTTTTGCCAATTCCGGAAGAGGTTCTGCCGAGGACCAGCACCATGAGACTTTCCATCTCTGGGAAAGCACAGATCCCCAGTTCTCTTGTGCCTGTGAATAGGCTGCCAAGGGAAGGTGAAGAACAGGAAGAGCTTTTAGGGGTGGCACCTTCCTTGTGGGAGAAGCAGGAGAATTTTTGCCTTTTAGGAAAGAGGCATTGCAGAGGATGAGCTTCATGAGCTGTTCCTGCTCAGGGAAAGCACAGATCCCCAGTGCTCTTGTGCCTGTGAATAGGCTGCCAAGTTAAGGTGAAGAGCAGCAAGAGCTTTCAGGGCTGGCACCTTCCTTGTGGGAGAAGCAGGCGGACCTTTTCCTTTTAGGAATGAGGCACTGGCAATAATATGTGCACTGAGCTATTCCTGCTCAGGGAAAGCACAGATTCCCCAGAGTTCTTGTGCCTGTGAATAGGCTGCCAATGCCGTATGAAGTTCAGCAAGAGCTTTCAGGGCTGGCACCTTCCTTGTGGGAGAAGCAGCTGCACTTTTGCCAATTCCGGAAGAGGATCTGCCGAGGACCAGCACCATGAGACGTTCCATCTCTGGGAAAGCAGAGATTCCCCAGAGTTCTTGTGCCTGTGAATAGGCTGCCAAGGGAAGGTGAAGAGCAGCAAGAGCTTTCAGGGCTGGCACCTTCCTTGTGGGAGAAGCAGACATACTTTTGCCTTTTAGGAAAGAGGCACTGCCAATATTATGTGCACAGTGTTATTCCTCCTCACGGGAAGTACAGATCCCCAGTTCTCTTGTGCCTGTGAATAGGCTGCCAAGGGAAGGTGAAGAGCAGCAAGAGCTTTCAGGGCTGGCACCTTCCTTCTGGGAGAAGCAACCGGACTTTTGCCTTTTAGGAAAGAGGCATTGCCGAGGATGAGTATCATGAGATGTTCCTCCAAAGGGAAAGCACAGATTCCCAGGCCTCTTGTGCCTGTGAATAGGCTGCCAAGGCAGGGTGAAGAGCAGCAAGAGCTTTCAGGGCTGGCACCTTCTTTGTGGGAGAAGCAGCTGCAATTTTGCCAATTCCGGAAGAGGATCTGCCGAGGACCAGCACCATGAGACTTTCCATCTCTGGGAAAGCACAGATCCCCAGTTCTCTTGTGCCTGTGAATAGGCTGCCAATGCCGGATGAAGTTCAGCAAGAGCTTTCAGGGCTGGCACCTTCCTTGTTGGAGAAGCACCCGGATTTTGCGTTTTAGGAAGCAGTCATTGCCGAGGACCAGCACCATGAGACGTTCCATCTCTGGGAAAGCACAGATCCGCAGGGCTCTTGTGCCTGTGAATAGGCTGCCAAGGGAAGGTGAAGAGCAGCAAGAGCTTTCAGGGATGCCACCTTCCTTGTGGGAGAACCAGACATACTTTTGCCTTTTAGGAAAGAGCCAAAGCCGATAATATGCACTCTGCTGTTCCTGCTCAGGGAAAGCACAGATCCCCAGGGCTCTTGTGCCTGTGAATAGGCTGCCTAGGCAGGCTGAAGAGCAGCAAGAGCTTTCAGGGCTGGCACCTTCCTTGTGGGAGAAGCAGACATACTTTTGCCTTTTAGGAAAGAGGCGCTTCTAAGACTATGTGCACTGTGCTATTCCTCCTCAGGGAAAGCATATATCCCCAGTGCTCTTGTACCTGTGAATAGGCTGCCTAGGCAGGGTGAAGAGCAGCAAGAGCTTTCAGGGCTGGCACCTTCCTTGTGGGAGAAGCAGACATACTTTTGCCTTTTAGGAAAGAGCCAAAGCCGATAATATGCACTCTGCTGTTCCTGCTCAGGGAAAGCACAGATCCCCAGGGCTCTTGTGCCTGTGAATAGGCTGCCTAGGCAGGCTGAAGAGCAGCAAGAGCTTTCAGGGCTGGCACCTTCCTTGTGGGAGAAGCAGACATACTTTTGCCTTTTAGGAAAGAGGCGCTTCTAAGACTATGTGCACTGTGCTATTCCTCCTCAGGGAAAGCATATATCCCCAGTGCTCTTGTACCTGTGAATAGGCTGCCTAGGCAGGGTGAAGAGCAGCAAGAGCTTTCAGGGCTGGCAACTTCATTGTGGGAGAAGCAGACATACTTTTGCTTTTTAAGAAAGAGGCACTACCAATAATATGTGCACTGTGCTATTCCTCCTCATGGAAAGCATATATCCCCAGTGCTCTTGTACCTGTGAATAGGCTGCCAAGGGAAGGTGAAGAGCAGCAAGAGCTTTCAGGGCTGGCACCTTCCTTGTGGGAGAAGCAGACATACTTTTGCCTTTTAGGAGAGAGACGATTCTAATAATATGTGCACTGTGTTATCGCTGCTCAGGGAAAGCACAGATCCCCAGGGCTCTTGTGCCTGTGAATAGGCTGCCTAGGCAGGGTGAAGATCAGCAAGAGCTTTCAGGGCTGGCACCTTCCTTGTGGGAGAAGCACCCGGATTTTGCCTTTTAGGAAAGAGGCGCTTCTAATAATATGTGCACTGTGCTATTCCTCCTCAGGGAAAGAACAAATCCCCAGTTCTCTTGTGCCTGTGAATAGGCTGCCAAGGGAAGGTGAAGAGCAGCAAGAGCTTTCAGGGCTGGCACTTTCCTTGTGGGAGAAGCAGCTGCACTTTTGCCAATTCCGGAAGAGGTTCTGCCGAGGACCAGCACCATGAGACTTTCCATCTCTGGGAAAGCACAGATCCCCAGTTCTCTTGTGCCTGTGAATAGGCTGCCAAGGGAAGGTGAAGAACAGGAAGAGCTTTTAGGGGTGGCACCTTCCTTGTGGGAGAAGCAGGAGAATTTTTGCCTTTTAGGAAAGAGGCATTGCAGAGGATGAGCTTCATGAGCTGTTCCTGCTCAGGGAAAGCACAGATCCCCAGTGCTCTTGTGCCTGTGAATAGGCTGCCAAGGGAAGGTGAAGAGCAGCAAGAGCTTTCAGGGCTGGCACCTTCCTTGTGGGAGAAGCAGGCGGACCTTTTCCTTTTAGGAATGAGGCACTGGCAATAATATGTGCACTGAGCTATTCCTGCTCAGGGAAAGCACAGATTCCCCAGAGTTCTTGTGCCTGTGAATAGGCTGCCAATGCCGTATGAAGTTCAGCAAGAGCTTTCAGGGCTGGCACCTTCCTTGTGGGAGAAGCAGCTGCACTTTTGCCAATTCCGGAAGAGGATCTGCCGAGGACCAGCACCATGAGACGTTCCATCTCTGGGAAAGCAGAGATTCCCCAGAGTTCTTGTGCCTGTGAATAGGCTGCCAAGGGAAGGTGAAGAGCAGCAAGAGCTTTCAGGGCTGGCACCTTCCTTGTGGGAGAAGCAGACATACTTTTGCCTTTTAGGAAAGAGGCACTGCCAATATTATGTGCACAGTGTTATTCCTCCTCACGGAAAGTACAGATCCCCAGTTCTCTTGTGCCTGTGAATAGGCTGCCAAGGGACGGTGAAGAGCAGCAAGAGCTTTCAGGGCTGCCACCTTCCTTCTGGGAGAAGCACCCGGACTTTTGCCTTTTAGGAAAGAGGCATTGCCGAGGATGAGTATCATGAGATGTTCCTCCTCAGGGAAAGCACAGATTCCCAGGCCTCTTGTGCCTGTGAATAGGCTGCCAAGACAGGGTGAAGAGCAGCAAGAGCTTTCAGGGCTGGTACCTTCTTTGTGGGAGAAGCAGCTGCACTTTTGCCAATTCCGGAAGAGGTTCTGCCGAGGACCAGCACCATGAGACTTTCCATCTCTGGGAAAGCAGAGATTCCCCAGAGTTCTTGTGCCTGTGAATAGGCTGCCAAGGGAAGGTGAAGAGCAGCAAGAGCTTTCAGGGCTGGCACCTTCCTTGTGGGAGGACCAGACATACTTTTGCCTTTTAGGAAAGAGGCGCTTCTAATAATATGTACACTGTGCTATTCCTGCTCAGGGAAAGCACAGATCCCCAGTGCTCTTGTGCCTGTGAATAGGCTGCCAAGGGAAGGTGAAGAGCAGCAAGAGCTTTCAGGGCTGGCACCTTCCTTGTGGAAGAAGCAGCTGCACTTTTGTCAATTCCGGAAGAGGTTCTGCCGAGGACCAGCACCATGAGACGTTCCATCTCTGGGAAAGCAGAGATTCCCCAGAGTTCTTGTGCCTGTGAATAGGCAGCCAAGGGAAGGTGAAGAGCAGCAAGAGCTTTCAGGGCTGGCACCTTCCTTGTGGGAGAAGCAGACATACTTTTGCCTTTTAGGAAAGAGGCGCTTCTGAGAATATGTACACTCTGCTATTCCTCCTCAGGGAAAGCACAGATCCCCAGTGCTCTTGTGCCTGTGAATAGGCTGCCTAGGCAGGGTGAAGAGCAGCAAGAGCTTTCAAGGCTGGAACCTTCCTTGTGGGAGAAGCAGACATACTTTTGCCTTTTAGGAAAGAGCCAAAGCCGATAATATGCACTCTGCTGTTCCTGCTCAGGGAAAGCACAGATCCGCAGGGCTCTTGTGCCTGTGAATAGGCTGCCAAGGGAAGGTGAAGAACAGCAAGAGCTTTTAGGGGTGGCACTGTCCTTGTGGGAGAAGCACCCGGATTTTTGCCTTTTAGGAAAGAGGCATTGCAGAGGATGAGCTTCATGAGCTGTTCCTCCTCAGGGAAAGAACAAATCCCCAGTTCTCTTGTGCCTGTGAATAGGCTGCCAAGGGAAGGTGAAGAGCAGCAAGAGCTTTCAGGGCTGGCACCTTCCTTGTGGGACAAGCAGATATACTTTTGCCTTTAAGGAAAGAGGCACTGCCAATAATATGTGTACAGTGTTATTCCTCCTCACGGGAAGTACAGATCCCCAGTTCTCTTGTGCCTGTGAATAGGCTGCCAAGGGAAGGTGAAGAGCAGCAAGAGCTTTCAGGGCTGGCACCTTCCTTGTGGGAGAAGCAGACATACTTTTGCCTTTTAGGAGAGAGGCACTGCCAATAATATGTGCACAGTGTTATTCCTCCTCACGGGAAGCACAGATCCCCAGTGCTGTTGTGCCTGTGAATAGGCTGCCAAGGCAGGGTGAAGATCAGCAAGAGCTTTCAGGGCTGGTACCTTCCCTGTGGGAGAAGCACCCAGATTTTGCCTTTTACGAGAGAGGCGCTCTAATAATATGTGCACTGTGCTATTCCTGCTCAGGGAAAGCACAGATCCGCAGGGCTATTGTGCCTGAGAATAGGCTGCCTAGGCAGGGTGAAGATCAGCAAGAGCTTTCAGGGCTGGCACCTTCCTTGTGGGAGAAGCAGACATACTTTTGCCTTTTAGGAAAGAGGCCCTTCTAAGAATATGTACACTGTGCTATTCCTCCTCAGGGAAAGCATATATCCCCAGGGCTCTTGTGCCTGAGAATAGCCTGCCTAGGCAGGGTGAAGAGCAGCAAGAGCTTTCAGGGCTGGCACCTTCCTTGTGGGAGAAGCACCCTGACTTTTGCCTTTTAGGAAAGAGGCACTGCCAATAATATGTGCACTGTGCTATTCCTCCTCAGGGAAAGCACAGATTCCCCAGAGTTCTTGTGCTTCTGGGTAGGCTGCCAAGGGAAGGTGAAGATCAGCAAGAGCTTTCAGGGCTTGCACCTTCCTTGTGGGAGAAGCAGACATACTTTTGCCTTTTAGGAGAGAGACGATTCTAATAATATGTGCACTGTGTTATTCCTGCTCAGGGAAAGCACAGATCCCCAGGGCTCTTGTGCCTGTGAATAGGCTGCCTAGGCAGGGTGAAGATCAGCAAGAGCTTTCAGGGCTGGCACCTTCCTTGTGGGAGAAGCACCCGGATTTTGCCTTTTAGGAAAGAGTCGCTTTTAATAATATGTGCACTGTGCTATTCCTCCTCAGGGAAAGCACAAATCCCCAGTTCTCTTGTGCCTGTGAATAGGCTGCAAAGGGAAGGTGAAGAGCAGCAAGAGCTTTCAGGGCTGGCACCTTCCTTGTTGGAGAAGCACCCGGATTTTGCGTTTTAGGAAGCAGTCATTGCCGAGGATGAGCATCATGAGCTGTTCCTTCTCAGGGAAACCACAGATCCGCAGGGCTCTTGTGCCTGTGAATAGGCTGCCAAGGGAAGGTGAAGAGCAGCAAGAGCTTTCAGGGCTGGCACCTTCCTTGTGGGAGAAGCAGCTGCACTTTTGCCAATTCCGGAAGAGGTTCTGCCGAGGACCAACACCATGAGACTTTCCATCTCTGGGAAAGCACAGATCCCCAGTTCTCTTGTGCCTGTGAATAGGCTGCCAAGGGAAGGTGAAGAGCAGCAAGAGCTTTCAGGGCTGGCACCTTCCTTGTGGGAGAAGCAGGCGGACCTTTTCCTTTTAGGAATGAGGCACTGGCAATAATATGTGCACTGAGCTATTCCTGCTCAGGGAAAGCACAGATTCCCCAGAGTTCTTGTGCCTGTGAATAGGCTGCCAATGCCGTATGAAGTTCAGCAAGAGCTTTCAGGGCTGGCACCTTCCTTGTGGGAGAAGCAGCTGCACTTTTGCCAATTCCGGAAGAGGATCTGCCGAGGACCAGCACCATGAGACGTTCCATCTCTGGGAAAGCAGAGATTCCCCAGAGTTCTTGTGCCTGTGAATAGGCTGCCAAGGGAAGGTGAAGAGCAGCAAGAGCTTTCAGGGCTGGCACCTTCCTTGTGGGAGAAGCAGCTGCACTTTTGCCAATTCCGGAAGAGGATCTGCCGAGGACCAGCACCATGAGACGTTCCATCTCTGGGAAAGCAGAGATTCCCCAGAGTTCTTGTGCCTGTGAATAGGCTGCCAAGGGAAGGTGAAGAGCAGCAAGAGCTTTCAGGGCTGGCACCTTCCTTGTGGGAGAAGCAGACATACTTTTTCCTTGTAGGAAAGAGCCAAAGCCGATAACATGTGCACTCTGCTATTCCTGCTCAGGGAAAGCACAGATCCCCAGGGCTCTTGTGCCTGTGAATAGGCTGCCAAGGCAGGGTGAAGATCAGCAAGAGCTTTCAGGGCTGGTACCTTCTTTGTGGGAGAAGCAGCTGCACTTTTGCCAATTCCGGAAGAGGTTCTGCCGAGGACAAGCACCATGAGACGTTCCATCTCTGGGAAAGCAGAGATTCCCCAGAGTTCTTGTGCCTGTGAATAGGCTGCCAAGGGAAGGTGAAGAGCAGCAAGAGCTTTCAGGGCTGGCACCTTCCTTGTGGGAGAAGCAGATATACTTTTGCCTTTTAGGAAAGAGGCACTCTAATAATATGTGCACTGTGCTATTCCTCCTCAGGGAAAGCACAGATCCCCAGTGCTCTTGTGCCTGTGAATAGGCTGCCAAGTGAAGGTGAACAGCAGCAAGAGCTTTCAGGGCTGGCACCTTCCTTGTGGGAGAAGCAGACATACTTTTGCCTTTTCGGAAAGAGGCATTGCCGAGGATGAGCATCATAAGCTTTTCCTGCTCAGGGAAACCACAGATCCGAAGGGCTCTTGTGCCTGTGAATAGGCTGCCAATGCCGGATGAAGTTCAGCAAGAGCTTTCAGGGCTGGCACCTTCCTTGTGGGAGAAGCACCCAGATTTTACGTTTTAGGAAGCAGTCATTGCCGAGGATGAGCATCATGAGCTGTTCCTGCTCAGGGAAACCACAGATCCGCAGGGCTCTTGTTCCTGTGAATAGGCTGTCAAGGGAAGGTGAAAACCAGCAAGAGCTTTCATGGCTGGCACCTTCCTTGTGGGAGAAGCAGCTGCACTTTTGCCAATTCCGGAAGAGGTTCTGCCGAGGACCAGCACCATGAGACGTTCCATCTCTGGGAAAGCAGAGATTCCCTAGAGTTCTTGTGCCTGTGAATAGGCTGCCAAGGGAAGGTGAAGAGCAGCAAGAGCTTTCAGGGCTGGCACCTTCCTTGTGGGAGAAGCAGACATACTTTTGCCTTTTAGGAAAGAGCCAATTCCTGCTCAGGGAAAGCACAGATCCCCAGTGCTCTTGTGCCTGTGAATAGGCTGAATAGGCAGGGTGAAGATTAGCAAGAGCTTTCAGGGCTGGCACCTTCCTTGTGGGAGAAGCAGACATACTTTTGCCTTTTAGGAAAGAGGCCCTTCTAATAATATGTGCACTGTGCTATTCCTGCTCACGGAAAGCACAGATTCCCCAGAGTTCTTGTGCCTGTGAATAGGCTGAATAGGCAGGGTGAAGATCAGCAAGAGCTTTCAGAACTGGTACCTTCTTTGTGGGAGAAGCAGACATACATTTGCCTTTTAGGAAAGAGGCATTGCCGAGGATGAGCATCATGAGCTTTTCCAGCTCAGGGAAAGCACAGATCCCCAGTGCTCTTGTGCCTGTGAAGAGCAGCAAGAGCTTTCAGGGCTGGCACCTTGCTTGTGGGAGAAGCACCTGGACTTTTGCCTTTTAGGAAAGAGGCCCTTCTAATAATATGTGCACTGTGCTATTCCTCCTCAGGGAAAGCACAAATCCCCAGTTCTCTTGTGTCTGTGAATAGGCTGCCAATGCCGGATGAAGTTCAGCAAGAGCTTTCAGGGCTGGCACCTTCCTTATTGGAGAAGCACCCGGATTTTGCGTTTTAGGAAGCAGTCATTGCCGAGGACCAGCACCATGAGACGTTCCATCTCTGGGAAAGCACAGATCCTCAGGGCTCTTGTGCCTGTGAATAGGCTGCCAAGGGAAGGTGAAGAGCAGCAAGAGCTTTCAGGGCTGGCACCTTCCTTGTGGGAGAAGCAGACATACTTTTGCCTTTTAGGAAAGAGGCGCTTCTAAGAATATGTGCACTGTGCTATTCCTCCTCAGGGAAAGCATATATCCCCAGTGCTCTTGTACCTGTGAATAGGCTGCCAAGGGAAGGTGAAGAGCAGCAAGAGCTTTCAGGGCTGGCACCTTCCTTGTGGGAGAAGCAGACATACTTTTGCCTTTTAGGAGAGAGACGATTCTAATAATATGTGCACTTTGTTATCGCTGCTCAGGGAAAGCACAGATCCCCAGGGCTCTTGTGCCTGTGAATAGGCTGCCTAGGCAGGGTGAAGATCAGCAAGAGCTTTCAGGGCTGGCACCTTCCTTGTGGGAGAAGCACCCGGATTTTGCCTTTTAGGAAAGAGGCGCTTTTAATAATATGTGCACTGTGCTATTCCTCCTCAGGGAAAGAACAAATCCCCAGTTCTCTTGTGCCTGTGAATAGGCTGCCAAGGGAAGGTGAAGAGCAGCAAGAGCTTTCAGGGCTGGCACCTTCCTTGTGGGAGAAGCAGCTGCACTTTTGCCAATTCCGGAAGAGGTTCTGCCGAGGACCAGCACCATGAGACTTTCCATCTCTGGGAAAGCACAGATCCCCAGTTCTCTTGTGCCTGTGAATAGGCTGCCAAGGGAAGGTGAAGAACAGGAAGAGCTTTTAGGGGTGGCACCTTCCTTGTGGGAGAAGCAGGAGAATTTTTGCCTTTTAGGAAAGAGGCATTGCAGAGGATGAGCTTCATGAGCTGTTCCTGCTCAGGGAAAGCACAGATCCCCAGTGCTCTTGTGCCTGTGAATAGGCTGCCAAGTTAAGGTGAAGAGCAGCAAGAGCTTTCAGGGCTGGCACCTTCCTTGTGGGAGAAGCAGGCGGACCTTTTCCTTTTAGGAATGAGGCACTGGCAATAATATGTGCACTGAGCTATTCCTGCTCAGGGAAAGCACAGATTCCCCAGAGTTCTTGTGCCTGTGAATAGGCTGCCAATGCCGTATGAAGTTCAGCAAGAGCTTTCAGGGCTGGCACCTTCCTTGTGGGAGAAGCAGCTGCACTTTTGCCAATTCCGGAAGAGGTTCTGCCGAGGACCAGCACCATGAGACGTTCCATCTCTGGGAAAGCAGAGATTCCCCAGAGTTCTTGTGCCTGTGAATAGGCTGCCAAGGGAAGGTGAAGAGCAGCAAGAGCTTTCAGGGCTGGCACCTTCCTTGTGGGAGAAGCAGACATACTTTTGCCTTTTAGGAAAGAGGCACTGCCAATATTATGTGCACAGTGTTATTCCTCCTCACGGGAAGTACAGATCCCCAGTTCTCTTGTGCCTGTGAATAGGCTGCCAAGGGAAGGTGAAGAGCAGCAAGAGCTTTCAGGGCTGGCACCTTCCTTCTGGGAGAAGCAACCGGACTTTTGCCTTTTAGGAAAGAGGCATTGCCGAGGATGAGTATCATGAGATGTTCCTCCAAAGGGAAAGCACAGATTCCCAGGCCTCTTGTGCCTGTGAATAGGCTGCCAAGGCAGGGTGAAGAGCAGCAAGAGCTTTCAGGGCTGGCACCTTCCTTGTGGGAGAAGCAGACATACTTTTGCCTTTTAGGAAAGAGGCGCTTCTAAGAATATGTGCACTGTGCTATTCCTCCTCAGGGAAAGCATATATCCCCAGTGCTCTTGTACCTGTGAATAGGCTGCCTAGGCAGGGTGAAGAGCAGCAAGAGCTTTCAGGGCTGGCAACTTCATTGTGGGAGAAGCAGACATACTTTTGCTTTTTAAGAAAGAGGCACTACCAATAATATGTGCACTGTGCTATTCCTCCTCATGGAAAGCATATATCCCCAGTGCTCTTGTACCTGTGAATAGGCTGCCAAGGGAAGGTGAAGAGCAGCAAGAGCTTTCAGGGCTGGCACCTTCCTTGTGGGAGAAGCAGACATACTTTTGCCTTTTAGGAGAGAGACGATTCTAATAATATGTGCACTGTGTTATCCCTGCTCAGGGAAAGCACAGATCCCCAGGGCTCTTGTGCCTGTGAATAGGCTGCCTAGGCAGGGTGAAGATCAGCAAGAGCTTTCAGGGCTGGCACCTTCCTTGTGGGAGAAGCACCCGGATTTTGCCTTTTAGGAAAGAGGCGCTTCTAATAATATGTGCACTGTGCTATTCCTCCTCAGGGAAAGAACAAATCCCCAGTTCTCTTGTGCCTGTGAATAGGCTGCCAAGGGAAGGTGAAGAGCAGCAAGAGCTTTCAGGGCTGGCACTTTCCTTGTGGGAGAAGCAGCTGCACTTTTGCCAATTCCGGAAGAGGTTCTGCCGAGGACCAGCACCATGAGACTTTCCATCTCTGGGAAAGCACAGATCCCCAGTTCTCTTGTGCCTGTGAATAGGCTGCCAAGGGAAGGTGAAGAACAGGAAGAGCTTTTAGGGGTGGCACCTTCCTTGTGGGAGAAGCAGGAGAATTTTTGCCTTTTAGGAAAGAGGCATTGCAGAGGATGAGCTTCATGAGCTGTTCCTGCTCAGGGAAAGCACAGATCCCCAGTGCTCTTGTGCCTGTGAATAGGCTGCCAAGGGAAGGTGAAGAGCAGCAAGAGCTTTCAGGGCTGGCACCTTCCTTGTGGGAGAAGCAGGCGGACCTTTTCCTTTTAGGAATGAGGCACTGGCAATAATATGTGCACTGAGCTATTCCTGCTCAGGGAAAGCACAGATTCCCCAGAGTTCTTGTGCCTGTGAATAGGCTGCCAATGCCGTATGAAGTTCAGCAAGAGCTTTCAGGGCTGGCACCTTCCTTGTGGGAGAAGCAGCTGCACTTTTGCCAATTCCGGAAGAGGATCTGCCGAGGACCAGCACCATGAGACGTTCCATCTCTGGGAAAGCAGAGATTCCCCAGAGTTCTTGTGCCTGTGAATAGGCTGCCAAGGGAAGGTGAAGAGCAGCAAGAGCTTTCAGGGCTGGCACCTTCCTTGTGGGAGAAGCAGACATACTTTTGCCTTTTAGGAAAGAGGCACTGCCAATATTATGTGCACAGTGTTATTCCTCCTCACGGAAAGTACAGATCCCCAGTTCTCTTGTGCCTGTGAATAGGCTGCCAAGGGAAGGTGAAGAGCAGCAAGAGCTTTCAGGGCTGCCACCTTCCTTCTGGGAGAAGCACCCGGACTTTTGCCTTTTAGGAAAGAGGCATTGCCGAGGATGAGTATCATGAGATGTTCCTCCTCAGGGAAAGCACAGATTCCCAGGCCTCTTGTGCCTGTGAATAGGCTGCCAAGACAGGGTGAAGAGCAGCAAGAGCTTTCAGGGCTGGTACCTTCTTTGTGGGAGAAGCAGCTGCACTTTTGCCAATTCCGGAAGAGGTTCTGCCGAGGACCAGCACCATGAGACTTTCCATCTCTGGGAAAGCAGAGATTCCCCAGAGTTCTTGTGCCTGTGAATAGGCTGCCAAGGGAAGGTGAAGAGCAGCAAGAGCTTTCAGGGCTGGCACCTTCCTTGTGGGAGAAGCAGACATACTTTTTCCTTGTAGGAAAGAGCCAAAGCCGATAACATGTGCACTCTGCTATTCCTGCTCAGGGAAAGCACAGATCCCCAGGGCTCTTGTGCCTGTGAATAGGCTGCCAAGGCAGGGTGAAGATCAGCAAGAGCTTTCAGGGCTGGTACCTTCTTTGTGGGAGAAGCAGCTGCACTTTTGCCAATTCCGGAAGAGGTTCTGCCGAGGACAAGCACCATGAGACGTTCCATCTCTGGGAAAGCAGAGATTCCCCAGAGTTCTTGTGCCTGTGAATAGGCTGCCAAGGGAAGGTGAAGAGCAGCAAGAGCTTTCAGGGCTGGCACCTTCCTTGTGGGAGAAGCAGATATACTTTTGCCTTTTAGGAAAGAGGCACTCTAATAATATGTGCACTGTGCTATTCCTCCTCAGGGAAAGCACAGATCCCCAGTGCTCTTGTGCCTGTGAATAGGCTGCCAAGTGAAGGTGAACAGCAGCAAGAGCTTTCAGGGCTGGCACCTTCCTTGTGGGAGAAGCAGACATACTTTTGCCTTTTCGGAAAGAGGCATTGCCGAGGATGAGCATCATAAGCTTTTCCTGCTCAGGGAAACCACAGATCCGAAGGGCTCTTGTGCCTGTGAATAGGCTGCCAATGCCGGATGAAGTTCAGCAAGAGCTTTCAGGGCTGGCACCTTCCTTGTGGGAGAAGCACCCAGATTTTACGTTTTAGGAAGCAGTCATTGCCGAGGATGAGCATCATGAGCTGTTCCTGCTCAGGGAAACCACAGATCCGCAGGGCTCTTGTTCCTGTGAATAGGCTGTCAAGGGAAGGTGAAAACCAGCAAGAGCTTTCATGGCTGGCACCTTCCTTGTGGGAGAAGCAGCTGCACTTTTGCCAATTCCGGAAGAGGTTCTGCCGAGGACCAGCACCATGAGACGTTCCATCTCTGGGAAAGCAGAGATTCCCTAGAGTTCTTGTGCCTGTGAATAGGCTGCCAAGGGAAGGTGAAGAGCAGCAAGAGCTTTCAGGGCTGGCACCTTCCTTGTGGGAGAAGCAGACATACTTTTGCCTTTTAGGAAAGAGCCAATTCCTGCTCAGGGAAAGCACAGATCCCCAGTGCTCTTGTGCCTGTGAATAGGCTGAATAGGCAGGGTGAAGATTAGCAAGAGCTTTCAGGGCTGGCACCTTCCTTGTGGGAGAAGCAGACATACTTTTGCCTTTTAGGAAAGAGGCCCTTCTAATAATATGTGCACTGTGCTATTCCTGCTCACGGAAAGCACAGATTCCCCAGAGTTCTTGTGCCTGTGAATAGGCTGAATAGGCAGGGTGAAGATCAGCAAGAGCTTTCAGAACTGGTACCTTCTTTGTGGGAGAAGCAGACATACATTTGCCTTTTAGGAAAGAGGCATTGCCGAGGATGAGCATCATGAGCTTTTCCAGCTCAGGGAAAGCACAGATCCCCAGTGCTCTTGTGCCTGTGAAGAGCAGCAAGAGCTTTCAGGGCTGGCACCTTGCTTGTGGGAGAAGCACCTGGACTTTTGCCTTTTAGGAAAGAGGCCCTTCTAATAATATGTGCACTGTGCTATTCCTCCTCAGGGAAAGCACAAATCCCCAGTTCTCTTGTGTCTGTGAATAGGCTGCCAATGCCGGATGAAGTTCAGCAAGAGCTTTCAGGGCTGGCACCTTCCTTATTGGAGAAGCACCCGGATTTTGCGTTTTAGGAAGCAGTCATTGCCGAGGACCAGCACCATGAGACGTTCCATCTCTGGGAAAGCACAGATCCTCAGGGCTCTTGTGCCTGTGAATAGGCTGCCAAGGGAAGGTGAAGAGCAGCAAGAGCTTTCAGGGCTGGCACCTTCCTTGTGGGAGAAGCAGACATACTTTTGCCTTTTAGGAAAGAGGCGCTTCTAAGAATATGTGCACTGTGCTATTCCTCCTCAGGGAAAGCATATATCCCCAGTGCTCTTGTACCTGTGAATAGGCTGCCAAGGGAAGGTGAAGAGCAGCAAGAGCTTTCAGGGCTGGCACCTTCCTTGTGGGAGAAGCAGACATACTTTTGCCTTTTAGGAGAGAGACGATTCTAATAATATGTGCACTTTGTTATCGCTGCTCAGGGAAAGCACAGATCCCCAGGGCTCTTGTGCCTGTGAATAGGCTGCCTAGGCAGGGTGAAGATCAGCAAGAGCTTTCAGGGCTGGCACCTTCCTTGTGGGAGAAGCACCCGGATTTTGCCTTTTAGGAAAGAGGCGCTTTTAATAATATGTGCACTGTGCTATTCCTCCTCAGGGAAAGAACAAATCCCCAGTTCTCTTGTGCCTGTGAATAGGCTGCCAAGGGAAGGTGAAGAGCAGCAAGAGCTTTCAGGGCTGGCACCTTCCTTGTGGGAGAAGCAGCTGCACTTTTGCCAATTCCGGAAGAGGTTCTGCCGAGGACCAGCACCATGAGACTTTCCATCTCTGGGAAAGCACAGATCCCCAGTTCTCTTGTGCCTGTGAATAGGCTGCCAAGGGAAGGTGAAGAACAGGAAGAGCTTTTAGGGGTGGCACCTTCCTTGTGGGAGAAGCAGGAGAATTTTTGCCTTTTAGGAAAGAGGCATTGCAGAGGATGAGCTTCATGAGCTGTTCCTGCTCAGGGAAAGCACAGATCCCCAGTGCTCTTGTGCCTGTGAATAGGCTGCCAAGTTAAGGTGAAGAGCAGCAAGAGCTTTCAGGGCTGGCACCTTCCTTGTGGGAGAAGCAGGCGGACCTTTTCCTTTTAGGAATGAGGCACTGGCAATAATATGTGCACTGAGCTATTCCTGCTCAGGGAAAGCACAGATTCCCCAGAGTTCTTGTGCCTGTGAATAGGCTGCCAATGCCGTATGAAGTTCAGCAAGAGCTTTCAGGGCTGGCACCTTCCTTGTGGGAGAAGCAGCTGCACTTTTGCCAATTCCGGAAGAGGTTCTGCCGAGGACCAGCACCATGAGACGTTCCATCTCTGGGAAAGCAGAGATTCCCCAGAGTTCTTGTGCCTGTGAATAGGCTGCCAAGGGAAGGTGAAGAGCAGCAAGAGCTTTCAGGGCTGGCACCTTCCTTGTGGGAGAAGCAGACATACTTTTGCCTTTTAGGAAAGAGGCACTGCCAATATTATGTGCACAGTGTTATTCCTCCTCACGGGAAGTACAGATCCCCAGTTCTCTTGTGCCTGTGAATAGGCTGCCAAGGGAAGGTGAAGAGCAGCAAGAGCTTTCAGGGCTGGCACCTTCCTTCTGGGAGAAGCAACCGGACTTTTGCCTTTTAGGAAAGAGGCATTGCCGAGGATGAGTATCATGAGATGTTCCTCCAAAGGGAAAGCACAGATTCCCAGGCCTCTTGTGCCTGTGAATAGGCTGCCAAGGCAGGGTGAAGAGCAGCAAGAGCTTTCAGGGCTGGCACCTTCCTTGTGGGAGAAGCAGACATACTTTTGCCTTTTAGGAAAGAGGCGCTTCTAAGAATATGTGCACTGTGCTATTCCTCCTCAGGGAAAGCATATATCCCCAGTGCTCTTGTACCTGTGAATAGGCTGCCTAGGCAGGGTGAAGAGCAGCAAGAGCTTTCAGGGCTGGCAACTTCATTGTGGGAGAAGCAGACATACTTTTGCTTTTTAAGAAAGAGGCACTACCAATAATATGTGCACTGTGCTATTCCTCCTCATGGAAAGCATATATCCCCAGTGCTCTTGTACCTGTGAATAGGCTGCCAAGGGAAGGTGAAGAGCAGCAAGAGCTTTCAGGGCTGGCACCTTCCTTGTGGGAGAAGCAGACATACTTTTGCCTTTTAGGAGAGAGACGATTCTAATAATATGTGCACTGTGTTATCCCTGCTCAGGGAAAGCACAGATCCCCAGGGCTCTTGTGCCTGTGAATAGGCTGCCTAGGCAGGGTGAAGATCAGCAAGAGCTTTCAGGGCTGGCACCTTCCTTGTGGGAGAAGCACCCGGATTTTGCCTTTTAGGAAAGAGGCGCTTCTAATAATATGTGCACTGTGCTATTCCTCCTCAGGGAAAGAACAAATCCCCAGTTCTCTTGTGCCTGTGAATAGGCTGCCAAGGGAAGGTGAAGAGCAGCAAGAGCTTTCAGGGCTGGCACTTTCCTTGTGGGAGAAGCAGCTGCACTTTTGCCAATTCCGGAAGAGGTTCTGCCGAGGACCAGCACCATGAGACTTTCCATCTCTGGGAAAGCACAGATCCCCAGTTCTCTTGTGCCTGTGAATAGGCTGCCAAGGGAAGGTGAAGAACAGGAAGAGCTTTTAGGGGTGGCACCTTCCTTGTGGGAGAAGCAGGAGAATTTTTGCCTTTTAGGAAAGAGGCATTGCAGAGGATGAGCTTCATGAGCTGTTCCTGCTCAGGGAAAGCACAGATCCCCAGTGCTCTTGTGCCTGTGAATAGGCTGCCAAGGGAAGGTGAAGAGCAGCAAGAGCTTTCAGGGCTGGCACCTTCCTTGTGGGAGAAGCAGGCGGACCTTTTCCTTTTAGGAATGAGGCACTGGCAATAATATGTGCACTGAGCTATTCCTGCTCAGGGAAAGCACAGATTCCCCAGAGTTCTTGTGCCTGTGAATAGGCTGCCAATGCCGTATGAAGTTCAGCAAGAGCTTTCAGGGCTGGCACCTTCCTTGTGGGAGAAGCAGCTGCACTTTTGCCAATTCCGGAAGAGGATCTGCCGAGGACCAGCACCATGAGACGTTCCATCTCTGGGAAAGCAGAGATTCCCCAGAGTTCTTGTGCCTGTGAATAGGCTGCCAAGGGAAGGTGAAGAGCAGCAAGAGCTTTCAGGGCTGGCACCTTCCTTGTGGGAGAAGCAGACATACTTTTGCCTTTTAGGAAAGAGGCACTGCCAATATTATGTGCACAGTGTTATTCCTCCTCACGGAAAGTACAGATCCCCAGTTCTCTTGTGCCTGTGAATAGGCTGCCAAGGGAAGGTGAAGAGCAGCAAGAGCTTTCAGGGCTGCCACCTTCCTTCTGGGAGAAGCACCCGGACTTTTGCCTTTTAGGAAAGAGGCATTGCCGAGGATGAGTATCATGAGATGTTCCTCCTCAGGGAAAGCACAGATTCCCAGGCCTCTTGTGCCTGTGAATAGGCTGCCAAGACAGGGTGAAGAGCAGCAAGAGCTTTCAGGGCTGGTACCTTCTTTGTGGGAGAAGCAGCTGCACTTTTGCCAATTCCGGAAGAGGTTCTGCCGAGGACCAGCACCATGAGACTTTCCATCTCTGGGAAAGCAGAGATTCCCCAGAGTTCTTGTGCCTGTGAATAGGCTGCCAAGGGAAGGTGAAGAGCAGCAAGAGCTTTCAGGGCTGGCACCTTCCTTGTGGGAGGACCAGACATACTTTTGCCTTTTAGGAAAGAGGCGCTTCTAATAATATGTACACTGTGCTATTCCTGCTCAGGGAAAGCACAGATCCCCAGTGCTCTTGTGCCTGTGAATAGGCTGCCAAGGGAAGGTGAAGAGCAGCAAGAGCTTTCAGGGCTGGCACCTTCCTTGTGGAAGAAGCAGCTGCACTTTTGTCAATTCCGGAAGAGGTTCTGCCGAGGACCAGCACCATGAGACGTTCCATCTCTGGGAAAGCAGAGATTCCCCAGAGTTCTTGTGCCTGTGAATAGGCAGCCAAGGGAAGGTGAAGAGCAGCAAGAGCTTTCAGGGCTGGCACCTTCCTTGTGGGAGAAGCAGACATACTTTTGCCTTTTAGGAAAGAGGCGCTTCTGAGAATATGTACACTCTGCTATTCCTCCTCAGGGAAAGCACAGATCCCCAGTGCTCTTGTGCCTGTGAATAGGCTGCCTAGGCAGGGTGAAGAGCAGCAAGAGCTTTCAAGGCTGGAACCTTCCTTGTGGGAGAAGCAGACATACTTTTGCCTTTTAGGAAAGAGCCAAAGCCGATAATATGCACTCTGCTGTTCCTGCTCAGGGAAAGCACAGATCCGCAGGGCTCTTGTGCCTGTGAATAGGCTGCCAAGGGAAGGTGAAGAACAGCAAGAGCTTTTAGGGGTGGCACTGTCCTTGTGGGAGAAGCACCCGGATTTTTGCCTTTTAGGAAAGAGGCATTGCAGAGGATGAGCTTCATGAGCTGTTCCTCCTCAGGGAAAGAACAAATCCCCAGTTCTCTTGTGCCTGTGAATAGGCTGCCAAGGGAAGGTGAAGAGCAGCAAGAGCTTTCAGGGCTGGCACCTTCCTTGTGGGACAAGCAGATATACTTTTGCCTTTAAGGAAAGAGGCACTGCCAATAATATGTGCACAGTGTTATTCCTCCTCACGGGAAGTACAGATCCCCAGTTCTCTTGTGCCTGTGAATAGGCTGCCAAGGGAAGGTGAAGAGCAGCAAGAGCTTTCAGGGCTGGCACCTTCCTTGTGGGAGAAGCAGACATACTTTTGCCTTTTAGGAGAGAGGCACTGGCAATAATATGTGCACAGTGTTATTCCTCCTCACGGGAAGCACAGATCCCCAGTGCTGTTGTGCCTGTGAATAGGCTGCCAAGGCAGGGTGAAGATCAGCAAGAGCTTTCAGGGCTGGTACCTTCCTTGTGGGAGAAGCACCCAGATTTTGCCTTTTACGAGAGAGGCGCTCTAATAATATGTGCACTGTGCTATTCCTGCTCAGGGAAAGCACAGATCCGCAGGGCTATTGTGCCTGAGAATAGGCTGCCTAGGCAGGGTGAAGATCAGCAAGAGCTTTCAGGGCTGGCACCTTCCTTGTGGGAGAAGCAGAGATACTTTTGCCTTTTAGGAAAGAGGCCCTTCTAAGAATATGTACACTGTGCTATTCCTCCTCAGGGAAAGCATATATCCCCAGGGCTCTTGTGCCTGAGAATAGCCTGCCTAGGCAGGGTGAAGAGCAGCAAGAGCTTTCAGGGCTGGCACCTTCCTTGTGGGAGAAGCACCCTGACTTTTGCCTTTTAGGAAAGAGGCACTGCCAATAATATGTGCACTGTGCTATTCCTCCTCAGGGAAAGCACAGATTCCCCAGAGTTCTTGTGCTTGTGGGTAGGCTGCCAAGGGAAGGTGAAGATCAGCAAGAGCTTTCAGGGCTTGCACCTTCCTTGTGGGAGAAGCAGACATACTTTTGCCTTTTAGGAGAGAGGCGCTCTAATAATATGTGCACTGTGTTATTCCTGCTCAGGGAAAGCACAGATCCCCAGGGCTCTTGTGCCTGTGAATAGGCTGCCTAGGCAGGGTGAAGATCAGCAAGAGCTTTCAGGGCTGGCACCTTCCTTGTGGGAGAAGCACCCGGATTTTGCCTTTTAGGAAAGAGTCGCTTTTAATAATATGTGCACTGTGCTATTCCTCCTCAGGGAAAGCACAAATCCCCAGTGCTCTTGTGCCTGTGAATAGTCTGCCAAGGGAAGGTGAACAGCAGCAAGAGCTTTCAGGGCTGGCACCTTCCTTGTGGAAGAAGCAGCTGCAATTTTGTCAATTCCGGAAGAGGTTCTGCCGAGGACCAGCACCATGAGACGTTCCATCTCTGGGAAAGAAGAGATTCCCCAGAGTTCTTGTGCCTGTGAATAGGCTGCCAAGGGAAGGTGAAGAGCAGTAAGAGCTTTCAGGGCTGGCACCTTCCTTGTGGGAGAAGCAGACATACTTTTGCCTTTTAGGAAAGAGCCAAAGCCGATAATATGCACTCTGCTGTTCCTGCTCAGGGAAAGCACAGATCCCCAGGGCTCTTGTGCCTGTGAATAGGCTGCCAAGGGAAGGTGAAGAACAGCAAGAGCTTTTAGGGGTGGCAGTGTCCTTGTGGGAGAAGCACCCGGATTTTTGCCTTTTAGGAAAGAGGCATTGCAGAGGATGAGCTTCATGAGCTGTTCCTGCTCAGGGAAAGCACAGATTCCCCAGAGTTCTTGTGCCTGTGGGTAGGCTGCCAAGGGAAGGTGAAGATCAGCAAGAGCTTTCAGGGCTGGCACCTTCCTTGTGGGACAAGCAGATATACTTTTGCCTTTAAGGAAAGAGGCACTGCCAATAATATGTGCACAGTGTTATTCCTCCTCACGGGAAGTACAGATCCGCAGGGCTCTTGTGCCTGTGAATAGGCTGCCAAGGGAAGGTGAAGAGCAGCAAGAGCTTTCAGGGCTGGCACCTTCCTTGTGGGAGAAGCACCCAGATTTTGCCTTTTACGAGAGAGGCGCTCTAATAATATGTGCACTGTGCTATTCCTGCTCAGGGAAAGCACAGATCCGCAGGGCTATTGTGCCTGAGAATAGGCTGCCTAGGCAGGGTGAAGATCAGCAAGAGCTTTCAGGGCTGGCACCTTCCTTGTGGGAGAAGCAGACATACTTTTTCCTTTTAGGAAAGAGGCCCTTCTAAGAATATGTACACTGTGCTATTCCTCCTCAGGGAAAGCATATATCCCCAGCGCTCTTGTGCCTGAGAATAGCCTGCCTAGGCAGGGTAAAGAGCAGCAAGAGCTTTCAGGGCTGGCACCTTCCTTGTGGGAGAAGCACCCTGACTTTTGCCTTTTAGGAAAGAGGCACTGCCAATAATATGTGCACTGTGCTATTCCTCCTCAGGGAAAGCACAGATTCCCCAGAGTTCTTGTGCTTGTGGGTAGGCTGCCAAGGGAAGGTGAAGATCAGCAAGAGCTTTCAGGGCTTGCACCTTCCTTGTGGGAGAAGCAGACATACTTTTGCCTTTTAGGAGAGAGACGATTCTAAGAATATGTGCACTGTGTTATTCCTGCTCAGGGAAAGCACAGATCCCCAGGACTCTTGTGCCTGTGAATAGGCTGCCTAGGCAGGGTGAAGATCAGCAAGAGCTTTCAGGGCTGGCACCTTCCTTGTGGGAGAAGCACCCGGATTTTGCCTTTTAGGAAAGAGGCGCTTCTAATAATATGTGCACTGTGCTATTCCTCCTCAGGGAAAGCACAAATCCCCAGTTCTCTTGTGCCTGTGAATAGGCTGCCAAGGGAAGGTGAAGAGCAGCAAGAGCTTTCAGGGCTGGCACCTTCCTTGTGGGAGAAGCAGCTGCACTTTTGCCAATTCCGGAAGAGGATCTGCCGAGGGCCAGCACCTTGAGACTTTCCATCTCTGGGAAAGCACAGATCCCCTGTTCTCTTGTGCCTGTGAATAGGCTGCCAAGGGAAGGTGAAGAACAGGAAGAGCTTTTAGGGGGGGCACCTTCCTTGTGGGAGAAGCAGGCGGATTTTTGCCTTTTAGGAAAGAGGCATTGCAGAGGATGAGCTTCATGAGCTGTTCCTGCTCAGGGAAAGCACAGATCCCCAGTGCTCTTGTGCCTGTGAATAGGCTGCCAATGCCGGATGAAGTTCAGCAAGAGCTTTCAGGGCTGGCACCTTCCTTGTTGGAGAAGCACCCGGATTTTGCGTTTTAGGAAGCAGTCATTGCCGAGGATGAGCATCATGAGCTGTTCCTTCTCAGGGAAACCACAGATCCGCAGGGCTCTTGTGCCTGTGAATAGGCTGCCAAGGGAAGGTGAAGAGCAGCAAGAGCTTTCAGGGCTGGTACCTTCTTTGTGGGAGAAGCAGCTGCACTTTTGCCAATTCCGGAAGAGGTTCTGCCGAGGACCAGCACCATGAGACGTTCCATCTCTGGGAAAGCAGAGATTCCCCAGAGTTCTTGTGCCTGTGAATAGGCTGCCAAGGGAAGGTGAAGAGCAGCAAGAGCTTTCAGGGATGGCACCTTCCTTGTGGGAGAACCAGACATACTTTTGCCTTTTAGGAAAGAGCCAAAGCCGATAATATGCACTCTGCTGTTCCTGCTCAGGGAAAGCACAGATCCCCAGTGCTCTTGTGCCTGTGAATAGGCTGCCTAGGCAGGGTGAAGAGCAGCAAGAGCTTTCAGGGCTGGCACCTTCCTTGTGGGAGAAGCAGACATACTTTTGCCTTTTAGGAAAGAGGCGCTTTTAAGACTATGTGCACTGTGCTATTCCTCCTCAGGGAAAGCATATATCCCCAGTGCTCTTGTACCTGTGAATAGGCTGCCTAGGCAGGGTGAAGAGCAGCAAGAGCTTTCAGGGCTGGCACCTTCCTTCTGGGAGAAGCACCCGGACTTTTGCCTTTTAGGAAAGAGGCATTGCAGAGGATGAGCTTCATGAGCTGTTCCTGCTCAGGGAAAGCACAGATCCCCAGTGCTCTTGTGCCTGTGAATAGGCTGCCAATGCCGGATGAAGTTCAGCAAGAGCTTTCAGGGCTGGCACCTTCCTTGTTGGAGAAGCACCCGGATTTTGCGTTTTAGGAAGCAGTCATTGCCGAGGATGAGCATCATGAGCTGTTCCTTCTCAGGGAAACCACAGATCCGCAGGGCTCTTGTGCCTGTGAATAGGCTGCCAAGGGAAGGTGAAGAGCAGCAAGAGCTTTCAGGGCTGGCACCTTCCTTCTGGGAGAAGCACCCGGACTTTTGCCTTTTAGGAAAGAGGCATTGCAGAGGATGAGCTTCATGAGCTGTTCCTGCTCAGGGAAAGCACAGATTCCCCAGAGTTCTTGTGCCTGTGGGTAGGCTGCCAAGGGAAGGTGAAGATCAGCAAGAGCTTTCAGGGCTGGCACCTTCCTTGTGGGACAAGCAGATATACTTTTGCCTTTAAGGAAAGAGGCACTGCCAATAATATGTGCACAGTGTTATTCCTCCTCACGGGAAGTACAGATCCCCAGTTCTCTTGTGCCTGTGAATAGGCTGCCAAGGGAAGGTGAAGAGCAGCAAGAGCTTTCAGGGCTGGCACCTTCCTTGTGGGAGAAGCAGACATACTTTTGCCTTTTAGGAGAGAGGCACTGCCAATAATATGTGCACAGTGTTATTCCTCCTCACGGGAAGCACAGATTCCCCAGAGTTCTTGTGCTTGTGGGTAGGCTGCCAAGGGAAGGTGAAGAGCAGCAAGAGCTTTCAGGGCTGGCACCTTCCTTCTGGGAGAAGCACCCGGACTTTTGCCTTTTAGGAAAGAGGCATTGCAGAGGATGAGTATCATGAGATGTTCCTCCTCAGGGAAAGCACAGATTCCCAGGCCTCTTGTGCCTGTGAATAGGCTGCCAAGGCAGGGTGAAGAGCAGCAAGAGCTTTCAGGGCTGGTACCTTCTTTGTGGGAGAAGCAGCTGCACTTTTGCCAATTCCGGAAGAGGTTCTGCCGAGGACCAGCACCATGAGACTTTCCATCTCTGGGAAAGCACAGATCCCCAGTTCTCTTGTGCCTGCGAATAGGCTGCCAAGGGAAGGTGAAGAACAGCAAGAGCTTTTAGGGGTGGCACTGTCCTTGTGGGAGAAGCACCCGAATTTTTGCCTTTTAGGAAAGAGGCATTGCAGAGGATGAGCTTCATGAGCTGTTCCTGCTCAGGGAAAGCACAGATTCCCCAGAGTTCTTGTGCCTGTGAATAGGCTGCCAAGGGAAGGTGAAGAGCAGCAAGAGCTTTCAGGGCTGGCACCTTCCTTGTGGGAGAAGCAGACATACTTTTGCCTTTTAGGAGAGAGGCACTGCCAATAATATGTGCACAGTGTTATTCCTCCTCACGGGAAGCACAGATCCCCAGTGCTGTTGTGCCTGTGAATAGGCTGCCAAGGCAGGGTGAAGATCAGCAAGAGCTTTCAGGGCTGGTACCTTCCTTGTGGGAGAAGCACCCAGATTTTGCCTTTTACGAGAGAGGCGCTCTAATAATATGTGCACTGTGCTATTCCTGCTCAGGGAAAGCACAGATCCGCAGGGCTATTGTGCCTGAGAATAGGCTGCCTAGGCAGGGTGAAGATCAGCAAGAGCTTTCAGGGCTGGCACCTTCCTTGTGGGAGAAGCAGAGATACTTTTGCCTTTTAGGAAAGAGGCCCTTCTAAGAATATGTACACTGTGCTATTCCTCCTCAGGGAAAGCATATATCCCCAGCGCTCTTGTGCCTGAGAATAGCCTGCCTAGGCAGGGTGAAGAGCAGCAAGAGCTTTCAAGGCTGGCACCTTCCTTGTGGGAGAAGCACCCTGACTTTTGCCTTTTAGGAAAGAGGCACTGCCAATTATATGTGCACTGTGCTATTCCTCCTCAGGGAAAGCACAGATTCCCCAGAGTTCTTGTGCTTGTGGGTAGGCTGCCAAGGGAAGGTGAAGATCAGCAAGAGCTTTCCGGGCTTGCACCTTCCTTGTGGGAGAAGCAGACATACTTTTGCCTTTTAGGAGAGAGACGATTCTAATAATATGTGCACTGTGTTATCGCTGCTCAGGGAAAGCACAGATCCCCAGGGCTCTTGTGCCTGTGAATAGGCTGCCTAGGCAGGGTGAAGATCAGCAAGAGCTTTCAGGGCTGGCACCTTCCTTGTGGGAGAAGCACCCGGATTTTGCCTTTTAGGAAAGAGGCGCTTCTAATAATATGTGCACTGTGCTATTCCTCCTCAGGGAAAGAACAAATCCCCAGTTCTCTTGTGCCTGTGAATAGGCTGCCAAGGGAAGGTGAAGAGCAGCAAGAGCTTTCAGGGCTGGCACTTTCCTTGTGGGAGAAGCAGCTGCACTTTTCCAATTCCGGAAGAGGTTCTGCCGAGGACCAGCACCATGAGACTTTCCATCTCTGGGAAAGCACAGATCCCCAGTTCTCTTGTGCCTGTGAATAGGCTGCCAAGGGAAGGTGAAGAACAGGAAGAGCTTTTAGGGGTGGCACCTTCCTTGTGGGAGAAGCAGGAGAATTTTTGCCTTTTAGGAAAGAGGCATTGCAGAGGATGAGCTTCATGAGCTGTTCCTGCTCAGGGAAAGCACAGATTCCCCAGAGTTCTTGTGCCTGTGAATAGGCTGCCAATGCCGTATGAAGTTCAGCAAGAGCTTTCAGGGCTGGCACCTTCCTTGTGGGAGAAGCAGCTGCACTTTTGCCAATTCCGGAAGAGGATCTGCCGAGGACCAGCACCATGAGACGTTCCATCTCTGGGAAAGCAGAGATTCCCCAGAGTTCTTGTGCCTGTGAATAGGCTGCCAAGGGAAGGTGAAGAGCAGCAAGAGCTTTCAGGGCTGGAACCTTCCTTGTGGGAGAAGCAGACATACTTTTGCCTTTTAGGAAAGAGGCGCTTCTGAGAATATGTACACTCTGCTATTCCTCCTCAGGGAAAGCACAGATCCCCAGTGCTCTTGTGCCTGTGAATAGGCTGCCTAGGCAGGGTGAAGAGCAGCAAGATCTTTCAAGGCTGGCACCTTCCTTGTGGGAGAAGCAGACATACTTTTGCCTTTTAGGAAAGAGGCACTGCCAATATTATGTGCACAGTGTTATTCCTCCTCACGGAAAGTACAGATCCCCAGTTCTCTTGTGCCTGTGAATAGGCTGCCAAGGGAAGGTGAAGAGCAGCAAGAGCTTTCAGGGCTACCACCTTCCTTCTGGGAGAAGCACCCGGAATTTTGCCTTTTAGGAAAGAGGCATTGCCGAGGATGAGTATCATGAGATGTTCCTCCTCAGGGAAAGCACAGATTCCCAGGCCTCTTGTGCCTGTGAATAGGCTGCCAAGGCAGGGTGAAGAGCAGCAAGAGCTTTCAGGGCTGGTACCTTCCTTGTGGGAGAAGCACCCAGATTTTGCCTTTTACGAGAGAGGCGCTCTAATAATATGTGCACTGTGCTATTCCTGCTCAGGGAAAGCACAGATCCGCAGGGCTATTGTGCCTGAGAATAGGCTGCCTAGGCAGGGTGAAGATCAGCAAGAGCTTTCAGGGCTGGCACCTTCCTTGTGGGAGAAGCAGACATACTTTTTCCTTTTAGGAAAGAGGCCCTTCTAAGAATATGTACACTGTGCTATTCCTCCTCAGGGAAAGCATATATCCCCAGCGCTCTTGTGCCTGAGAATAGCCTGCCTAGGCAGGGTGAAGAGCAGCAAGAGCTTTCAGGGCTGGCACCTTCCTTGTGGGAGAAGCACCCTGACTTTTGCCTTTTAGGAAAGAGGCACTGCCAATAATATGTGCACTGTGTTATTCCTGCTCAGGGAAAGCACAGATCCCCAGGGCTCTTGTGCCTGTGAATAGGCTGCCTAGGCAGGGTGAAGATCAGCAAGAGCTTTCAGGGCTGGCACCTTCCTTGTGGGAGAAGCACCCGGATTTTGCCTTTTAGGAAAGAGTCGCTTTTAATAATATGTGCACTGTGCTATTCCTCCTCAGGGAAAGCACAAATCCCCAGTTCTCTTGTGCCTGTGAATAGGCTGCCAAGGGAAGGTGAAGAGCAGCAAGAGCTTTCAGGGCTGGCACCTTCCTTGTGGGAGAAGCAGCTGCACTTTTGCCAATTCCGGAAGAGGATCTGCCGAGGACCAGCACCTTGAGACTTTCCATCTCTGGGAAAGCACAGATCCCCAGTTCTCTTGTGCCTGTGAATAGGCTGCCAAGGGAAGGTGAAGAACAGGAAGAGCTTTTAGGGGGGGCACCTTCCTTGTGGGAGAAGCAGGCGGATTTTTGCCTTTTAGGAAAGAGGCATTGCAGAGGATGAGCTTCATGAGCTGTTCCTGCTCAGGGAAAGCACAGATCCCCAGTGCTCTTGTGCCTGTGAATAGGCTGCCAATGCCGGATGAAGTTCAGCAAGAGCTTTCAGGGCTGGCACCTTCCTTGTTGGAGAAGCAGCCGGATTTTGCGTTTTAGGAAGCAGTCATTGCCGAGGATGAGCATCATGAGCTGTTCCTTCTCAGGGAAACCACAGATCCGCAGGGCTCTTGTGCCTGTGAATAGGCTGCCAAGGGAAGGTGAAGAGCAGCAAGAGCTTTCAGGGCTGGCACCTTCCTTCTGGGAGAAGCACCCGGACTTTTGCCTTTTAGGAAAGAGGCATTGCAGAGGATGAGCTTCATGAGCTGTTCCTGCTCAGGGAAAGCACAGATTCCCCAGAGTTCTTGTGCCTGTGGGTAGGCTGCCAAGGGAAGGTGAAGATCAGCAAGAGCTTTCAGGGCTGGCACCTTCCTTGTGGGACAAGCAGATATACTTTTGCCTTTAAGGAAAGAGGCACTGCCAATAATATGTGCACAGTGTTATTCCTCCTCACGGGAAGTACAGATCCCCAGTTCTCTTGTGCCTGTGAATAGGCTGCCAAGGGAAGGTGAAGAGCAGCAAGAGCTTTCAGGGCTGGCACCTTCCTTGTGGGAGAAGCAGACATACTTTTGCCTTTTAGGAGAGAGGCACTGCCAATAATATGTGCACAGTGTTATTCCTCCTCACGGGAAGCACAGATTCCCCAGAGTTCTTGTGCTTGTGGGTAGGCTGCCAAGGGAAGGTGAAGATCAGCAAGAGCTTTCAGGGCTTGCACCTTCATTGTGGGAGAAGCAGACATACTTTTGCCTTTTAGGAGAGAGACGATTCTAATAATATGTGCACTGTGTTATTCCTGCTCAGGGAAAGCACAGATCCCCAGGGCTCTTGTGCCTGTGAATAGGCTGCCTAGGCAGGGTGAAGATCAGCAAGAGCTTTCAGGGCTGGCACCTTCCTTGTGGGAGAAGCACCCGGATTTTGCCTTTTAGGAAAGAGTCGCTTTTAATAATATGTGCACTGTGCTATTCCTCCTCAGGGAAAGCACAAATCCCCAGTTCTCTTGTGCCTGTGAATAGGCTGCCAAGGGAAGGTGAAGAGCAGCAAGAGCTTTCAGGGCTGGCACCTTCCTTGTGGGAGAAGCAGCTGCACTTTTGCCAATTCCGGAAGAGGATCTGCCGAGGACCAGCACCTTGAGACTTTCCATCTCTGGGAAAGCACAGATCCCCAGTTCTCTTGTGCCTGTGAATAGGCTGCCAAGGGAAGGTGAAGAACAGGAAGAGCTTTTAGGGGGGGCACCTTCCTTGTGGGAGAAGCAGGCGGATTTTTGCCTTTTAGGAAAGAGGCATTGCAGAGGATGAGCTTCATGAGCTGTTCCTGCTCAGGGAAAGCACAGATCCCCAGTGCTCTTGTGCCTGTGAATAGGCTGCCAATGCCGGATGAAGTTCAGCAAGAGCTTTCAGGGCTGGCACCTTCCTTGTTGGAGAAGCACCCGGATTTTGCGTTTTAGGAAGCAGTCATTGCCGAGGATGAGCATCATGAGCTGTTCCTTCTCAGGGAAACCACAGATCCGCAGGGCTCTTGTGCCTGTGAATAGGCTGCCAAGGGAAGGTGAAGAGCAGCAAGAGCTTTCAGGGCTGGCACCTTCCTTCTGGGAGAAGCACCCGGACTTTTGCCTTTTAGGAAAGAGGCATTGCAGAGGATGAGCTTCATGAGCTGTTCCTGCTCAGGGAAAGCACAGATTCCCCAGAGTTCTTGTGCCTGTGGGTAGGCTGCCAAGGGAAGGTGAAGATCAGCAAGAGCTTTCAGGGCTGGCACCTTCCTTGTGGGACAAGCAGATATACTTTTGCCTTTAAGGAAAGAGGCACTGCCAATAATATGTGCACAGTGTTATTCCTCCTCACGGGAAGTACAGATCCCCAGTTCTCTTGTGCCTGTGAATAGGCTGCCAAGGGAAGGTGAAGAGCAGCAAGAGCTTTCAGGGCTGGCACCTTCCTTGTGGGAGAAGCAGACATACTTTTGCCTTTTAGGAGAGAGGCACTGCCAATAATATGTGCACAGTGTTATTCCTCCTCACGGGAAGCACAGATTCCCCAGAGTTCTTGTGCTTGTGGGTAGGCTGCCAAGGGAAGGTGAAGATCAGCAAGAGCTTTCAGGGCTTGCACCTTCATTGTGGGAGAAGCAGACATACTTTTGCCTTTTAGGAGAGAGACGATTCTAATAATATGTGCACTGTGTTATTCCTGCTCAGGGAAAGCACAGATCCCCAGGGCTCTTGTGCCTGTGAATAGGCTGCCTAGGCAGGGTGAAGATCAGCAAGAGCTTTCAGGGCTGGCACCTTCCTTGTGGGAGAAGCACCCGGATTTTGCCTTTTAGGAAAGAGGCGCTTCTAATAATATCTGCACTGTGCTATTCCTCCTCAGGGAAAGCACAAATCCCCAGTTCTCTTGTGCCTGTGAATAGGCTGCCAAGGGAAGGTGAAGAGCAGCAAGAGCTTTCAGGGCTGGCACCTTCCTTGTGGGAGAAGCAGCTGCACTTTTGCCAATTCCGGAAGAGGATCTGCCGAGGGCCAGCACCTTGAGACTTTCCATCTCTGGGAAAGCACAGATCCCCAGTTCTCTTGTGCCTGTGAATAGGCTGCCAAGGGAAGGTGAAGAACAGGAAGAGCTTTTAGGGGGGGCACCTTCCTTGTGGGAGAAGCAGGCGGATTTTTGCCTTTTAGGAAAGAGGCATTGCAGAGGATGAGCTTCATGAGCTGTTCCTGCTCAGGGAAAGCACAGATCCCCAGTGCTCTTGTGCCTGTGAATAGGCTGCCAATGCCGGATGAAGTTCAGCAAGAGCTTTCAGGGCTGGCACCTTCCTTGTTGGAGAAGCACCCGGATTTTGCGTTTTAGGAAGCAGTCATTGCCGAGGATGAGCATCATGAGCTGTTCCTTCTCAGGGAAACCACAGATCCGCAGGGCTCTTGTGCCTGTGAATAGGCTGCCAAGGGAAGTTGAAGAGCAGCAAGAGCTTTCAGGGCTGGTACCTTCTTTGTGGGAGAAGCAGCTGCACTTTTGCCAATTCCGGAAGAGGTTCTGCCGAGGACCAGCACCATGAGACGTTCCATCTCTGGGAAAGCAGAGATTCCCCAGAGTTCTTGTGCCTGTGAATAGGCTGCCAAGGGAAGGTGAAGAGCAGCAAGAGCTTTCAGGGCTGGCACCTTCCTTGTGGGAGAACCAGACATACTTTTGCCTTTTAGGAAAGAGGCGCTTCTAATAATATGTACACTGTGCTATTCCTGCTCAGGGAAAGCACAGATCCCCAGTGCTCTTGTGCCTGTGAATAGGCTGCCAAGGGAAGGTGAAGAGCAGCAAGAGCTTTCAGGGCTGGCACCTTCCTTGTGGAAGAAGCAGCTGCACTTTTGTCAATTCCGGAAGAGGTTCTGCCGAGGACCAGCACCATGAGACGTTCCATCTCTGGGAAAGCAGAGATTCCCCAGAGTTCTTGTGCCTGTGAATAGGCAGCCAAGGGAAGGTGAAGAGCAGCAAGAGCTTTCAGGGATGCCACCTTCCTTGTGGGAGAACCAGACATACTTTTGCCTTTTAGGAAAGAGCCAAAGCCGATAATATGCACTCTGCTGTTCCTGCTCAGGGAAAGCACAGATCCCCAGTGCTCTTGTGCCTGTGAATAGGCTGCCTAGGCAGGGTGAAGAGCAGCAAGAGCTTTCAGGGCTGGCACCTTCCTTGTGGGAGAAGCAGACATACTTTTGCCTTTTAGGAAAGAGGCGCTTTTAAGACTATGTGCACTGTGCTATTCCTCCTCAGGGAAAGCATATATCCCCAGTGCTCTTGTACCTGTGAATAGGCTGCCTAGGCAGGGTGAAGAGCAGCAAGAGCTTTCAGGGCTGGCAACTTCATTGTGGGAGAAGCAGACATACTTTTGCTTTTTAAGAAAGAGGCACTACCAATAATATGTGCACAGTGTTATTCCTCCTCACGGAAAGTACAGATCCCCAGTGCTCTTGTGCCTGTGAATAGGCTGCCAAGGGAAGGTGAAGAGCAGCAAGAGCTTTCAGGGCTGGCACCTTCCTTCTGGGAGAAGCACCCGGACTTTTGCCTTTTAGGAAAGAGGCATTGCAGAGTATGAGTATCATGAGATGTTCCTCCTCAGGGAAAGCACAGATTCCCAGGCCTCTTGTGCCTGTGAATAGGCTGCCAAGGCAGGGTGAAGAGCAGCAAGAGCTTTCAGGGCTGGTACCTTCTTTGTGGGAGAAGCAGCTGCACTTTTGCCAATTCCGGAAGAGGTTCTGCCGAGGACCAGCACCATGAGACGTTCCATCTCTGGGAAAGCAGAGATTCCCCAGAGTTCTTGTGCCTGTGAATAGGCTGCCAAGGGAAGGTGAAGAGCAGCAAGAGCTTTCAGGGCTGGCAACTTCATTGTGGGAGAAGCAGACATACTTTTGCTTTTTAAGAAAGAGGCACTACCAATAATATGTGCACAGTGTTATTCCTCCTCACGGAAAGTACAGATCCCCAGTGCTCTTGTGCCTGTGAATAGGCTGCCAAGGGAAGGTGAAGAGCAGCAAGAGCTTTCAGGGCTGGCACCTTCCTTCTGGGAGAAGCACCCGGACTTTTGCCTTTTAGGAAAGAGGCATTGCAGAGGATGAGCTTCATGAGCTGTTCCTGCTCAGGGAAAGCACAGATTCCCCAGAGTTCTTGTGCCTGTGAATAGGCTGCCTAGGCAGGGTGAAGAACAGCAAGAGCTTTCAGGGCTGGCACCTTCCTTGTGGGAGAAGCAGACATACTTTTGCCTTTTAGGAAAGAGGCACTGCCAATAATATGTGCACAGTGTTATTCCTCCTCACGGAAAGTACAGATCCCCAGTGCTCTTGTGCCTGTGAATAGGCTGCCAAGGGAAGGTGAAGAGCAGCAAGAGCTTTCAGGGCTGGCACCTTCCTTCTGGGAGAAGCACCCGGTCTTTTGCCTTTTAGGAAAGAGGCATTGCAGAGGATGAGTATCATGAGATGTTCCTCCTCAGGGAAAGCACAGATTCCCAGGCCTCTTGTGCCTGTGAATAGGCTGCCAAGGCAGGGTGAAGAGCAGCAAGAGCTTTCAGGGCTGGTACCTTCTTTGTGGGAGAAGCAGCTGCACTTTTGCCAATTCCGGAAGAGGTTCTGCCGAGGACCAGCACCATGAGACTTTCCATCTCTGGGAAAGCACAGATCCCCAGTTCTCTTGTGCCTGCGAATAGGCTGCCAAGGGAAGGTGAAGAACAGCAAGAGCTTTTAGGGGTGGCACTGTCCTTGTGGGAGAAGCACCCGGATTTTTGCCTTTTAGGAAAGAGGCATTGCAGAGGATGAGCTTCATGAGCTGTTCCTGCTCAGGGAAAGCACAGATTCCCCAGAGTTCTTGTGCCTGTGGGTAGGCTGCCAAGGGAAGGTGAAGATCAGCAAGAGCTTTCAGGGCTGGCACCTTCCTTGTGGGACAAGCAGATATACTTTTGCCTTTAAGGAAAGAGGCACTGCCAATAATATGTGCACAGTGTTATTCCTCCTCACGGGAAGTACAGATCCCCAGTTCTCTTGTGCCTGTGAATAGGCTGCCAAGGGAAGGTGAAGAGCAGCAAGAGCTTTCAGGGCTGGCACCTTCCTTGTCGGAGAAGCAGACATACTTTTGCCTTTTAGGAAAGAGCCAAAGCCGATAATATGCACTCTGCTGTTCCTGCTCAGGGAAAGCACAGATCCCCAGGGCTCTTGTGCCTGTGAATAGGCTGCCAAGGCAGGGTGAAGAGCAGCAAGAGCTTTCAGGGCTGGTACCTTCTTTGTGGGAGAAGCAGCTGCACTTTTGCCAATTCCGGAAGAGGTTCTGCCGAGGACCAGCACCATGAGACTCTCCATCTCTGGGAAAGCACAGATCCCCAGTTCTCTTGTGCCTGCGAATAGGCTGCCAAGGGAAGGTGAAGAACAGCAAGAGCTTTTAGGGGTGGCACTGTCCTTGTGGGAGAAGCACCCGGATTTTTGCCTTTTAGGAAAGAGGCATTGCAGAGGATGAGCTTCATGAGCTGTTCCTGCTCAGGGAAAGCACAGATTCCCCAGAGTTCTTGTGCCTGTGGGTAGGCTGCCAAGGGAAGGTGAAGATCAGCAAGAGCTTTCAGGGCTGGCACCTTCCTTGTGGGACAAGCAGATATACTTTTGCCTTTAAGGAAAGAGGCACTGCCAATAATATGTGCACAGTGTTATTCCTCCTCACGGGAAGTACAGATCCCCAGTTCTCTTGTGCCTGTGAATAGGCTGCCAAGGGAAGGTGAAGAGCAGCAAGAGCTTTCAGGGCTGGCACCTTCCTTGTCGGAGAAGCAGACATACTTTTGCCTTTTAGGAGAGAGGCACTGCCAATAATATGTGCACAGTGTTATTCCTCCTCACGGGAAGCACAGATCCCCAGTGCTCTTGTGCCTGTGAATAGGCTGCCAAGGCAGGGTGAAGATCAGCAAGAGCTTTCAGGGCTGGCACCTTCCTTGTGGGAGAAGCAGACATACTTTTGCCTTTTAGGAGAGAGGCACTGCCAATAATATGTGCACTGTGCTATTCCTCCTCAGGGAAAGCATATATCCCCAGCGCTCTTGTGCCTGAGAATAGCCTGCCTAGGCAGGGTGAAGAGCAGCAAGAGCTTTCAGGGCTGGCACCTTCCTTGTGGGAGAAGCACCCTGACTTTTGCCTTTTAGGAAAGAGGCACTGCCAATAATATGTGCACTGTGCTATTCCTCCTCAGGGAAAGCACAGATTCCCCAGAGTTCTTGTGCTTCTGGGTAGGCTGCCAAGGGAAGGTGAAGATCAGCAAGAGCTTTCAGGGCTTGCACCTTCCTTGTGGGAGAAGCAGACATACTTTTGCCTTTTAGGAGAGAGACGATTCTAATAATATGTGCACTGTGTTATTCCTGCTCAGGGAAAGCACAGATCCCCAGGGCTCTTGTGCCTGTGAATAGGCTGCCTAGGCAGGGTGAAGATCAGCAAGAGCTTTCAGGGCTGGCACCTTCCTTGTGGGAGAAGCACCCGGATTTTGCCTTTTAGGAAAGAGTCGCTTTTAATAAAATGTGCACTGTGCTATTCCTCCTCAGGGAAAGCACAAATCCCCAGTTCTCTTGTGCCTGTGAATAGGCTGCCAAGGGAAGGTGAAGATCAGCAAGAGCTTTCAGGGCTGGCACCTTCCTTGTGGGAGAAGCAGCTGCACTTTTGCCAATTCCGGAAGAGGATCTGCCGAGGGCCAGCACCTTGAGACTTTCCATCTCTGGGAAAGCACAGATCCCCAGTTCTCTTGTGCCTGTGAATAGGCTGCCAAGGGAAGGTGAAGAACAGGAAGAGCTTTTAGGGGGGGCACCTTCCTTGTGGGAGAAGCAGGCGGATTTTTGCCTTTTAGGAAAGAGGCATTGCAGAGGATGAGCTTCATGAGCTGTTCCTGCTCAGGGAAAGCACAGATCCCCAGTGCTCTTGTGCCTGTGAATAGGCTGCCAATGCCGGATGAAGTTCAGCAAGAGCTTTCAGGGCTGGCACCTTCCTTGTTGGAGAAGCACCCGGATTTTGCGTTTTAGGAAGCAGTCATTGCCGAGGATGAGCATCATGAGCTGTTCCTTCTCAGGGAAACCACAGATCCGCAGGGCTCTTGTGCCTGTGAATAGGCTGCCAAGGGAAGGTGAACAGCAGAAAGAGCTTTCAGGGCTGGCACCTTCCTTGTGGAAGAAGCAGCTGCACTTTTGTCAATTCCGGAAGAGGTTCTGCCGAGGACCAGCACCATGAGACGTTCCATCTCTGGGAAAGCAGAGATTCCCCAGAGTTCTTGTGCCTGTGAATAGGCAGCCAAGGGAAGGTGAAGAGCAGCAAGAGCTTTCAGGGCTGGCACCTTCCTTGTGGGAGAAGCAGACATAATTTTGCCTTTCAGGAAAGAGGCGCTTCTGAGAATATGTACACTGTGCTATTCCTCCTCAGGGAAAGCACAGATCCCCAGTGCTCTTGTGCCTGTGAAAAGGCTGCCTAGGCAGGGTGAAGAGCAGCAAGAGCTTTCAGGGCTGGCACCTTCCTTGTGGGAGAAGCAGACATACTTTTGCCTTTTAGGAAAGAGCCAAAGCCGATAATATGCACTCTGCTGTTCCTGCTCAGGGAAAGCACAGATCCCCAGGGCTCTTGTGCCTGCGAATAGGCTGCCAAGGGAAGGTGAAGAACAGCAAGAGCTTTTAGGGGTGGCACTGTCCTTGTGGGAGAAGCACCCGGATTTTTGCCTTTTAGGAAAGAGGCATTGCAGAGGATGAGCTTCATGAGCTGTTCCTGCTCAGGGAAAGCACAGATTCCCCAGAGTTCTTGTGCCTGTGGGTAGGCTGCCAAGGGAAGGTGAAGATCAGCAAGAGCTTTCAGGGCTGGCACCTTCCTTGTGGGACAAGCAGATATACTTTTGCCTTTAAGGAAAGAGGCACTGCCAATAATATGTGCACAGTGTTATTCCTCCTCACGGGAAGTACAGATCCCCAGTTCTCTTGTGCCTGTGAATAGGCTGCCAAGGGAAGGTGAAGAGCAGCAAGAGCTTTCAGGGCTGGTACCTTCCTTGTGGGAGAAGCACCCAGATTTTGCCTTTTACGAGAGAGGCGCTCTAATAATATGTGCACTGTGCTATTCCTGCTCAGGGAAAGCACAGATCCCCAGTGCTCTTGTGCCTGTGAATAGGCTGCCAAGGCAGGGTGAAGATCAGCAAGAGCTTTCAGGGCTGGCACCTTCCTTGTGGGAGAAGCAGACATACTTTTTCCTTTTAGGAAAGAGGCCCTTCTAAGAATATGTACACTCTGCTATTCCTCCTCAGGGAAAGCATATATCCCCAGGGCTCTTGTGCCTGAGAATAGGCTGCCAAGGGATGGTGAAGAGCAGCAAGAGCTTTCAGGGCTGGCACCTTCCTTGTGGGAGAAGCAGAGATACTTTTGCCTTTTAGGAGAGAGACGATTCTAATAATATGTGCACTGTGTTATCCCTGCTCAGGGAAAGCACAGATCCCCAGGGCTCTTGTGCCTGTGAATAGGCTGCCAAGGGAAGGTGAAGAGCAGCAAGAGCTTTCAGGGCTGGCTCCTTCCTTGTGGGAGAAGCAGCTGCACTTTTGCCAATTCCGGAAGAGGATGTGCCGAGGACAAGCACCATGAGACTTTCCATCTCTGGGAAAGCACAGATCCCCAGTTCTCTTGTGCCTGTGAATAGGCTGCCAAGGGAAGGTGAAGAACAGGAAGAGCTTTTAGGGGTGGCACCTTCCTTGTGGGAGAAGCAGGAGAATTTTTGCCTTTTAGGAAAGAGGCATTGCAGAGGATGAGCTTCATGAGCTGTTCCTGCTCAGGGAAAGCACAGATCCGCAGGGCTCTTGTGCCTGTGAATAGGCTGCCAAGGGAAGGTGAAGAGCAGCAAGAGCTTTCAGGGCTGGTACCTTCTTTGTGGGAGAAGCAGCTGCACTTTTGCCAATTCCGGAAGAGGTTCTGCCGAGGACCAGCACCATGAGACGTTCCATCTCTGGGAAAGCAGAGATTCCCCAGAGTTCTTGTGCCTGTGAATAGGCTGCCAAGGGAAGGTGAAGAGCAGCAAGAGCTTTCAGGGCTGGCACCTTCCTTGTGGGAGAAGCAGACATACTTTTGCCTTTTAGGAAAGAGGCACTGCCAATAATATGTGCACAGTGTTATTCCTCCTCACGGGAAGCACAGATCCCCAGTGCTGTTGTGCCTGTGAATAGGCTGCCAAGGCAGGGTGAAGATCAGCAAGAGCTTTCAGGGCTGGTACCTTCCTTGTGGGAGAAGCACCCAGATTTTGCCTTTTACGAGAGAGGCGCTCTAATAATATGTGCACTATGCTATTCCTGCTCAGGGAAAGCACAGATCCGCAGGGTTATTGTGCCTGAGAATAGCCTGCCTAGGCAGGGTGAAGAGCAGCAAGAGCTTTCAGGGCTGGCACCTTCCTTGTGGGAGAAGCAGAGATACTTTTGCCTTTTAGGAGAGAGACGATTCTAATAATATGTGCACTGTGTTATCCCTGCTCAGGGAAAGCACAGATCCCCAGGGCTCTTGTGCCTGTGAATAGGCTGCCTAGGCAGGGTGAAGATCAGCAAGAGCTTTCAGGGCTGGCACCTTCCTTGTGGGAGAAGCAGACATACTTTTTCCTTTTAGGAAAGAGGCCCTTCTAAGAATATGTACACTGTGCTATTCCTCCTCAGGGAAAGCATATATCCCCAGGGCTCTTGTGCCTGAGAATAGCCTGCCTAGGCAGGGTGAAGAGCAGCAAGAGCTTTCAGGGCTGGCACCTTCCTTGTGGGAGAAGCACCCGGATTTTGCCTTTTAGGAAAGAGGCGCTTCTAATATGTGCACAGTGCTATTCCTCCTCAGGGAAAGAACAAATCCCCAGTTCTCTTGTGCCTGTGAATAGGCTGCCAAGGGAAGGTGAAGAACAGGAAGAGCTTTTAGGGGTGGCACCTTCCTTGTGGGAGAAGCAGGAGAATTTTTGCCTTTTAGGAAAGAGGCATTGCAGAGGATGAGCTTCATGAGCTGTTCCTGCTCAGGGAAAGCACAGATCCGCAGGGCTCTTGTGCCTGTGAATAGGCTGCCAAGGGAAGGTGAAGAGCAGCAAGAGCTTTCAGGGCTGGCACCTTCCTTGTGGGAGAAGCAGACATACTTTTGCCTTTTAGGAAAGAGGCACTGCCAATAATATGTGCACAGTGTTATTCCTCCTCACGGGAAGCACAGATCCCCAGTGCTCTTGTGCCTGTGAATAGGCTGCCAAGGCAGGGTGAAGATCAGCAAGAGCTTTCAGGGCTGGTACCTTCCTTGTGGGAGAAGCACCCAGATTTTGCCTTTTACGAGAGAGGCGCTCTAATAATATGTGCACTGTGCTATTCCTGCTCAGGGAAAGCACAGATCCGCAGGGCTATTGTGCCTGAGAATAGGCTGCCTAGGCAGGGTGAAGATCAGCAAGAGCTTTCAGGGCTGGCACCTTCCTTGTGGGAGAAGCACCCGGATTTTGCCTTTTACGAGAGAGGCGCTCTAATAATATGTGCACTGTGCTATTCCTGCTCAGGGAAAGCACAGATCCGCAGGGCTATTGTGCCTGTGAATAGGCTGCCAAGGGAAGGTGAAGAGCAGCAAGAGCTTTCAGGGCTGGCACCTTCCTTGTGGGAGAAGCAGCTGCACTTTTGCCAATTCCGGAAGAGGATGTGCCGAGGACAAGCACCATGAGACTTTCCATCTCTGGGAAAGCACAGATCCCCAGTTCTCTTGTGCCTGTGAATAGGCTGCCAAGGGAAGGTGAAGAACAGGAAGAGCTTTTAGGGGTGGCACCTTCCTTGTGGGAGAAGCAGGAGAATTTTTGCCTTTTAGGAAAGAGGCATTGCAGAGGATGAGCTTCATGAGCTGTTCCTGCTCAGGGAAAGCACAGATCCGCAGGGCTCTTGTGCCTGTGAATAGGCTGCCAAGGGAAGATGAAGAGCAGCAAGAGCTTTCAGGGCTGGTACCTTCTTTGTGGGAGAAGCAGCTGCACTTTTGCCAATTCCGGAAGAGGTTCTGCCGAGGACCAGCACCATGAGACGTTCCATCTCTGGGAAAGCAGAGATTCCCCAGAGTTCTTGTGCCTGTGAATAGGCTGCCAAGGGAAGGTGAAGAGCAGCAAGAGCTTTCAGGGCTGGCACCTTCCTTGTGGGAGAAGCAGACATACTTTTGCCTTTTAGGAAAGAGGCACTGCCAATAATATGTGCACAGTGTTATTCCTCCTCACGGGAAGCACAGATCCCCAGTGCTCTTGTGCCTGTGAATAGGCTGCCAAGGCAGGGTGAAGAGCAGCAAGAGCTTTCAGGGCTGGCACCTTCCTTGTGGGAGAAGCAGACATACTTTTTCCTTTTAGGAGAGAGACGATTCTAATAATATGTGCACTGTGTTATCCCTGCTCAGGGAAAGCACAGATCCCCAGGGCTCTTGTGCCTGTGAATAGGCTGCCTAGGCAGGGTGAAGATCAGCAAGAGCTTTCAGGGCTGGCACCTTCCTTGTGGGAGAAGCACCCGGATTTTGCCTTTTAGGAAAGAGGCGCTTCTAATAATATGTGCACTGTGCTATTCCTCCTCAGGGAAAGAACAAATCCCCAGTTCTCTTGTGCCTGTGAATAGGCTGCCAAGGGAAGGTGAAGAGCAGCAAGAGCTTTCAGGGCTGGCACCTTCCTTGTGGGAGAAGCAGCTGCACTTTTGCCAATTCCGGAAGAGGATGTGCCGAGGACAAGCACCATGAGACTTTCCATCTCTGGGAAAGCACAGATCCCCAGTTCTCTTGTGCCTGTGAATAGGCTGCCAAGGGAAGGTGAAGAACAGGAAGAGCTTTTAGGGGTGGCACCTTCCTTGTGGGAGAAGCAGGAGAATTTTTGCCTTTTAGGAAAGAGGCATTGCAGAGGATGAGCTTCATGAGCTGTTCCTGCTCAGGGAAAGCACAGATCCGCAGGGCTCTTGTGCCTGTGAATAGGCTGCCAAGGGAAGGTGAAGAGCAGCAAGAGCTTTCAGGGCTGGTACCTTCTTTGTGGGAGAAGCAGCTGCACTTTTGCCAATTCCGGAAGAGGTTCTGCCGAGGACCAGCACCATGAGACGTTCCATCTCTGGGAAAGCAGAGATTCCCCAGAGTTCTTGTGCCTGTGAATAGGCTGCCAAGGGAAGGTGAAGAGCAGCAAGAGCTTTCAGGGCTGGCACCTTCCTTGTGGGAGAAGCAGACATACTTTTGCCTTTTAGGAAAGAGGCACTGCCAATAATATGTGCACAGTGTTATTCCTCCTCACGGGAAGCACAGATCCCCAGTGCTCTTGTGCCTGTGAATAGGCTGCCAAGGCAGGGTGAAGATCAGCAAGAGCTTTCAGGGCTGGTACCTTCCTTGTGGGAGAAGCACCCAGATTTTGCCTTTTACGAGAGAGGCGCTCTAATAATATGTGCACTGTGCTATTCCTGCTCAGGGAAAGCACAGATCCGCAGGGTTATTGTGCCTGAGAATAGGCTGCCTAGGCAGGGTGAAGATCAGCAAGAGCTTTCAGGGCTGGCACCTTCCTTGTGGGAGAAGCAGACATACTTTTTCCTTTTAGGAAAGAGGCCCTTCTAAGAATATGTACACTGTGCTATTCCTCCTCAGGGAAAGCATATATCCCCAGGGCTCTTGTGCCTGAGAATAGCCTGCCTAGGCAGGGTGAAGAGCAGCAAGAGCTTTCAGGGCTGGCACCTTCCTTGTGGGAGAAGCAGAGATACTTTTGCCTTTTAGGAGAGAGACGATTCTAATAATATGTGCACTGTGTTATCCCTGCTCAGGGAAAGCACAGATCCCCAGGGCTCTTGTGCCTGTGAATAGGCTGCCTAGGCAGGGTGAAGATCAGCAAGAGCTTTCAGGGCTGGCACCTTCCTTGTGGGAGAAGCACCCGGATTTTGCCTTTTAGGAAAGAGGCGCTTCTAATAATATGTGCACTGTGCTATTCCTCCTCAGGGAAAGAACAAATCCCCAGTTCTCTTGTGCCTGTGAATAGGCTGCCAAGGGAAGGTGAAGAGCAGCAAGAGCTTTCAGGGCTGGTACCTTCTTTTTGGGAGAAGCAGCTGCACTTTTGCCAATTCCGGAAGAGGTTCTGCCGAGGACCAGCACCATGAGACGTTCCATCTCTGGGAAAGCAGAGATTCCCCAGAGTTCTTGTGCCTGTGAATAGGCTGCCAAGGGAAGGTGAAGAGCAGCAAGAGCTTTCAGGGCTGGCACCTTCCTTGTGGGAGAAGCAGACATACTTTTGCCTTTTAGGAAAGAGGCACTGCCAATAATATGTGCACAGTGTTATTCCTCCTCACGGGAAGCACAGATCCCCAGTGCTCTTGTGCCTGTGAATAGGCTGCCAAGGCAGGGTGAAGATCAGCAAGAGCTTTCAGGGCTGGTACCTTCCTTGTGGGAGAAGCACCCAGATTTTGCCTTTTACGAGAGAGGCGCTCTAATAATATGTGCACTGTGCTATTCCTGCTCAGGGAAAGCACAGATCCGCAGGGTTATTGTGCCTGAGAATAGCCTGCCTAGGCAGGGTGAAGAGCAGCAAGAGCTTTCAGGGCTGGCACCTTCCTTGTGGGAGAAGCAGAGATACTTTTGCCTTTTAGGAGAGAGACGATTCTAATAATATGTGCACTGTGTTATCCCTGCTCAGGGAAAGCACAGATCCCCAGGGCTCTTGTGCCTGTGAATAGGCTGCCAAGGGAAGGTGAAGAGCAGCAAGAGCTTTCAGGGCTGGCACCTTCCTTGTGGGAGAAGCAGCTGCACTTTTGCCAATTCCGGAAGAGGATGTGCCGAGGACAAGCACCATGAGACTTTCCATCTCTGGGAAAGCACAGATCCCCAGTTCTCTTGTGCCTGTGAATAGGCTGCCAAGGGAAGGTGAAGAACAGGAAGAGCTTTTAGGGGGGGCACCTTCCTTGTGGGAGAAGCAGGCGGATTTTTGCCTTTTAGGAAAGAGGCATTGCAGAGGATGAGCTTCATGAGCTGTTCCTGCTCAGGGAAAGCACAGATCCCCAGTGCTCTTGTGCCTGTGAATAGGCTGCCAATGCCGGATGAAGTTCAGCAAGAGCTTTCAGGGCTGGCACCTTCCTTGTGGAAGAAGCAGCTGCACTTTTGTCAATTCCGGAAGAGGTTCTGCCGAGGACCAGCACCATGAGACGTTCCATCTCTGGGAAAGCAGAGATTCCCCAGAGTTCTTGTGCCTGTGGGTAGGCTGCCAAGGGAAGGTGAAGAGCAGTAAGAGCTTTCAGGGCTGGCACCTTCCTTGTGGGAGAAGCAGACATAATTTTGCCTTTCAGGAAAGAGGCGCTTCTGAGAATATGTACACTGTGCTATTCCTCCTCAGGGAAAGCACAGATCCCCAGTGCTCTTGTGCCTGTGAATAGGCTGCCTAGGCAGGGTGAAGAGCAGCAAGAGCTTTCAGGGCTGGCACCTTCCTTGTGGGAGAAGCAGACATACTTTTGCCTTTTAGGAAAGAGCCAAAGCCGATAATATGCACTCTGCTGTTCCTGCTCAGGGAAAGCACAGATCCCCAGGGCTCTTGTGCCTGCGAATAGGCTGCCAAGCGAAGGTGAAGAACAGCAAGAGCTTTTAGGGGTGGCACTGTCCTTGTGGGAGAAGCACCCGGATTTTTGCCTTTTAGGAAAGAGGCATTGCAGAGGATGAGCTTCATGAGCTGTTCCTGCTCAGGGAAAGCACAGATTCCCCAGAGTTCTTGTGCCTGTGGGTAGGCTGCCAAGGGAAGGTGAAGATCAGCAAGAGCTTTCAGGGCTGGCACCTTCCTTGTGGGACAAGCAGATATACTTTTGCCTTTAAGGAAAGAGGCACTGCCAATAATATGTGCACAGTGTTATTCCTCCTCACGGGAAGTACAGATCCCCAGTTCTCTTGTGCCTGTGAATAGGCTGCCAAGGGAAGGTGAAGATCAGCAAGAGCTTTCAGGGCTGGTACCTTCCTTGTGGGAGAAGCACCCAGATTTTGCCTTTTACGAGAGAGGCGCTCTAATAATATGTGCACTGTGCTATTCCTGCTCAGGGAAAGCACAGATCCGCAGGGCTATTGTGCCTGAGAATAGGCTGCCTAGGCAGGGTGAAGATCAGCAAGAGCTTTCAGGGCTGGCACCTTCCTTGTGCGAGAAGCAGACATACTTTTTCCTTTTAGGAAAGAGGCCCTTCTAAGAATATGTACACTGTGCTATTCCTCCTCAGGGAAAGCATATATCCCCAGGGCTCTTGTGCCTGAGAATAGCCTGCCTAGGCAGGGTGAAGAGCAGCAAGAGCTTTCAGGGCTGGCACCTTCCTTTTGGGAGAAGCACCCGGATTTTGCCTTTTAGGAAAGAGTCGCTTTTAATAATATGTGCACTGTGCTATTCCTCCTCAGGGAAAGCACAGATTCCCCAGAGTTCTTGTGCTTGTGGGTAGGCTGCCAAGGGAAGGTGAAGATCAGCAAGAGCTTTCAGGGCTTGCACCTTCCTTGTGGGAGAAGCAGACATACTTTTGCCTTTTATGAGAGAGACGATTCTAATAATATGTGCACTGTGTTATTCCTGCTCAGGGAAAGCACAGATCCCCAGGGCTCTTGTGCCTGTGAATAGGCTGCCTAGGCAGGGTGAAGATCAGCAAGAGCTTTCAGGGCTGGCACCTTCCTTGTGGGAGAAGCACCCGGATTTTGCCTTTTAGGAAAGAGTCGCTTTTAATAATATGTGCACTGTGCTATTCCTCCTCAGGGAAAGCACAAATCCCCAGTTCTCTTGTGCCTGTGAATAGGCTGCCAAGGGAAGGTGAAGAGCAGCAAGAGCTTTCAGGGCTGGCACCTTCCTTGTGGGAGAAGCAGCTGCACTTTTGCCAATTCCGGAAGAGGATCTGCCGAGGACCAGCACCTTGAGACTTTCCATCTCTGGGAAAGCACAGATCCCCAGTTCTCTTGTGCCTGTGAATAGGCTGCCAAGGGAAGGTGAAGAACAGGAAGAGCTTTTAGGGGGGGCACCTTCCTTGTGGGAGAAGCAGGCGGATTTTTGCCTTTTAGGAAAGAGGCATTGCAGAGGATGAGCTTCATGAGCTGTTCCTGCTCAGGGAAAGCACAGATCCCCAGTGCTCTTGTGCCTGTGAATAGGCTGCCAATGCCGGATGAAGTTCAGCAAGAGCTTTCAGGGCTGGCACCTTCCTTGTTGGAGAAGCACCCGGATTTTGCGTTTTAGGAAGCAGTCAATGCCGAGGATGAGCATCATGAGCTGTTCCTTCTCAGGGAAACCACAGATCCGCAGGGCTCTTGTGCCTGTGAATAGGCTGCCAAGGGAAGGTGAAGAGCAGCAAGAGCTTTCAGGGCTGGTACCTTCCTTGTGGGAGAAGCAGCTGCACTTTTGCCAATTCCGGAAGAGGTTCTGCCGAGGACCAGCAGCATGAGACGTTCCATCTCTGGGAAAGCAGAGATTCCCCAGAGTTCTTGTGCCTGTGAATAGGCAGCCAAGGGAAGGTGAAGAGCAGCAAGAGCTTTCAGGGCTGGCACCTTCCTTGTGGGAGAAGCAGACATACTTTTGCCTTTTAGGAAAGAGGCGCTTCTGAGAATATGTACACTGTGCTATTCCTGCTCAGGGAAAGCACAGATCCCCAGTGCTCTTGTGCCTGTGAATAGGCTGCCTAGGCAGGGTGAAGAGCAGCAAGAGCTTTCAGGGCTGGCATCTTCCTTGTGGGAGAAGCAGACATACTTTTGCCTTTTAGGAAAGAGCCAAAGCCGATAATATGCACTCTGCTGTTCCTGCTCAGGGAAAGCACAGATCCCCAGGGCTCTTGTGCCTGTGAATAGGCTGCCTAGGCAGGGTGAAGAGCAGCAAGAGCTTTCAGGGCTGGCACCTTCCTTGTGGGAGAAGGAGACATACTTTTGCCTTTTAGGAAAGAGGCACTGCCAATAATATGTGCACAGTGTTATTCCTCCTCACGGGAAGCACAGATCCCCAGTGCTCTTGTGCCTGTGAATAGGCTGCCAAGGCAGGGTGAAGATCAGCAAGAGCTTTCAGGGCTGGTACCTTCCTTGTGGGAGAAGCACCCAGATTTTGCCTTTTACGAGAGAGGCGCTCTAATAATATGTGCACTGTGCTATTCCTGCTCAGGGAAAGCACAGATCCGCAGGGTTATTGTGCCTGAGAATAGGCTGCCTAGGCAGGGTGAAGATCAGCAAGAGCTTTCAGGGCTGGCACCTTCCTTGTGGGAGAAGCAGACATACTTTTTCCTTTTAGGAAAGAGGCCCTTCTAAGAATATGTACACTCTGCTATTCCTCCTCAGGGAAAGCATATATCCCCAGGGCTCTTGTGCCTGAGAATAGGCTGCCAAGGGAAGGTGAAGAGCAGCAAGAGCTTTCAGGGCTGGCACCTTCCTTGTGGGAGAAGCAGCTGCACTTTTGCCAATTCCGGAAGAGGATGTGCCGAGGACAAGCACCATGAGACTTTCCATCTCTGGGAAAGTACAGATCCCCAGTTCTCTTGTGCCTGTGAATAGGCTGCCAAGGGAAGGTGAAGAACAGGAAGAGCTTTTAGGGGGGGCACCTTCCTTGTGGGAGAAGCAGGCGGATTTTTGCCTTTTAGGAAAGAGGCATTGCAGAGGATGAGCTTCATGAGCTGTTCCTGCTCAGGGAAAGCACAGATCCCCAGTGCTCTTGTGCCTGTGAATAGGCTGCCAATGCCGGATGAAGTTCAGCAAGAGCTTTCAGGGCTGGCACCTTCCTTGTGGAAGAAGCAGCTGCACTTTTGTCAATTCCGGAAGAGGTTCTGCCGAGGACCAGCACCATGAGACGTTCCATCTCTGGGAAAGCAGAGATTCCCCAGAGTTCTTGTGCCTGTGAATAGGCTGCCAAGGGAAGGTGAAGAGCAGTAAGAGCTTTCAGGGCTGGCACCTTCCTTGTGGGAGAAGCAGACATAATTTTGCCTTTCAGGAAAGAGGCGCTTCTGAGAATATGTACACTGTGCTATTCCTCCTCAGGGAAAGCACAGATCCCCAGTGCTCTTGTGCCTGTGAATAGGCTGCCTAGGCAGGGTGAAGAGCAGCAAGAGCTTTCAGGGCTGGCACCTTCCTTGTGGGAGAAGCAGACATACTTTTGCCTTTTAGGAAAGAGCCAAAGCCGATAATATGCACTCTGCTGTTCCTGCTCAGGGAAAGCACAGATCCCCAGGGCTCTTGTGCCTGCGAATAGGCTGCCAAGGGAAGGTGAAGAACAGCAAGAGCTTTTAGGGGTGGCACTGTCCTTGTGGGAGAAGCACCCGGATTTTTGCCTTTTAGGAAAGAGGCATTGCAGAGGATGAGCTTCATGAGCTGTTCCTGCTCAGGGAAAGCACAGATTCCCCAGAGTTCTTGTGCCTGTGGGTAGGCTGCCAAGGGAAGGTGAAGATCAGCAAGAGCTTTCAGGGCTGGCACCTTCCTTGTGGGACAAGCAGATATACTTTTGCCTTTAAGGAAAGAGGCACTGCCAATAATATGTGCACAGTGTTATTCCTCCTCACGGGAAGTACAGATCCCCAGTTCTCTTGTGCCTGTGAATAGGCTGCCAAGGGAAGGTGAAGAGCAGCAAGAGCTTTCAGGGCTGGTACCTTCCTTGTGGGAGAAGCACCCAGATTTTGCCTTTTACGAGAGAGGCGCTCTAATAATATGTGCACTGTGCTATTCCTGCTCAGGGAAAGCACAGATCCGCAGGGCTATTGTGCCTGAGAATAGGCTGCCTAGGCAGGGTGAAGATCAGCAAGAGCTTTCAGGGCTGGCACCTTCCTTGTGCGAGAAGCAGACATACTTTTTCCTTTTAGGAAAGAGGCCCTTCTAAGAATATGTACACTGTGCTATTCCTCCTCAGGGAAAGCATATATCCCCAGGGCTCTTGTGCCTGAGAATAGCCTGCCTAGGCAGGGTGAAGAGCAGCAAGAGCTTTCAGGGCTGGCGCCTTTCTTTTGGGAGAAGCACCCTGACTTTTGCCTTTTAGGAAAGAGGCACTGCCAATAATATGTGCACTGTGCTATTCCTCCTCAGGGAAAGCACAGATTCCCCAGAGTTCTTGTGCTTGTGGGTAGGCTGCCAAGGGAAGGTGAAGAGCAGCAAGAGCTTTCAGGGCTTGCACCTTCCTTGTGGGAGAAGCAGACATACTTTTGCCTTTTAGGAGAGAGACGATTCTAATAATATGTGCACTGTGTTATTCCTGCTCAGGGAAAGCACAGATCCCCAGGGCTCTTGTGCCTGTGAATAGGCTGCCTAGGCAGGGTGAAGATCAGCAAGAGCTTTCAGGGCTGGCACCTTCCTTGTGGGAGAAGCACCCGGATTTTGCCTTTTAGGAAAGAGTCGCTTTTAATAATATGTGCACTGTGCTATTCCTCCTCAGGGAAAGCACAAATCCCCAGTTCTCTTGTGCCTGTGAATAGGCTGCCAAGGGAAGGTGAAGAGCAGCAAGAGCTTTCAGGGCTGGCACCTTCCTTGTGGGAGAAGCAGCTGCACTTTTGCCAATTCCGGAAGAGGATCTGCCGAGGACCAGCACCTTGAGACTTTCCATCTCTGGGAAAGCACAGATCCCCAGTTCTCTTGTGCCTGTGAATAGGCTGCCAAGGGAAGGTGAAGAACAGGAAGAGCTTTTAGGGGTGGCACCTTCCTTGTGGGAGAAGCAGGCGGATTTTTGCCTTTTAGGAAAGAGGCATTGCAGAGGATGAGCTTCATGAGCTGTTCCTGCTCAGGGAAAGCACAGATCCCCAGTGCTCTTGTGCCTGTGAATAGGCTGCCAATGCCGGATGAAGTTCAGCAAGAGCTTTCAGGGCTGGCACCTTCCTTGTTGGAGAAGCACCCGGATTTTGCGTTTTAGGAAGCAGTCATTGCCGAGGATGAGCATCATGAGCTGTTCCTTCTCAGGGAAACCACAGATCCGCAGGGCTCTTGTGCCTGTGAATAGGCTGCCAAGGGAAGGTGAAGAGCAGCAAGAGCTTTCAGGGCTGGTACCTTCCTTGTGGGAGAAGCAGCTGCACTTTTGCCAATTCCGGAAGAGGTTCTGCCGAGGACCAGCAGCATGAGACGTTCCATCTCTGGGAAAGCAGAGATTCCCCAGAGTTCTTGTGCCTGTGAATAGGCAGCCAAGGGAAGGTGAAGAGCAGCAAGAGCTTTCAGGGCTGGCACCTTCCTTGTGGGAGAAGCAGACATACTTTTGCCTTTTAGGAAAGAGGCGCTTCTGAGAATATGTACACTGTGCTATTCCTGCTCAGGGAAAGCACAGATCCCCAGTGCTCTTGTGCCTGTGAATAGGCTGCCTAGGCAGGGTGAAGAGCAGCAAGAGCTTTCAGGGCTGGCACCTTCCTTGTGGGAGAAGCAGACATACTTTTGCCTTTTAGGAAAGAGCCAAAGCCGATAATATGCACTCTGCTGTTCCTGCTCAGGGAAAGCACAGATCCCCAGGGCTCTTGTGCCTGTGAATAGGCTGCCTAGGCAGGGTGAAGAGCAGCAAGAGCTTTCAGGGCTGGCACCTTCCTTGTGGGAGAAGGAGACATACTTTTGCCTTTTAGGAAAGAGGCACTGCCAATAATATGTGCACAGTGTTATTCCTCCTCACGGGAAGCACAGATCCCCAGTGCTCTTGTGCCTGTGAATAGGCTGCCAAGGCAGGGTGAAGATCAGCAAGAGCTTTCAGGGCTGGTACCTTCCTTGTGGGAGAAGCACCCAGATTTTGCCTTTTACGAGAGAGGCGCTCTAATAATATGTGCACTGTGCTATTCCTGCTCAGGGAAAGCACAGATCCGCAGGGTTATTGTGCCTGAGAATAGGCTGCCTAGGCAGGGTGAAGATCAGCAAGAGCTTTCAGGGCTGGCACCTTCCTTGTGGGAGAAGCAGACATACTTTTTCCTTTTAGGAAAGAGGCCCTTCTAAGAATATGTACACTCTGCTATTCCTCCTCAGGGAAAGCATATATCCCCAGGGCTCTTGTGCCTGAGAATAGCCTGCCTAGGCAGGGTGAAGAGCAGCAAGAGCTTTCAGGGCTGGCACCTTCCTTGTGGGAGAAGCAGAGATACTTTTGCCTTTTAGGAGAGAGACGATTCTAATAATATGTGCACTGTGTTATCCCTGCTCAGGGAAAGCACAGATCCCCAGGGCTCTTGTGCCTGTGAATAGGCTGCCAAGGGAAGGTGAAGAGCAGCAAGAGCTTTCAGGGCTGGCACCTTCCTTGTGGGAGAAGCAGACATACTTTTGCCTTTTAGGAAAGAGGCACTGCCAATAATATGTGCACAGTGTTATTCCTCCTCACGGGAAGCACAGATCCCCAGTGCTCTTGTGCCTGTGAATAGGCTGCCAAGGCAGGGTGAAGATCAGCAAGAGCTTTCAGGGCTGGTACCTTCCTTGTGGGAGAAGCACCCAGATTTTGCCTTTTACGAGAGAGGCGCTCTAATAATATGTGCACTGTGCTATTCCTGCTCAGGGAAAGCACAGATCCGCAGGGTTATTGTGCCTGAGAATAGGCTGCCTAGGCAGGGTGAAGATCAGCAAGAGCTTTCAGGGCTGGCACCTTCCTTGTGGGAGAAGCAGACATACTTTTTCCTTTTAGGAAAGAGGCCCTTCTAAGAATATGTACACTGTGCTATTCCTCCTCAGGGAAAGCATATATCCCCAGGGCTCTTGTGCCTGAGAATAGCCTGCCTAGGCAGGGTGAAGAGCAGCAAGAGCTTTCAGGGCTGGCACCTTCCTTGTGGGAGAAGCAGAGATACTTTTGCCTTTTAGGAGAGAGACGATTCTAATAATATGTGCACTGTGTTATCCCTGCTCAGGGAAAGCACAGATCCCCAGGGCTCTTGTGCCTGTGAATAGGCTGCCTAGGCAGGGTGAAGATCAGCAAGAGCTTTCAGGGCTGGCACCTTCCTTGTGGGAGAAGCATCCGGATTTTGCCTTTTAGGAAAGAGGCGCTTCTAATAATATGTGCACTGTGCTATTCCTCCTCAGGGAAAGAACAAATCCCCAGTTCTCTTGTGCCTGTGAATAGGCTGCCAAGGGAAGGTGAAGAACAGGAAGAGCTTTTAGGGCTGGTACCTTCCTTGTGGGAGAAGCAGGAGAATTTTTGCCTTTTAGGAAAGAGGCATTGCAGAGGATGAGCTTCATGAGCTGTTCCTGCTCAGGGAAAGCACAGATCCGCAGGGCTCTTGTGCCTGTGAATAGGCTGCCAAGGGAAGGTGAAGAGCAGCAAGAGCTTTCAGGGCTGGTACCTTCTTTGTGGGAGAAGCAGCTGCACTTTTGCCAATTCCGGAAGAGGTTCTGCCGAGGACCAGCACCATGAGACGTTCCATCTCTGGGAAAGCAGAGATTCCCCAGAGTTCTTGTGCCTGTGAATAGGCTGCCAAGGGAAGGTGAAGAGCAGCAAGAGCTTTCAGGGCTGGCACCTTCCTTGTGGGAGAAGCAGACATACTTTTGCCTTTTAGGAAAGAGGCGCTTCTAATAATATGTACACTGTGCTATTCCTGCTCAGGGAAAGCACAGATCCCCAGTGCTCTTGTGCCTGTGAATAGGCTGCCTAGGCAGGGTGAAGAGCAGCAAGAGCTTTCAGGGCTGGCACCTTCCTTGTGGGAGAAGCAGACATACTTTTGCCTTTTAGGAAAGAGGCACTGCCAATAATATGTGCACAGTGTTATTCCTCCTCACGGGAAGCACAGATCCCCAGTGCTCTTGTGCCTGTGAATAGGCTGCCAAGGCAGGGTGAAGATCAGCAAGAGCTTTCAGGGCTGGTACCTTCCTTGTGGGAGAAGCACCCAGATTTTGCCTTTTACGAGAGAGGCGCTCTAATAATATGTGCACTGTGCTATTCCTGCTCAGGGAAAGCACAGATCCGCAGGGCTATTGTGCCTGAGAATAGGCTGCCTAGGCAGGGTGAAGATCAGCAAGAGCTTTCAGGGCTGGCACCTTCCTTGTGGGAGAAGCACCCGGATTTTGCCTTTTAGGAAAGAGGCGCTTCTAATAATATGTGCACTGTGCTATTCCTCCTCAGGGAAAGAACAAATCCCCAGTTCTCTTGTGCCTGTGAATAGGCTGCCAAGGGAAGGTGAAGAGCAGCAAGAGCTTTCAGGGCTGGCACCTTCCTTGTGGGAGAAGCAGCTGCACTTTTGCCAATTCCGGAAGAGGATGTGCCGAGGACAAGCACCATGAGACTTTCCATCTCTGGGAAAGCACAGATCCCCAGTTCTCTTGTGCCTGTGAATAGGCTGCCAAGGGAAGGTGAAGAACAGGAAGAGCTTTTAGGGGTGGCACCTTCCTTGTGGGAGAAGCAGGAGAATTTTTGCCTTTTAGGAAAGAGGCATTGCAGAGGATGAGCTTCATGAGCTGTTCCTGCTCAGGGAAAGCACAGATCCGCAGGGCTCTTGTGCCTGTGAATAGGCTGCCAAGGGAAGGTGAAGAGCAGCAAGAGCTTTCAGGGCTGGCACCTTCCTTGTGGGAGAAGCAGCTGCACTTTTGCCAATTCCGGAAGAGGATGTGCCGAGGACAAGCACCATGAGACTTTCCATCTCTGGGAAAGCAGAGATTCCCCAGAGTTCTTGTGCCTGTGAATAGGCTGCCAAGGGAAGGTGAAGAGCAGCAAGAGCTTTCAGGGCTGGCACCTTCCTTGTGGGAGAACCAGACATACTTTTGCCTTTTAGGAAAGAGGCACTGCCAATAATATGTGCACAGTGTTATTCCTCCTCACGGGAAGCACAGATCCCCAGTGCTCTTGTGCCTGTGAATAGGCTGCCAAGGCAGGGTGAAGATCAGCAAGAGCTTTCAGGGCTGGCACCTTCCTTGTGGGAGAAGCAGACATACTTTTTCCTTTTAGGAAAGAGGCCCTTCTAAGAATATGTACACTGTGCTATTCCTCCTCAGGGAAAGCATATATCCCCAGGGCTCTTGTGCCTGAGAATAGCCTGCCTAGGCAGGGTGAAGAGCAGCAAGAGCTTTCAGGGCTGGCACCTTCCTTGTGGGAGAAGCAGAGATACTTTTGCCTTTTAGGAGAGAGACGATTCTAATAATATGTGCACTGTGTTATCCCTGCTCAGGGAAAGCACAGATCCCCAGGGCTCTTGTGCCTGTGAATAGGCTGCCTAGGCAGGGTGAAGATCAGCAAGAGCTTTCAGGGCTGGCACCTTCCTTGTGGGAGAAGCACCCGGATTTTCCAATTAGGAAAGAGGCGCTTCGAATAATATGTACACTGTGCTATTCCTCCTCAGGGAAAGAACAAATCCCCAGTTCTCTTGTGCCTGTGAATAGGCTGCCAAGGGAAGGTGAAGAGCAGCAAGAGCTTTCAGGGCTGGTACCTTCTTTGTGGGAGAAGCAGCTGCACTTTTGCCAATTCCGGAAGAGGTTCTGCCGAGGACCAGCACCATGAGACGTTCCATCTCTGGGAAAGCAGAGATTCCCCAGAGTTCTTGTGCCTGTGAATAGGCTGCCAAGGGAAGGTGAAGAGCAGCAAGAGCTTTCAGGGCTGGCACCTTCCTTGTGGGAGAAGCAGACATACTTTTGCCTTTTAGGAAAGAGGCACTGCCAATAATATGTGCACAGTGTTATTCCTCCTCACGGGAAGCACAGATCCCCAGTGCTCTTGTGCCTGTGAATAGGCTGCCAAGGCAGGGTGAAGATCAGCAAGAGCTTTCAGGGCTGGTACCTTCCTTGTGGGAGAAGCACCCAGATTTTGCCTTTTACGAGAGAGGCGCTCTAATAATATGTGCACTGTGCTATTCCTGCTCAGGGAAAGCACAGATCCGCAGGGTTATTGTGCCTGAGAATAGGCTGCCTAGGCAGGGTGAAGATCAGCAAGAGCTTTCAGGGCTGGCACCTTCCTTGTGGGAGAAGCACCCAGATTTTGCCTTTTACGAGAGAGGCGCTGTAATAATATGTGCACTGTGCTATTCCTCCTCAGGGAAAGCATATATCCCCAGGGCTCTTGTGCCTGAGAATAGCCGGCCTAGGCAGGGTGAAGAGCAGCAAGAGCTTTCAGGGCTGGCACCTTCCTTGTGGGAGAAGCAGAGATACTTTTGCCTTTTAGGAGAGAGACGATTCTAATAATATGTGCACTGTGTTATCCCTGCTCAGGGAAAGCACAGATCCCCAGGGCTCTTGTGCCTGTGAATAGGCTGCCTAGGCAGGGTGAAGATCAGCAAGAGCTTTCAGGGCTTGCACCTTCCTTGTGGGAGAAGCACCCGGATTTTGCCTTTTAGGAAAGAGGCGCTTCTAATAATATGTACACTGTGCTATTCCTCCTCAGGGAAAGAACAAATCCCCAGTTCTCTTGTGCCTGTGAATAGGCTGCCAAGGGAAGGTGAAGAGCAGCAAGAGCTTTCAGGGCTGGCACCTTCCTTGTGGGAGAAGCAGCTGCACTTTTGCCAATTCCGGAAGAGGATGTGCCGAGGACAAGCACCATGAGACTTTCCATCTCTGGGAAAGCACAGATCCCCAGTTCTCTTGTGCCTGTGAATAGGCTGCCAAGGGAAGGTGAAGAACAGGAAGAGCTTTTAGGGGTGGCACCTTCCTTGTGGGAGAAGCAGGAGAATTTTTGCCTTTTAGGAAAGAGGCATTGCAGAGGATGAGCTTCATGAGCTGTTCCTGCTCAGGGAAAGCACAGATCCGCAGGGCTCTTGTGCCTGTGAATAGGCTGCCAAGGGAAGGTGAAGAGCAGCAAGAGCTTTCAGGGCTGGTACCTTCTTTGTGGGAGAAGCAGCTGCACTTTTGCCAATTCCGGAAGAGGTTCTGCCGAGGACCAGCACCATGAGACGTTCCATCTCTGGGAAAGCAGAGATTCCCCAGAGTTCTTGTGCCTGTGAATAGGCTGCCAAGGGAAGGTGAAGAGCAGCAAGAGCTTTCAGGGCTGGCACCTTCCTTGTGGGAGAAGCAGACATACTTTTGCCTTTTAGGAAAGAGGCACTGCCAATAATATGTGCACAGTGTTATTCCTCCTCACGGGAAGCACAGATCCCCAGTGCTCTTGTGCCTGTGAATAGGCTGCCAAGGCAGGGTGAAGATCAGCAAGAGCTTTCAGGGCTGGTACCTTCCTTGTGGGAGAAGCACCCAGATTTTGCCTTTTACGAGAGAGGCGCTCTAATAATATGTGCACTGTGCTATTCCTGCTCAGGGAAAGCACAGATCCGCAGGGTTATTGTGCCTGAGAATAGGCTGCCTAGGCAGGGTGAAGATCAGCAAGAGCTTTCAGGGCTGGCACCTTCCTTGTGGGAGAAGCAGACATACTTTTTCCTTTTAGGAAAGAGGCCCTTCTAAGAATATGTACACTGTGCTATTCCTCCTCAGGGAAAGCATATATCCCCAGGGCTCTTGTGCCTGAGAATAGCCTGCCTAGGCAGGGTGAAGAGCAGCAAGAGCTTTCAGGGCTGGCACCTTCCTTGTGGGAGAAGCAGAGATACTTTTGCCTTTTAGGAGAGAGACGATTCTAATAATATGTGCACTGTGTTATCCCTGCTCAGGGAAAGCACAGATCCCCAGGGCTCTTGTGCCTGTGAATAGGCTGCCTAGGCAGGGTGAAGATCAGCAAGAGCTTTCAGGGCTGGCACCTTCCTTGTGGGAGAAGCACCCGGATTTTGCCTTTTAGGAAAGAGGCGCTTCTAATATGTGCACTGTGCTATTCCTCCTCAGGGAAAGAACAAATCCCCAGTTCTCTTGTGCCTGTGAATAGGCTGCCAAGGGAAGGTGAAGAGCAGCAAGAGCTTTCAGGGCTGGCACCTTCCTTGTGGGAGAAGCAGCTGCACTTTTGCCAATTCCGGAAGAGGATGTGCCGAGGACAAGCACCATGAGACTTTCCATCTCTGGGAAAGCACAGATCCCCAGTTCTCTTGTGCCTGTGAATAGGCTGCCAAGGGAAGGTGAAGAACAGGAAGAGCTTTTAGGGGTGGCACCTTCCTTGTGGGAGAAGCAGGAGAATTTTTGCCTTTTAGGAAAGAGGCATTGCAGAGGATGAGCTTCATGAGCTGTTCCTGCTCAGGGAAAGCACAGATCCGCAGGGCTCTTGTGCCTGTGAATAGGCTGCCAAGGGAAGGTGAAGAGCAGCAAGAGCTTTCAGGGCTGGTACCTTCTTTGTGGGAGAAGCAGCTGCACTTTTGCCAATTCCGGAAGAGGTTCTGCCGAGGACCAGCACCATGAGACGTTCCATCTCTGGGAAAGCAGAGATTCCCCAGAGTTCTTGTGCCTGTGAATAGGCTGCCAAGGGAAGGTGAAGAGCAGCAAGAGCTTTCAGGGCTGGCACCTTCCTTGTGGGAGAACCAGACATACTTTTGCCTTTTAGGAAAGAGGCGCTTCTAATAATATGTACACTGTGCTATTCCTGCTCAGGGAAAGCACAGATCCGCAGGGTTATTGTGCCTGAGAATAGGCTGCCTAGGCAGGGTGAAGATCAGCAAGAGCTTTCAGGGCTGGCACCTTCCTTGTGGGAGAAGCACCCAGATTTTGCCTTTTACGAGAGAGGCGCTCTAATAATATGTGCACTGTGCTATTCCTCCTCAGGGAAAGCATATATCCCCAGGGCTCTTGTGCCTGAGAATAGGCTGCCAAGGGATGGTGAAGAGCAGCAAGAGCTTTCAGGGCTGGCACCTTCCTTGTGGGAGAAGCAGAGATACTTTTGCCTTTTAGGAGAGAGACGATTCTAATAATATGTGCACTGTGTTATCCCTGCTCAGGGAAAGCACAGATCCCCAGGGCTCTTGTGCCTGTGAATAGGCTGCCTAGGCAGGGTGAAGATCAGCAAGAGCTTTCAGGGCTGGCACCTTCCTTGTGGGAGAAGCACCCGGATTTTGCCTTTTAGGAAAGAGGCGCTTCTAATAATATGTACACTGTGCTATTCCTCCTCAGGGAAAGAACAAATCCCCAGTTCTCTTGTGCCTGTGAATAGGCTGCCAAGGGAAGGTGAAGAGCAGCAAGAGCTTTCAGGGCTGGCACCTTCCTTGTGGGAGAAGCAGCTGCACTTTTGCCAATTCCGGAAGAGGATGTGCCGAGGACAAGCACCATGAGACTTTCCATCTCTGGGAAAGCACAGATCCCCAGTTCTCTTGTGCCTGTGAATAGGCTGCCAAGGGAAGGTGAAGAACAGGAAGAGCTTTTAGGGGTGGCACCTTCCTTGTGGGAGAAGCAGGAGAATTTTTGCCTTTTAGGAAAGAGGCATTGCAGAGGATGAGCTTCATGAGCTGTTCCTGCTCAGGGAAAGCACAGATCCGCAGGGCTCTTGTGCCTGTGAATAGGCTGCCAAGGGAAGGTGAAGAGCAGCAAGAGCTTTCAGGGCTGGCACCTTCCTTGTGGGAGAAGCAGACATACTTTTGCCTTTTAGGAAAGAGGCACTGCCAATAATATGTGCACAGTGTTATTCCTCCTCACGGGAAGCACAGATCCCCAGTGCTCTTGTGCCTGTGAATAGGCTGCCAAGGCAGGGTGAAGATCAGCAAGAGCTTTCAGGGCTGGTACCTTCCTTGTGGGAGAAGCACCCAGATTTTGCCTTTTACGAGAGAGGCGCTCTAATAATATGTGCACTGTGCTATTCCTGCTCAGGGAAAGCACAGATCCGCAGGGTTATTGTGCCTGAGAATAGGCTGCCTAGGCAGGGTGAAGATCAGCAAGAGCTTTCAGGGCTGGCACCTTCCTTGTGGGAGAAGCAGACATACTTTTTCCTTTTAGGAAAGAGGCCCTTCTAAGAATATGTACACTGTGCTATTCCTCCTCAGGGAAAGCATATATCCCCAGGGCTCTTGTGCCTGAGAATAGCCTGCCTAGGCAGGGTGAAGAGCAGCAAGAGCTTTCAGGGCTGGCACCTTCCTTGTGGGAGAAGCAGAGATACTTTTGCCTTTTAGGAGAGAGACGATTCTAATAATATGTGCACTGTGTTATCCCTGCTCAGGGAAAGCACAGATCCCCAGGGCTCTTGTGCCTGTGAATAGGCTGCCTAGGCAGGGTGAAGATCAGCAAGAGCTTTCAGGGCTGGCACCTTCCTTGTGGGAGAAGCACCCGGATTTTGCCTTTTAGGAAAGAGGCGCTTCTAATAATATGTGCACTGTGCTATTCCTCCTCAGGGAAAGAACAAATCCCCAGTTCTCTTGTGCCTGTGAATAGGCTGCCAAGGGAAGGTGAAGAGCAGCAAGAGCTTTCAGGGCTGGCACCTTCCTTGTGGGAGAAGCAGCTGCACTTTTGCCAATTCCGGAAGAGGATGTGCCGAGGACAAGCACCATGAGACTTTCCATCTCTGGGAAAGCACAGATCCCCAGTTCTCTTGTGCCTGTGAATAGGCTGCCAAGGGAAGGTGAAGAACAGGAAGAGCTTTTAGGGGTGGCACCTTCCTTGTGGGAGAAGCAGGAGAATTTTTGCCTTTTAGGAAAGAGGCATTGCAGAGGATGAGCTTCATGAGCTGTTCCTGCTCAGGGAAAGCACAGATCCGCAGGGCTCTTGTGCCTGTGAATAGGCTGCCAAGGGAAGGTGAAGAGCAGCAAGAGCTTTCAGGGCTGGTACCTTCTTTGTGGGAGAAGCAGCTGCACTTTTGCCAATTCCGGAAGAGGTTCTGCCGAGGACCAGCACCATGAGACGTTCCATCTCTGGGAAAGCAGAGATTCCCCAGAGTTCTTGTGCCTGTGAATAGGCTGCCAAGGGAAGGTGAAGAGCAGCAAGAGCTTTCAGGGCTGGCACCTTCCTTGTGGGAGAAGCAGACATACTTTTGCCTTTTAGGAAAGAGGCACTGCCAATAATATGTGCACAGTGTTATTCCTCCTCACGGGAAGCACAGATCCCCAGTGCTCTTGTGCCTGTGAATAGGCTGCCAAGGCAGGGTGAAGATCAGCAAGAGCTTTCAGGGCTGGTACCTTCCTTGTGGGAGAAGCACCCAGATTTTGCCTTTTACGAGAGAGGCGCTCTAATAATATGTGCACTGTGCTATTCCTGCTCAGGGAAAGCACAGATCCGCAGGGTTATTGTGCCTGAGAATAGGCTGCCTAGGCAGGGTGAAGATCAGCAAGAGCTTTCAGGGCTGGCACCTTCCTTGTGGGAGAAGCAGACATACTTTTTCCTTTTAGGAGAGAGACGATTCTAATAATATGTGCACTGTGTTATCCCTGCTCAGGGAAAGCACAGATCCCCAGGGCTCTTGTGCCTGTGAATAGGCTGCCTAGGCAGGGTGAAGATCAGCAAGAGCTTTCAGGGCTGGCACCTTCCTTGTGGGAGAAGCAGCTGCACTTTTGCCAATTCCGGAAGAGGATGTGCCGAGGACAAGCACCATGAGACTTTCCATCTCTGGGAAAGCACAGATCCCCAGTTCTCTTGTGCCTGTGAATAGGCTGCCAAGGGAAGGTGAAGAACAGGAAGAGCTTTTGGGGTGGCACCTTCCTTGTGGGAGAAGCAGGAGAATTTTTGCCTTTTAGGAAAGAGGCATTGCAGAGGATGAGCTTCATGAGCTGTTCCTGCTCAGGGAAAGCACAGATCCGCAGGGCTCTTGTGCCTGTGAATAGGCTGCCAAGGGAAGGTGAAGAGCAGCAAGAGCTTTCAGGGCTGGCACCTTCCTTGTGGGAGAAGCAGACATACTTTTTCCTTTTAGGAAAGAGGCCCTTCTAAGAATATGTACACTGTGCTATTCCTCCTCAGGGAAAGCACAGATTCCCCAGAGTTCTTGTGCTTGTGGGTAGGCTGCCAAGGGAAGGTGAAGATCAGCAAGAGCTTTCAGGGCTTGCACCTTCCTTGTGGGAGAAGCAGAGATACTTTTGCCTTTTAGGAGAGAGACGATTCTAATAATATGTGCACTGTGTTATTCCTGCTCAGGGAAAGCACAGATCCCCAGGGCTCTTGTGCCTGTGAATAGGCTGCCTAGGCAGGGTGAAGATCAGCAAGAGCTTTCAGGGCTGGCACCTTCCTTGTGGGAGAAGCACCCGGATTTTGCCTTTTAGGAAAGAGGCGCTTCTAATAATATGTGCACTGTGCTATTCCTCCTCAGGGAAAGAACAAATCCCCAGTTCTCTTGTGCCTGTGAATAGGCTGCCAAGGGAAGGTGAAGAGCAGCAAGAGCTTTCAGGGCTGGCACCTTCCTTGTGGGAGAAGCAGCTGCACTTTTGCCAATTCCGGAAGAGGATGTGCCGAGGACAAGCACCATGAGACTTTCCATCTCTGGGAAAGCACAGATCCCCAGTTCTCTTGTGCCTGTGAATAGGCTGCCAAGGGAAGGTGAAGAACAGGAAGAGCTTTTAGGGGTGGCACCTTCCTTATGGGAGAAGCAGGAGAATTTTTGCCTTTTAGGAAAGAGGCATTGCAGAGGATGAGCTTCATGAGCTGTTCCTGCTCAGGGAAAGCACAGATCCGCAGGGCTCTTGTGCCTGTGAATAGGCTGCCAAGGGAAGGTGAAGAGCAGCAAGAGCTTTCAGGGCTGGTACCTTCTTTGTGGGAGAAGCAGCTGCACTTTTGCCAATTCCGGAAGAGGTTCTGCCGAGGACCAGCACCATGAGACGTTCCATCTCTGGGAAAGCAGAGATTCCCCAGAGTTCTTGTGCCTGTGAATAGGCTGCCAAGGGAAGGTGAAGAGCAGCAAGAGCTTTCAGGGCTGGCACCTTCCTTGTGGGAGAAGCAGACATACTTTTGCCTTTTAGGAAAGAGGCACTGCCAATAATATGTGCACAGTGTTATTCCTCCTCACGGGAAGCACAGATCCCCAGTGCTCTTGTGCCTGTGAATAGGCTGCCAAGGCAGGGTGAAGATCAGCAAGAGCTTTCAGGGCTGGTACCTTCCTTGTGGGAGAAGCACCCAGATTTTGCCTTTTACGAGAGAGGCGCTCTAATAATATGTGCACTGTGCTATTCCTGCTCAGGGAAAGCACAGATCCGCAGGGTTATTGTGCCTGAGAATAGGCTGCCTAGGCAGGGTGAAGATCAGCAAGAGCTTTCAGGGCTGGCACCTTCCTTGTGGGAGAAGCAGACATACTTTTTCCTTTTAGGAGAGAGACGATTCTAATAATATGTGCACTGTGTTATCCCTGCTCAGGGAAAGCACAGATCCCCAGGGCTCTTGTGCCTGTGAATAGGCTGCCTAGGCAGGGTGAAGATCAGCAAGAGCTTTCAGGGCTGGCACCTTCCTTGTGGGAGAAGCAGCTGCACTTTTGCCAATTCCGGAAGAGGATGTGCCGAGGACAAGCACCATGAGACTTTCCATCTCTGGGAAAGCACAGATCCCCAGTTCTCTTGTGCCTGTGAATAGGCTGCCAAGGGAAGGTGAAGAACAGGAAGAGCTTTTGGGGTGGCACCTTCCTTGTGGGAGAAGCAGGAGAATTTTTGCCTTTTAGGAAAGAGGCATTGCAGAGGATGAGCTTCATGAGCTGTTCCTGCTCAGGGAAAGCACAGATCCGCAGGGCTCTTGTGCCTGTGAATAGGCTGCCAAGGGAAGGTGAAGAGCAGCAAGAGCTTTCAGGGCTGGCACCTTCCTTGTGGGAGAAGCAGACATACTTTTTCCTTTTAGGAAAGAGGCCCTTCTAAGAATATGTACACTGTGTTATTCCTGCTCAGGGAAAGCACAGATCCCCAGGGCTCTTGTGCCTGTGAATAGGCTGCCTAGGCAGGGTGAAGATCAGCAAGAGCTTTCAGGGCTGGCACCTTCCTTGTGGGAGAAGCACCCGGATTTTGCCTTTTAGGAAAGAGTCGCTTTTAATAATATGTGCACTGTGCTATTCCTCCTCAGGGAAAGCACAAATCCCCAGTTCTCTTGTGCCTGTGAATAGGCTGCCAAGGGAAGGTGAAGAGCAGCAAGAGCTTTCAGGGCTGGCACCTTCCTTGTGGGAGAAGCAGCTGCACTTTTGCCAATTCCGGAAGAGGATCTGCCGAGGACCAGCACCTTGAGACTTTCCATCTCTGGGAAAGCACAGATCCCCAGTTCTCTTGTGCCTGTGAATAGGCTGCCAAGGGAAGGTGAAGAACAGGAAGAGCTTTTAGGGGTGGCACCTTCCTTGTGGGAGAAGCAGGAGAATTTTTGCCTTTTAGGAAAGAGGCATTGCAGAGGATGAGCTTCATGAGCTGTTCCTGCTCAGGGAAAGCACAGATCCGCAGGGCTCTTGTGCCTGTGAATAGGCTGCCAAGGGAAGGTGAAGAGCAGCAAGAGCTTTCAGGGCTGGTACCTTCTTTGTGGGAGAAGCAGCTGCACTTTTGCCAATTCCGGAAGAGGTTCTGCCGAGGACCAGCACCATGAGACGTTCCATCTCTGGGAAAGCAGAGATTCCCCAGAGTTCTTGTGCCTGTGAATAGGCTGCCAAGGGAAGGTGAAGAGCAGCAAGAGCTTTCAGGGCTGGCACCTTCCTTGTGGGAGAACCAGACATACTTTTGCCTTTTAGGAAAGAGGCGCTTCTAATAATATGTACACTGTGCTATTCCTGCTCAGGGAAAGCACAGATCCCCAGTGCTCTTGTGCCTGTGAATAGGCTGCCAAGGGAAGGTGAACAGCAGCAAGAGCTTTCAGGGCTGGCACCTTCCTTGTGGAAGAAGCAGCTGCACTTTTGTCAATTCCGGAAGAGGTTCTGCCGAGGACCAGCACCATGAGACGTTCCATCTCTGGGAAAGCAGAGATTCCCCAGAGTTCTTGTGCCTGTGAATAGGCTGCCAAGGGAAGGTGAAGAGCAGCAAGAGCTTTCAGGGCTGGCACCTTCCTTGTGGGAGAAGCAGACATACTTTTGCCTTTTAGGAGAGAGGCACTGCCAATAATATGTGCACAGTGTTATTCCTCCTCACGGGAAGCACAGATCCCCAGTGCTCTTGTGCCTGTGAATAGGCTGCCAAGGCAGGGTGAAGATCAGCAAGAGCTTTCAGGGCTGGTACCTTCCTTGTGGGAGAAGCACCCAGATTTTGCCTTTTACGAGAGAGGCGCTCTAATAATATGTGCACTGTGCTATTCCTGCTCAGGGAAAGCACAGATCCGCAGGGCTATTGTGCCTGAGAATAGGCTGCCTAGGCAGGGTGAAGAGCAGCAAGAGCTTTCAGGGCTGGCACCTTCCTTGTGGGAGAAGCAGACATACTTTTTCCTTTTAGGAAAGAGGCCCTTCTAAGAATATGTACACTGTGCTATTCCTCCTCAGGGAAAGCATATATCCCCAGGGCTCTTGTGCCTGAGAATAGCCTGCCTAGGCAGGATGAAGAGCAGCAAGAGCTTTCAGGGCTGGCACCTTCCTTTTGGGAGAAGCACCCTGACTTTTGCCTTTTAGGAAAGAGCCACTGCCAATAATATGTGCACTGTGCTATTCCTCCTCAGGGAAAGCACAGATTCCCCAGAGTTCTTGTGCTTGTGGGTAGGCTGCCAAGGGAAGGTGAAGATCAGCAAGAGCTTTCAGGGCTTGCACCTTCCTTGTGGGAGAAGCACCCAGATTTTGCCTTTTACGAGAGAGGCGCTCTAATAATATGTGCACTGTGCTATTCCTGCTCAGGGAAAGCACAGATCCGCAGGGTTATTGTGCCTGAGAATAGGCTGCCTAGGCAGGGTGAAGATCAGCAAGAGCTTTCAGGGCTGGCACCTTCCTTGTGGGAGAAGCAGACATACTTTTTCCTTTTAGGAAAGAGGCCCTTCTAAGAATATGTACACTGTGCTATTCCTCCTCAGGGAAAGCATATATCCCCAGGGCTCTTGTGCCTGAGAATAGGCTGCCAAGGGATGGTGAAGAGCAGCAAGAGCTTTCAGGGCTGGCACCTTCCTTGTGGGAGAAGCAGAGATACTTTTGCCTTTTAGGAGAGAGACGATTCTAATAATATGTGCACTGTGTTATCCCTGCTCAGGGAAAGCACAGATCCCCAGGGCTCTTGTGCCTGTGAATAGGCTGCCTAGGCAGGGTGAAGATCAGCAAGAGCTTTCAGGGCTGGCACCTTCCTTGTGGGAGAAGCACCCGGATTTTGCCTTTTAGGAAAGAGGCGCTTCTAATAATATGTGCACTGTGCTATTCCTCCTCAGGGAAAGAACAAATCCCCAGTTCTCTTGTGCCTGTGAATAGGCTGCCAAGGGAAGGTGAAGAGCAGCAAGAGCTTTCAGGGCTGGCACCTTCCTTGTGGGAGAAGCAGCTGCACTTTTGCCAATTCCGGAAGAGGATGTGCCGAGGACAAGCACCATGAGACTTTCCATCTCTGGGAAAGCACAGATCCCCAGTTCTCTTGTGCCTGTGAATAGGCTGCCAAGGGAAGGTGAAGAACAGGAAGAGCTTTTAGGGGTGGCACCTTCCTTGTGGGAGAAGCAGGAGAATTTTTGCCTTTTAGGAAAGAGGCATTGCAGAGGATGAGCTTCATGAGCTGTTCCTGCTCAGGGAAAGCACAGATCCGCAGGGCTCTTGTGCCTGTGAATAGGCTGCCAAGGGAAGGTGAAGAGCAGCAAGAGCTTTCAGGGCTGGTACCTTCTTTGTGGGAGAAGCAGCTGCACTTTTGCCAATTCCGGAAGAGCTTCTGCCGAGGACCAGCACCATGAGACGTTCCATCTCTGGGAAAGCAGAGATTCCCCAGAGTTCTTGTGCCTGTGAATAGGCTGCCAAGGGAAGGTGAAGAGCAGCAAGAGCTTTCAGGGCTGGCACCTTCCTTGTGGGAGAAGCAGACATACTTTTGCCTTTTAGGAAAGAGGCACTGCCAATAATATGTGCACAGTGTTATTCCTCCTCACGGGAAGCACAGATCCCCAGTGCTCTTGTGCCTGTGAATAGGCTGCCAAGGCAGGGTGAAGATCAGCAAGAGCTTTCAGGGCTGGTACCTTCCTTGTGGGAGAAGCACCCAGATTTTGCCTTTTACGAGAGAGGCGCTCTAATAATATGTGCACTGTGCTATTCCTGCTCAGGGAAAGCACAGATCCGCAGGGTTATTGTGCCTGAGAATAGGCTGCCTAGGCAGGGTGAAGATCAGCAAGAGCTTTCAGGGCTGGCACCTTCCTTGTGGGAGAAGCAGACATACTTTTTCCTTTTAGGAAAGAGGCCCTTCTAAGAATATGTACACTGTGCTATTCCTCCTCAGGGAAAGCATATATCCCCAGGGCTCTTGTGCCTGAGAATAGCCTGCCTAGGCAGGGTGAAGAGCAGCAAGAGCTTTCAGGGCTGGCACCTTCCTTGTGGGAGAAGCAGAGATACTTTTGCCTTTTAGGAGAGAGACGATTCTAATAATATGTGCACTGTGTTATTCCTGCTCAGGGAAAGCACAGATCCCCAGGGCTCTTGTGCCTGTGAATAGGCTGCCTAGGCAGGGTGAAGATCAGCAAGAGCTTTCAGGGCTGGCACCTTCCTTGTGGGAGAAGCACCCGGATTTTGCCTTTTAGGAAAGAGTCGCTTTTAATAATATGTGCACTGTGCTATTCCTCCTCAGGGAAAGCACAAATCCCCAGTTCTCTTGTGCCTGTGAATAGGCTGCCAAGGGAAGGTGAAGAGCAGCAAGAGCTTTCAGGGCTGGCACCTTCCTTGTGGGAGAAGCAGCTGCACTTTTGCCAATTCCGGAAGAGGATCTGCCGAGGACCAGCACCTTGAGACTTTCCATCTCTGGGAAAGCACAGATCCCCAGTTCTCTTGTGCCTGTGAATAGGCTGCCAAGGGAAGGTGAAGAACAGGAAGAGCTTTTAGGGGTGGCACCTTCCTTGTGGGAGAAGCAGGAGAATTTTTGCCTTTTAGGAAAGAGGCATTGCAGAGGATGAGCTTCATGAGCTGTTCCTGCTCAGGGAAAGCACAGATCCGCAGGGCTCTTGTGCCTGTGAATAGGCTGCCAAGGGAAGGTGAAGAGCAGCAAGAGCTTTCAGGGCTGGTACCTTCTTTGTGGGAGAAGCAGCTGCACTTTTGTCAATTCCGGAAGAGGTTCTGCCGAGGACCAGCACCATGAGACGTTCCATCTCTGGGAAAGCAGAGATTCCCCAGAGTTCTTGTGCCTGTGAATAGGCTGCCAAGGGAAGGTGAAGAGCAGCAAGAGCTTTCAGGGCTGGCACCTTCCTTGTGGGAGAAGCAGACATACTTTTGCCTTTTAGGAGAGAGGCACTGCCAATAATATGTGCACAGTGTTATTCCTCCTCACGGGAAGCACAGATCCCCAGTGCTCTTGTGCCTGTGAATAGGCTGCCAAGGCAGGGTGAAGATCAGCAAGAGCTTTCAGGGCTGGCACCTTCCTTGTGCGAGAAGCAGACATACTTTTTCCTTTTAGGAAAGAGGCCCTTCTAAGAATATGTACACTGTGCTATTCCTCCTCAGGGAAAGCATATATCCCCAGGGCTCTTGTGCCTGAGAATAGCCTGCCTAGGCAGGATGAAGAGCAGCAAGAGCTTTCAGGGCTGGCACCTTCCTTTTGGGAGAAGCACCCTGACTTTTGCCTTTTAGGAAAGAGCCACTGCCAATAATATGTGCACTGTGCTATTCCTCCTCAGGGAAAGCACAGATTCCCCAGAGTTCTTGTGCTTGTGGGTAGGCTGCCAAGGGAAGGTGAAGATCAGCAAGAGCTTTCAGGGCTTGCACCTTCCTTGTGGGAGAAGCACCCAGATTTTGCCTTTTACGAGAGAGGCGCTCTAATAATATGTGCACTGTGCTATTCCTGCTCAGGGAAAGCACAGATCCGCAGGGTTATTGTGCCTGAGAATAGGCTGCCTAGGCAGGGTGAAGATCAGCAAGAGCTTTCAGGGCTGGCACCTTCCTTGTGGGAGAAGCAGACATACTTTTTCCTTTTAGGAAAGAGGCCCTTCTAAGAATATGTACACTGTGCTATTCCTCCTCAGGGAAAGCATATATCCCCAGGGCTCTTGTGCCTGAGAATAGGCTGCCAAGGGATGGTGAAGAGCAGCAAGAGCTTTCAGGGCTGGCACCTTCCTTGTGGGAGAAGCAGAGATACTTTTGCCTTTTAGGAGAGAGACGATTCTAATAATATGTGCACTGTGTTATCCCTGCTCAGGGAAAGCACAGATCCCCAGGGCTCTTGTGCCTGTGAATAGGCTGCCTAGGCAGGGTGAAGATCAGCAAGAGCTTTCAGGGCTGGCACCTTCCTTGTGGGAGAAGCACCCGGATTTTGCCTTTTAGGAAAGAGGCGCTTCTAATAATATGTGCACTGTGCTATTCCTCCTCAGGGAAAGAACAAATCCCCAGTTCTCTTGTGCCTGTGAATAGGCTGCCAAGGGAAGGTGAAGAGCAGCAAGAGCTTTCAGGGCTGGCACCTTCCTTGTGGGAGAAGCAGCTGCACTTTTGCCAATTCCGGAAGAGGATGTGCCGAGGACAAGCACCATGAGACTTTCCATCTCTGGGAAAGCACAGATCCCCAGTTCTCTTGTGCCTGTGAATAGGCTGCCAAGGGAAGGTGAAGAACAGGAAGAGCTTTTAGGGGTGGCACCTTCCTTGTGGGAGAAGCAGGAGAATTTTTGCCTTTTAGGAAAGAGGCATTGCAGAGGATGAGCTTCATGAGCTGTTCCTGCTCAGGGAAAGCACAGATCCGCAGGGCTCTTGTGCCTGTGAATAGGCTGCCAAGGGAAGGTGAAGAGCAGCAAGAGCTTTCAGGGCTGGTACCTTCTTTGTGGGAGAAGCAGCTGCACTTTTGCCAATTCCGGAAGAGGTTCTGCCGAGGACCAGCACCATGAGACGTTCCATCTCTGGGAAAGCAGAGATTCCCCAGAGTTCTTGTGCCTGTGAATAGGCTGCCAAGGGAAGGTGAAGAGCAGCAAGAGCTTTCAGGGCTGGCACCTTCCTTGTGGGAGAAGCAGACATACTTTTGCCTTTTAGGAAAGAGGCACTGCCAATAATATGTGCACAGTGTTATTCCTCCTCACGGGAAGCACAGATCCCCAGTGCTCTTGTGCCTGTGAATAGGCTGCCAAGGCAGGGTGAAGATCAGCAAGAGCTTTCAGGGCTGGTACCTTCCTTGTGGGAGAAGCACCCAGATTTTGCCTTTTACGAGAGAGGCGCTCTAATAATATGTGCACTGTGCTATTCCTGCTCAGGGAAAGCACAGATCCGCAGGGTTATTGTGCCTGAGAATAGGCTGCCTAGGCAGGGTGAAGATCAGCAAGAGCTTTCAGGGCTGGCACCTTCCTTGTGGGAGAAGCAGACATACTTTTTCCTTTTAGGAAAGAGGCCCTTCTAAGAATATGTACACTGTGCTATTCCTCCTCAGGGAAAGCATATATCCCCAGGGCTATTGTGCCTGTGAATAGGCTGCCAAGGGATGGTGAAGAGCAGCAAGAGCTTTCAGGGCTGGCACCTTCCTTGTGGGAGAAGCAGAGATACTTTTGCCTTTTAGGAGAGAGACGATTCTAATAATATGTGCACTGTGTTATCCCTGCTCAGGGAAAGCACAGATCCCCAGGGCTCTTGTGCCTGTGAATAGGCTGCCTAGGCAGGGTGAAGATCAGCAAGAGCTTTCAGGGCTGGCACCTTCCTTGTGGGAGAAGCACCCGGATTTTGCCTTTTAGGAAAGAGGCGCTTCTAATAATATGTGCACTGTGCTATTCCTCCTCAGGGAAAGAACAAATCCCCAGTTCTCTTGTGCCTGTGAATAGGCTGCCAAGGGAAGGTGAAGAGCAGCAAGAGCTTTCAGGGCTGGCACCTTCCTTGTGGGAGAAGCAGCTGCACTTTTGCCAATTCCGGAAGAGGATGTGCCGAGGACAAGCACCATGAGACTTTCCATCTCTGGGAAAGCACAGATCCCCAGTTCTCTTGTGCCTGTGAATAGGCTGCCAAGGGAAGGTGAAGAACAGGAAGAGCTTTTAGGGGTGGCACCTTCCTTGTGGGAGAAGCAGGAGAATTTTTGCCTTTTAGGAAAGAGGCATTGCAGAGGATGAGCTTCATGAGCTGTTCCTGCTCAGGGAAAGCACAGATCCGCAGGGCTCTTGTGCCTGTGAATAGGCTGCCAAGGGAAGGTGAAGAGCAGCAAGAGCTTTCAGGGCTGGTACCTTCTTTGTGGGAGAAGCAGCTGCACTTTTGCCAATTCCGGAAGAGCTTCTGCCGAGGACCAGCACCATGAGACGTTCCATCTCTGGGAAAGCAGAGATTCCCCAGAGTTCTTGTGCCTGTGAATAGGCTGCCAAGGGAAGGTGAAGAGCAGCAAGAGCTTTCAGGGCTGGCACCTTCCTTGTGGGAGAAGCAGACATACTTTTGCCTTTTAGGAAAGAGGCACTGCCAATAATATGTGCACAGTGTTATTCCTCCTCACGGGAAGCACAGATCCCCAGTGCTCTTGTGCCTGTGAATAGGCTGCCAAGGCAGGGTGAAGATCAGCAAGAGCTTTCAGGGCTGGTACCTTCCTTGTGGGAGAAGCACCCAGATTTTGCCTTTTACGAGAGAGGCGCTCTAATAATATGTGCACTGTGCTATTCCTGCTCAGGGAAAGCACAGATCCGCAGGGTTATTGTGCCTGAGAATAGGCTGCCTAGGCAGGGTGAAGATCAGCAAGAGCTTTCAGGGCTGGCACCTTCCTTGTGGGAGAAGCAGACATACTTTTTCCTTTTAGGAAAGAGGCCCTTCTAAGAATATGTACACTGTGCTATTCCTCCTCAGGGAAAGCATATATCCCCAGGGCTCTTGTGCCTGAGAATAGCCTGCCTAGGCAGGGTGAAGAGCAGCAAGAGCTTTCAGGGCTGGCACCTTCCTTGTGGGAGAAGCAGAGATACTTTTGCCTTTTAGGAGAGAGACGATTCTAATAATATGTGCACTGTGTTATCCCTGCTCAGGGAAAGCACAGATCCCCAGGGCTCTTGTGCCTGTGAATAGGCTGCCTAGGCAGGGTGAAGATCAGCAAGAGCTTTCAGGGCTGGCACCTTCCTTGTGGGAGAAGCACCCGGATTTTGCCTTTTAGGAAAGAGGCGCTTCTAATAATATGTGCACTGTGCTATTCCTCCTCAGGGAAAGAACAAATCCCCAGTTCTCTTGTGCCTGTGAATAGGCTGCCAAGGGAAGGTGAAGAGCAGCAAGAGCTTTCAGGGCTGGCACCTTCCTTGTGGGAGAAGCAGCTGCACTTTTGCCAATTCCGGAAGAGGATGTGCCGAGGACAAGCACCATGAGACTTTCCATCTCTGGGAAAGCACAGATCCCCAGTTCTCTTGTGCCTGTGAATAGGCTGCCAAGGGAAGGTGAAGAACAGGAAGAGCTTTTAGGGGTGGCACCTTCCTTGTGGGAGAAGCAGGAGAATTTTTGCCTTTTAGGAAAGAGGCATTGCAGAGGATGAGCTTCATGAGCTGTTCCTGCTCAGGGAAAGCACAGATCCGCAGGGCTCTTGTGCCTGTGAATAGGCTGCCAAGGGAAGGTGAAGAGCAGCAAGAGCTTTCAGGGCTGGTACCTTCTTTGTGGGAGAAGCAGCTGCACTTTTGCCAATTCCGGAAGAGGTTCTGCCGAGGACCAGCACCATGAGACGTTCCATCTCTGGGAAAGCAGAGATTCCCCAGAGTTCTTGTGCCTGTGAATAGGCTGCCAAGGGAAGGTGAAGAGCAGCAAGAGCTTTCAGGGCTGGCACCTTCCTTGTGGGAGAAGCAGACATACTTTTGCCTTTTAGGAAAGAGGCACTGCCAATAATATGTGCACAGTGTTATTCCTCCTCACGGGAAGCACAGATCCCCAGTGCTCTTGTGCCTGTGAATAGGCTGCCAAGGCAGGGTGAAGATCAGCAAGAGCTTTCAGGGCTGGTACCTTCCTTGTGGGAGAAGCACCCAGATTTTGCCTTTTACGAGAGAGGCGCTCTAATAATATGTGCACTGTGCTATTCCTGCTCAGGGAAAGCACAGATCCGCAGGGTTATTGTGCCTGAGAATAGGCTGCCTAGGCAGGGTGAAGATCAGCAAGAGCTTTCAGGGCTGGCACCTTCCTTGTGGGAGAAGCAGACATACTTTTTCCTTTTAGGAAAGAGGCCCTTCTAAGAATATGTACACTGTGCTATTCCTCCTCAGGGAAAGAACAAATCCCCAGTTCTCTTGTGCCTGTGAATAGGCTGCCAAGGGAAGGTGAAGAGCAGCAAGAGCTTTCAGGGCTGGCACCTTCCTTGTGGGAGAAGCAGCTGCACTTTTGCCAATTCCGGAAGAGGATGTGCCGAGGACAAGCACCATGAGACTTTCCATCTCTGGGAAAGCACAGATCCCCAGTTCTCTTGTGCCTGTGAATAGGCTGCCAAGGGAAGGTGAAGAACAGGAAGAGCTTTTAGGGGTGGCACCTTCCTTGTGGGAGAAGCAGGAGAATTTTTGCCTTTTAGGAAAGAGGCATTGCAGAGGATGAGCTTCATGAGCTGTTCCTGCTCAGGGAAAGCACAGATCCGCAGGGCTCTTGTGCCTGTGAATAGGCTGCAAAGGGAAGGTGAAGAGCAGCAAGAGCTTTCAGGGCTGGCACCTTCCTTGTGGGAGAAGCAGACATACTTTTGCCTTTTAGGAAAGAGGCACTGCCAATAATATGTGCACAGTGTTATTCCTCCTCACGGGAAGCACAGATCCCCAGTGCTCTTGTGCCTGTGAATAGGCTGCCAAGGCAGGGTGAAGATCAGCAAGAGCTTTCAGGGCTGGTACCTTCCTTGTGGGAGAAGCACCCAGATTTTGCCTTTTACGAGAGAGGCGCTCTAATAATATGTGCACTGTGCTATTCCTGCTCAGGGAAAGCACAGATCCGCAGGGTTATTGTGCCTGAGAATAGGCTGCCTAGGCAGGGTGAAGATCAGCAAGAGCTTTCAGGGCTGGCACCTTCCTTGTGGGAGAAGCAGACATACTTTTTCCTTTTAGGAAAGAGGCCCTTCTAAGAATATGTACACTGTGCTATTCCTCCTCAGGGAAAGCATATATCCCCAGGGCTCTTGTGCCTGAGAATAGCCTGCCTAGGCAGGGTGAAGAGCAGCAAGAGCTTTCAGGGCTGGCACCTTCCTTGTGGGAGAAGCAGAGATACTTTTGCCTTTTAGGAGAGAGACGATTCTAATAATATGTGCACTGTGTTATCCCTGCTCAGGGAAAGCACAGATCCCCAGGGCTCTTGTGCCTGTGAATAGGCTGCCTAGGCAGGGTGAAGATCAGCAAGAGCTTTCAGGGCTGGCACCTTCCTTGTGGGAGAAGCACCCGGATTTTGCCTTTTAGGAAAGAGGCGCTTCTAATAATATGTGCACTGTGCTATTCCTCCTCAGGGAAAGAACAAATCCCCAGTTCTCTTGTGCCTGTGAATAGGCTGCCAAGGGAAGGTGAAGAGCAGCAAGAGCTTTCAGGGCTGGCACCTTCCTTGTGGGAGAAGCAGCTGCACTTTTGCCAATTCCGGAAGAGGATGTGCCGAGGACAAGCACCATGAGACTTTCCATCTCTGGGAAAGCACAGATCCCCAGTTCTCTTGTGCCTGTGAATAGGCTGCCAAGGGAAGGTGAAGAACAGGAAGAGCTTTTAGGGGTGGCACCTTCCTTGTGGGAGAAGCAGGAGAATTTTTGCCTTTTAGGAAAGAGGCATTGCAGAGGATGAGCTTCATGAGCTGTTCCTGCTCAGGGAAAGCACAGATCCGCAGGGCTCTTGTGCCTGTGAATAGGCTGCCAAGGGAAGGTGAAGAGCAGCAAGAGCTTTCAGGGCTGGTACCTTCTTTGTGGGAGAAGCAGCTGCACTTTTGCCAATTCCGGAAGAGGTTCTGCCGAGGACCAGCACCATGAGACGTTCCATCTCTGGGAAAGCAGAGATTCCCCAGAGTTCTTGTGCCTGTGAATAGGCTGCCAAGGGAAGGTGAAGAGCAGCAAGAGCTTTCAGGGCTGGCACCTTCCTTGTGGGAGAAGCAGACATACTTTTGCCTTTTAGGAGAGAGACGATTCTAATAATATGTGCACAGTGTTATCCCTGCTCAGGGAAAGCACAGATCCCCAGGGCTCTTGTGCCTGTGAATAGGCTGCCTAGGCAGGGTGAAGATCAGCAAGAGCTTTCAGGGCTGGCACCTTCCTTGTGGGAGAAGCAGCTGCACTTTTGCCAATTCCGGAAGAGGATGTGCCGAGGACAAGCACCATGAGACTTTCCATCTCTGGGAAAGCACAGATCCCCAGTTCTCTTGTGCCTGTGAATAGGCTGCCAAGGGAAGGTGAAGAACAGGAAGAGCTTTTGGGGTGGCACCTTCCTTGTGGGAGAAGAAGGAGAATTTTTGCCTTTTAGGAAAGAGGCATTGCAGAGGATGAGCTTCATGAGCTGTTCCTGCTCAGGGAAAGCACAGATCCGCAGGGCTCTTGTGCCTGTGAATAGGCTGCCAAGGGAAGGTGAAGAGCAGCAAGAGCTTTCAGGGCTGGCACCTTCCTTGTGGGAGAAGCAGACATACTTTTTCCTTTTAGGAAAGAGGCCCTTCTAAGAATATGTACACTGTGCTATTCCTCCTCAGGGAAAGCACAGATTCCCCAGAGTTCTTGTGCTTGTGGGTAGGCTGCCAAGGGAAGGTGAAGATCAGCAAGAGCTTTCAGGGCTTGCACCTTCCTTGTGGGAGAAGCAGAGATACTTTTGCCTTTTAGGAGAGAGACGATTCTAATAATATGTGCACTGTGTTATTCCTGCTCAGGGAAAGCACAGATCCCCAGGGCTCTTGTGCCTGTGAATAGGCTGCCTAGGCAGGGTGAAGATCAGCAAGAGCTTTCAGGGCTGGCACCTTCCTTGTGGGAGAAGCACCCGGATTTTGCCTTTTAGGAAAGAGTCGCTTTTAATAATATGTGCACTGTGCTATTCCTCCTCAGGGAAAGCACAAATCCCCAGTTCTCTTGTGCCTGTGAATAGGCTGCCAAGGGAAGGTGAAGAGCAGCAAGAGCTTTCAGGGCTGGCACCTTCCTTGTGGGAGAAGCAGCTGCACTTTTGCCAATTCCGGAAGAGGATCTGCCGAGGACCAGCACCTTGAGACTTTCCATCTCTGGGAAAGCACAGATCCCCAGTTCTCTTGTGCCTGTGAATAGGCTGCCAAGGGAAGGTGAAGAACAGGAAGAGCTTTTAGGGGTGGCACCTTCCTTGTGGGAGAAGCAGGAGAATTTTTGCCTTTTAGGAAAGAGGCATTGCAGAGGATGAGCTTCATGAGCTGTTCCTGCTCAGGGAAAGCACAGATCCGCAGGGCTCTTGTGCCTGTGAATAGGCTGCCAAGGGAAGGTGAAGAGCAGCAAGAGCTTTCAGGGCTGGTACCTTCTTTGTGGGAGAAGCAGCTGCACTTTTGCCAATTCCGGAAGAGGTTCTGCCGAGGACCAGCACCATGAGACGTTCCATCTCTGGGAAAGCAGAGATTCCCCAGAGTTCTTGTGCCTGTGAATAGGCTGCCAAGGGAAGGTGAAGAGCAGCAAGAGCTTTCAGGGCTGGCACCTTCCTTGTGGGAGAACCAGACATACTTTTGCCTTTTAGGAAAGAGGCGCTTCTAATAATATGTACACTGTGCTATTCCTGCTCAGGGAAAGCACAGATCCCCAGTGCTCTTGTGCCTGTGAATAGGCTGCCAAGGGAAGGTGAACAGCAGCAAGAGCTTTCAGGGCTGGCACCTTCCTTGTGGAAGAAGCAGCTGCACTTTTGTCAATTCCGGAAGAGGTTCTGCCGAGGACCAGCACCATGAGACGTTCCATCTCTGGGAAAGCAGAGATTCCCCAGAGTTCTTGTGCCTGTGAATAGGCTGCCAAGGGAAGGTGAAGAGCAGCAAGAGCTTTCAGGGCTGGCACCTTCCTTGTGGGAGAAGCAGACATACTTTTGCCTTTTAGGAGAGAGGCACTGCCAATAATATGTGCACAGTGTTATTCCTCCTCACGGGAAGCACAGATCCCCAGTGCTCTTGTGCCTGTGAATAGGCTGCCAAGGCAGGGTGAAGATCAGCAAGAGCTTTCAGGGCTGGTACCTTCCTTGTGGGAGAAGCACCCAGATTTTGCCTTTTACGAGAGAGGCGCTCTAATAATATGTGCACTGTGCTATTCCTGCTCAGGGAAAGCACAGATCCGCAGGGCTATTGTGCCTGACAATAGGCTGCCTAGGCAGGGTGAAGATCAGCAAGAGCTTTCAGGGCTGGCACCTTCCTTGTGGGAGAAGCAGACATACTTTTTCCTTTTAGGAAAGAGGCCCTTCTAAGAATATGTACACTGTGCTATTCCTCCTCAGGGAAAGCACAGATTCCCCAGAGTTCTTGTGCTTGTGGGTAGGCTGCCAAGGGAAGGTGAAGATCAGCAAGAGCTTTCAGGGCTTGCACCTTCCTTGTGGGAGAAGCACCCAGATTTTGCCTTTTACGAGAGAGGCGCTCTAATAATATGTGCACTGTGCTATTCCTGCTCAGGGAAAGCACAGATCCGCAGGGTTATTGTGCCTGAGAATAGGCTGCCTAGGCAGGGTGAAGATCAGCAAGAGCTTTCAGGGCTGGCACCTTCCTTGTGGGAGAAGCAGACATACTTTTTCCTTTTAGGAAAGAGGCCCTTCTAAGAATATGTACACTGTGCTATTCCTCCTCAGGGAAAGCATATATCCCCAGGGCTCTTGTGCCTGAGAATAGGCTGCCAAGGGATGGTGAAGAGCAGCAAGAGCTTTCAGGGCTGGCACCTTCCTTGTGGGAGAAGCAGAGATACTTTTGCCTTTTAGGAGAGAGACGATTCTAATAATATGTGCACTGTGTTATCCCTGCTCAGGGAAAGCACAGATCCCCAGGGCTCTTGTGCCTGTGAATAGGCTGCCTAGGCAGGGTGAAGATCAGCAAGAGCTTTCAGGGCTGGCACCTTCCTTGTGGGAGAAGCACCCGGATTTTGCCTTTTAGGAAAGAGGCGCTTCTAATAATATGTGCACTGTGCTATTCCTCCTCAGGGAAAGAACAAATCCCCAGTTCTCTTGTGCCTGTGAATAGGCTGCCAAGGGAAGGTGAAGAGCAGCAAGAGCTTTCAGGGCTGGCACCTTCCTTGTGGGAGAAGCAGCTGCACTTTTGCCAATTCCGGAAGAGGATGTGCCGAGGACAAGCACCATGAGACTTTCCATCTCTGGGAAAGCACAGATCCCCAGTTCTCTTGTGCCTGTGAATAGGCTGCCAAGGGAAGGTGAAGAACAGGAAGAGCTTTTAGGGGTGGCACCTTCCTTGTGGGAGAAGCAGGAGAATTTTTGCCTTTTAGGAAAGAGGCATTGCAGAGGATGAGCTTCATGAGCTGTTCCTGCTCAGGGAAAGCACAGATCCGCAGGGCTCTTGTGCCTGTGAATAGGCTGCCAAGGGAAGGTGAAGAGCAGCAAGAGCTTTCAGGGCTGGTACCTTCTTTGTGGGAGAAGCAGCTGCACTTTTGCCAATTCCGGAAGAGGTTCTGCCGAGGACCAGCACCATGAGACGTTCCATCTCTGGGAAAGCAGAGATTCCCCAGAGTTCTTGTGCCTGTGAATAGGCTGCCAAGGGAAGGTGAAGAGCAGCAAGAGCTTTCAGGGCTGGCACCTTCCTTGTGGGAGAAGCAGACATACTTTTGCCTTTTAGGAAAGAGGCACTGCCAATAATATGTGCACAGTGTTATTCCTCCTCACGGGAAGCACAGATCCCCAGTGCTCTTGTGCCTGTGAATAGGCTGCCAAGGCAGGGTGAAGATCAGCAAGAGCTTTCAGGGCTGGTACCTTCCTTGTGGGAGAAGCACCCAGATTTTGCCTTTTACGAGAGAGGCGCTCTAATAATATGTGCACTGTGCTATTCCTGCTCAGGGAAAGCACAGATCCGCAGGGTTATTGTGCCTGAGAATAGGCTGCCTAGGCAGGGTGAAGATCAGCAAGAGCTTTCAGGGCTGGCACCTTCCTTGTGGGAGAAGCAGACATACTTTTTCCTTTTAGGAAAGAGGCCCTTCTAAGAATATGTACACTGTGCTATTCCTCCTCAGGGAAAGCATATATCCCCAGGGCTCTTGTGCCTGAGAATAGCCTGCCTAGGCAGGGTGAAGAGCAGCAAGAGCTTTCAGGGCTGGCACCTTCCTTGTGGGAGAAGCAGAGATACTTTTGCCTTTTAGGAGAGAGACGATTCTAATAATATGTGCACTGTGTTATCCCTGCTCAGGGAAAGCACAGATCCCCAGGGCTCTTGTGCCTGTGAATAGGCTGCCTAGGCAGGGTGAAGATCAGCAAGAGCTTTCAGGGCTGGCACCTTCCTTGTGGGAGAAGCACCCGGATTTTGCCTTTTAGGAAAGAGGCGCTTCTAATAATATGTGCACTGTGCTATTCCTCCTCAGGGAAAGAACAAATCCCCAGTTCTCTTGTGCCTGTGAATAGGCTGCCAAGGGAAGGTGAAGAGCAGCAAGAGCTTTCAGGGCTGGCACCTTCCTTGTGGGAGAAGCAGCTGCACTTTTGCCAATTCCGGAAGAGGATGTGCCGAGGACAAGCACCATGAGACTTTCCATCTCTGGGAAAGCACAGATCCCCAGTTCTCTTGTGCCTGTGAATAGGCTGCCAAGGGAAGGTGAAGAACAGGAAGAGCTTTTAGGGGTGGCACCTTCCTTGTGGGAGAAGCAGGAGAATTTTTGCCTTTTAGGAAAGAGGCATTGCAGAGGATGAGCTTCATGAGCTGTTCCTGCTCAGGGAAAGCACAGATCCGCAGGGCTCTTGTGCCTGTGAATAGGCTGCCAAGGGAAGGTGAAGAGCAGCAAGAGCTTTCAGGGCTGGTACCTTCTTTGTGGGAGAAGCAGCTGCACTTTTGCCAATTCCGGAAGAGCTTCTGCCGAGGACCAGCACCATGAGACGTTCCATCTCTGGGAAAGCAGAGATTCCCCAGAGTTCTTGTGCCTGTGAATAGGCTGCCAAGGGAAGGTGAAGAGCAGCAAGAGCTTTCAGGGCTGGCACCTTCCTTGTGGGAGAAGCAGACATACTTTTGCCTTTTAGGAAAGAGGCACTGCCAATAATATGTGCACAGTGTTATTCCTCCTCACGGGAAGCACAGATCCCCAGTGCTCTTGTGCCTGTGAATAGGCTGCCAAGGCAGGGTGAAGATCAGCAAGAGCTTTCAGGGCTGGTACCTTCCTTGTGGGAGAAGCACCCAGATTTTGCCTTTTACGAGAGAGGCGCTCTAATAATATGTGCACTGTGCTATTCCTGCTCAGGGAAAGCACAGATCCGCAGGGTTATTGTGCCTGAGAATAGGCTGCCAAGGGAAGGTGAAGAGCAGCAAGAGCTTTCAGGGCTGGCACCTTCCTTGTGGGAGAACCAGACATACTTTTGCCTTTTAGGAAAGAGGCGCTTCTAATAATATGTACACTGTGCTATTCCTGCTCAGGGAATGCACAGATCCCCAGTGCTCTTGTGCCTGTGAATAGGCTGCCAAGGGAAGGTGAACAGCAGCAAGAGCTTTCAGGGCTGGCATCTTCCTTGTGGAAGAAGCAGCTGCACTTTTGTCAATTCCGGAAGAGGTTCTGCCGAGGACCAGCACCATGAGACGTTCCATCTCTGGGAAAGCAGAGATTCCCCAGAGTTCTTGTGCCTGTGAATAGGCTGCCAAGGGAAGGTGAAGAGCAGCAAGAGCTTTCAGGGCTGGCACCTTCCTTGTGGGAGAAGCAGACATACTTTTGCCTTTTAGGAGAGAGGCACTGCCAATAATATGTGCACAGTGTTATTCCTCCTCACGGGAAGCACAGATCCCCAGTGCTCTTGTGCCTGTGAATAGGCTGCCAAGGCAGGGTGAAGATCAGCAAGAGCTTTCAGGGCTGGCACCTTCCTTGTGCGAGAAGCAGACATACTTTTTCCTTTTAGGAAAGAGGCCCTTCTAAGAATATGTACACTGTGCTATTCCTCCTCAGGGAAAGCATATATCCCCAGGGCTCTTGTGCCTGAGAATAGCCTGCCTAGGCAGGATGAAGAGCAGCAAGAGCTTTCAGGGCTGGCACCTTCCTTTTGGGAGAAGCACCCTGACTTTTGCCTTTTAGGAAAGAGCCACTGCCAATAATATGTGCACTGTGCTATTCCTCCTCAGGGAAAGCACAGATTCCCCAGAGTTCTTGTGCTTGTGGGTAGGCTGCCAAGGGAAGGTGAAGATCAGCAAGAGCTTTCAGGGCTTGCACCTTCCTTGTGGGAGAAGCACCCAGATTTTGCCTTTTACGAGAGAGGCGCTCTAATAATATGTGCACTGTGCTATTCCTGCTCAGGGAAAGCACAGATCCGCAGGGTTATTGTGCCTGAGAATAGGCTGCCTAGGCAGGGTGAAGATCAGCAAGAGCTTTCAGGGCTGGCACCTTCCTTGTGGGAGAAGCAGACATACTTTTTCCTTTTAGGAAAGAGGCCCTTCTAAGAATATGTACACTGTGCTATTCCTCCTCAGGGAAAGCATATATCCCCAGGGCTCTTGTGCCTGAGAATAGGCTGCCAAGGGATGGTGAAGAGCAGCAAGAGCTTTCAGGGCTGGCACCTTCCTTGTGGGAGAAGCAGAGATACTTTTGCCTTTTAGGAGAGAGACGATTCTAATAATATGTGCACTGTGTTATCCCTGCTCAGGGAAAGCACAGATCCCCAGGGCTCTTGTGCCTGTGAATAGGCTGCCTAGGCAGGGTGAAGATCAGCAAGAGCTTTCAGGGCTGGCACCTTCCTTGTGGGAGAAGCACCCGGATTTTGCCTTTTAGGAAAGAGGCGCTTCTAATAATATGTGCACTGTGCTATTCCTCCTCAGGGAAAGAACAAATCCCCAGTTCTCTTGTGCCTGTGAATAGGCTGCCAAGGGAAGGTGAAGAGCAGCAAGAGCTTTCAGGGCTGGCACCTTCCTTGTGGGAGAAGCAGCTGCACTTTTGCCAATTCCGGAAGAGGATGTGCCGAGGACAAGCACCATGAGACTTTCCATCTCTGGGAAAGCACAGATCCCCAGTTCTCTTGTGCCTGTGAATAGGCTGCCAAGGGAAGGTGAAGAACAGGAAGAGCTTTTAGGGGTGGCACCTTCCTTGTGGGAGAAGCAGGAGAATTTTTGCCTTTTAGGAAAGAGGCATTGCAGAGGATGAGCTTCATGAGCTGTTCCTGCTCAGGGAAAGCACAGATCCGCAGGGCTCTTGTGCCTGTGAATAGGCTGCCAAGGGAAGGTGAAGAGCAGCAAGAGCTTTCAGGGCTGGTACCTTCTTTGTGGGAGAAGCAGCTGCACTTTTGCCAATTCCGGAAGAGCTTCTGCCGAGGACCAGCACCATGAGACGTTCCATCTCTGGGAAAGCAGAGATTCCCCAGAGTTCTTGTGCCTGTGAATAGGCTGCCAAGGGAAGGTGAAGAGCAGCAAGAGCTTTCAGGGCTGGCACCTTCCTTGTGGGAGAAGCAGACATACTTTTGCCTTTTAGGAAAGAGGCACTGCCAATAATATGTGCACAGTGTTATTCCTCCTCACGGGAAGCACAGATCCCCAGTGCTCTTGTGCCTGTGAATAGGCTGCCAAGGCAGGGTGAAGATCAGCAAGAGCTTTCAGGGCTGGTACCTTCCTTGTGGGAGAAGCACCCAGATTTTGCCTTTTACGAGAGAGGCGCTCTAATAATATGTGCACTGTGCTATTCCTGCTCAGGGAAAGCACAGATCCGCAGGGTTATTGTGCCTGAGAATAGGCTGCCTAGGCAGGGTGAAGATCAGCAAGAGCTTTCAGGGCTGGCACCTTCCTTGTGGGAGAAGCAGACATACTTTTTCCTTTTAGGAAAGAGGCCCTTCTAAGAATATGTACACTGTGCTATTCCTCCTCAGGGAAAGCATATATCCCCAGGGCTCTTGTGCCTGAGAATAGCCTGCCTAGGCAGGGTGAAGAGCAGCAAGAGCTTTCAGGGCTGGCACCTTCCTTGTGGGAGAAGCAGAGATACTTTTGCCTTTTAGGAGAGAGACGATTCTAATAATATGTGCACTGTGTTATCCCTGCTCAGGGAAAGCACAGATCCCCAGGGCTCTTGTGCCTGTGAATAGGCTGCCTAGGCAGGGTGAAGATCAGCAAGAGCTTTCAGGGCTGGCACCTTCCTTGTGGGAGAAGCACCCGGATTTTGCCTTTTAGGAAAGAGGCGCTTCTAATAATATGTGCACTGTGCTATTCCTCCTCAGGGAAAGAACAAATCCCCAGTTCTCTTGTGCCTGTGAATAGGCTGCCAAGGGAAGGTGAAGAGCAGCAAGAGCTTTCAGGGCTGGCACCTTCCTTGTGGGAGAAGCAGCTGCACTTTTGCCAATTCCGGAAGAGGATGTGCCGAGGACAAGCACCATGAGACTTTCCATCTCTGGGAAAGCACAGATCCCCAGTTCTCTTGTGCCTGTGAATAGGCTGCCAAGGGAAGGTGAAGAACAGGAAGAGCTTTTAGGGGTGGCACCTTCCTTGTGGGAGAAGCAGGAGAATTTTTGCCTTTTAGGAAAGAGGCATTGCAGAGGATGAGCTTCATGAGCTGTTCCTGCTCAGGGAAAGCACAGATCCGCAGGGCTCTTGTGCCTGTGAATAGGCTGCCAAGGGAAGGTGAAGAGCAGCAAGAGCTTTCAGGGCTGGTACCTTCTTTGTGGGAGAAGCAGCTGCACTTTTGCCAATTCCGGAAGAGGTTCTGCCGAGGACCAGCACCATGAGACGTTCCATCTCTGGGAAAGCAGAGATTCCCCAGAGTTCTTGTGCCTGTGAATAGGCTGCCAAGGGAAGGTGAAGAGCAGCAAGAGCTTTCAGGGCTGGCACCTTCCTTGTGGGAGAAGCAGACATACTTTTGCCTTTTAGGAGAGAGACGATTCTAATAATATGTGCACAGTGTTATCCCTGCTCAGGGAAAGCACAGATCCCCAGGGCTCTTGTGCCTGTGAATAGGCTGCCTAGGCAGGGTGAAGATCAGCAAGAGCTTTCAGGGCTGGCACCTTCCTTGTGGGAGAAGCAGCTGCACTTTTGCCAATTCCGGAAGAGGATGTGCCGAGGACAAGCACCATGAGACTTTCCATCTCTGGGAAAGCACAGATCCCCAGTTCTCTTGTGCCTGTGAATAGGCTGCCAAGGGAAGGTGAAGAACAGGAAGAGCTTTTGGGGTGGCACCTTCCTTGTGGGAGAAGAAGGAGAATTTTTGCCTTTTAGGAAAGAGGCATTGCAGAGGATGAGCTTCATGAGCTGTTCCTGCTCAGGGAAAGCACAGATCCGCAGGGCTCTTGTGCCTGTGAATAGGCTGCCAAGGGAAGGTGAAGAGCAGCAAGAGCTTTCAGGGCTGGCACCTTCCTTGTGGGAGAAGCAGACATACTTTTTCCTTTTAGGAAAGAGGCCCTTCTAAGAATATGTACACTGTGCTATTCCTCCTCAGGGAAAGCACAGATTCCCCAGAGTTCTTGTGCTTGTGGGTAGGCTGCCAAGGGAAGGTGAAGATCAGCAAGAGCTTTCAGGGCTTGCACCTTCCTTGTGGGAGAAGCAGAGATACTTTTGCCTTTTAGGAGAGAGACGATTCTAATAATATGTGCACTGTGTTATTCCTGCTCAGGGAAAGCACAGATCCCCAGGGCTCTTGTGCCTGTGAATAGGCTGCCTAGGCAGGGTGAAGATCAGCAAGAGCTTTCAGGGCTGGCACCTTCCTTGTGGGAGAAGCACCCGGATTTTGCCTTTTAGGAAAGAGTCGCTTTTAATAATATGTGCACTGTGCTATTCCTCCTCAGGGAAAGCACAAATCCCCAGTTCTCTTGTGCCTGTGAATAGGCTGCCAAGGGAAGGTGAAGAGCAGCAAGAGCTTTCAGGGCTGGCACCTTCCTTGTGGGAGAAGCAGCTGCACTTTTGCCAATTCCGGAAGAGGATCTGCCGAGGACCAGCACCTTGAGACTTTCCATCTCTGGGAAAGCACAGATCCCCAGTTCTCTTGTGCCTGTGAATAGGCTGCCAAGGGAAGGTGAAGAACAGGAAGAGCTTTTAGGGGTGGCACCTTCCTTGTGGGAGAAGCAGGAGAATTTTTGCCTTTTAGGAAAGAGGCATTGCAGAGGATGAGCTTCATGAGCTGTTCCTGCTCAGGGAAAGCACAGATCCGCAGGGCTCTTGTGCCTGTGAATAGGCTGCCAAGGGAAGGTGAAGAGCAGCAAGAGCTTTCAGGGCTGGTACCTTCTTTGTGGGAGAAGCAGCTGCACTTTTGCCAATTCCGGAAGAGGTTCTGCCGAGGACCAGCACCATGAGACGTTCCATCTCTGGGAAAGCAGAGATTCCCCAGAGTTCTTGTGCCTGTGAATAGGCTGCCAAGGGAAGGTGAAGAGCAGCAAGAGCTTTCAGGGCTGGCACCTTCCTTGTGGGAGAACCAGACATACTTTTGCCTTTTAGGAAAGAGGCGCTTCTAATAATATGTACACTGTGCTATTCCTGCTCAGGGAAAGCACAGATCCCCAGTGCTCTTGTGCCTGTGAATAGGCTGCCAAGGGAAGGTGAACAGCAGCAAGAGCTTTCAGGGCTGGCACCTTCCTTGTGGAAGAAGCAGCTGCACTTTTGTCAATTCCGGAAGAGGTTCTGCCGAGGACCAGCACCATGAGACGTTCCATCTCTGGGAAAGCAGAGATTCCCCAGAGTTCTTGTGCCTGTGAATAGGCTGCCAAGGGAAGGTGAAGAGCAGCAAGAGCTTTCAGGGCTGGCACCTTCCTTGTGGGAGAAGCAGACATACTTTTGCCTTTTAGGAGAGAGGCACTGCCAATAATATGTGCACAGTGTTATTCCTCCTCACGGGAAGCACAGATCCCCAGTGCTCTTGTGCCTGTGAATAGGCTGCCAAGGCAGGGTGAAGATCAGCAAGAGCTTTCAGGGCTGGTACCTTCCTTGTGGGAGAAGCACCCAGATTTTGCCTTTTACGAGAGAGGCGCTCTAATAATATGTGCACTGTGCTATTCCTGCTCAGGGAAAGCACAGATCCGCAGGGCTATTGTGCCTGACAATAGGCTGCCTAGGCAGGGTGAAGATCAGCAAGAGCTTTCAGGGCTGGCACCTTCCTTGTGGGAGAAGCAGACATACTTTTTCCTTTTAGGAAAGAGGCCCTTCTAAGAATATGTACACTGTGCTATTCCTCCTCAGGGAAAGCACAGATTCCCCAGAGTTCTTGTGCTTGTGGGTAGGCTGCCAAGGGAAGGTGAAGATCAGCAAGAGCTTTCAGGGCTTGCACCTTCCTTGTGGGAGAAGCACCCAGATTTTGCCTTTTACGAGAGAGGCGCTCTAATAATATGTGCACTGTGCTATTCCTGCTCAGGGAAAGCACAGATCCGCAGGGTTATTGTGCCTGAGAATAGGCTGCCTAGGCAGGGTGAAGATCAGCAAGAGCTTTCAGGGCTGGCACCTTCCTTGTGGGAGAAGCAGACATACTTTTTCCTTTTAGGAAAGAGGCCCTTCTAAGAATATGTACACTGTGCTATTCCTCCTCAGGGAAAGCATATATCCCCAGGGCTCTTGTGCCTGAGAATAGGCTGCCAAGGGATGGTGAAGAGCAGCAAGAGCTTTCAGGGCTGGCACCTTCCTTGTGGGAGAAGCAGAGATACTTTTGCCTTTTAGGAGAGAGACGATTCTAATAATATGTGCACTGTGTTATCCCTGCTCAGGGAAAGCACAGATCCCCAGGGCTCTTGTGCCTGTGAATAGGCTGCCTAGGCAGGGTGAAGATCAGCAAGAGCTTTCAGGGCTGGCACCTTCCTTGTGGGAGAAGCACCCGGATTTTGCCTTTTAGGAAAGAGGCGCTTCTAATAATATGTGCACTGTGCTATTCCTCCTCAGGGAAAGAACAAATCCCCAGTTCTCTTGTGCCTGTGAATAGGCTGCCAAGGGAAGGTGAAGAGCAGCAAGAGCTTTCAGGGCTGGCACCTTCCTTGTGGGAGAAGCAGCTGCACTTTTGCCAATTCCGGAAGAGGATGTGCCGAGGACAAGCACCATGAGACTTTCCATCTCTGGGAAAGCACAGATCCCCAGTTCTCTTGTGCCTGTGAATAGGCTGCCAAGGGAAGGTGAAGAACAGGAAGAGCTTTTAGGGGTGGCACCTTCCTTGTGGGAGAAGCAGGAGAATTTTTGCCTTTTAGGAAAGAGGCATTGCAGAGGATGAGCTTCATGAGCTGTTCCTGCTCAGGGAAAGCACAGATCCGCAGGGCTCTTGTGCCTGTGAATAGGCTGCCAAGGGAAGGTGAAGAGCAGCAAGAGCTTTCAGGGCTGGTACCTTCTTTGTGGGAGAAGCAGCTGCACTTTTGCCAATTCCGGAAGAGGTTCTGCCGAGGACCAGCACCATGAGACGTTCCATCTCTGGGAAAGCAGAGATTCCCCAGAGTTCTTGTGCCTGTGAATAGGCTGCCAAGGGAAGGTGAAGAGCAGCAAGAGCTTTCAGGGCTGGCACCTTCCTTGTGGGAGAAGCAGACATACTTTTGCCTTTTAGGAAAGAGGCACTGCCAATAATATGTGCACAGTGTTATTCCTCCTCACGGGAAGCACAGATCCCCAGTGCTCTTGTGCCTGTGAATAGGCTGCCAAGGCAGGGTGAAGATCAGCAAGAGCTTTCAGGGCTGGTACCTTCCTTGTGGGAGAAGCACCCAGATTTTGCCTTTTACGAGAGAGGCGCTCTAATAATATGTGCACTGTGCTATTCCTGCTCAGGGAAAGCACAGATCCGCAGGGTTATTGTGCCTGAGAATAGGCTGCCTAGGCAGGGTGAAGATCAGCAAGAGCTTTCAGGGCTGGCACCTTCCTTGTGGGAGAAGCAGACATACTTTTTCCTTTTAGGAAAGAGGCCCTTCTAAGAATATGTACACTGTGCTATTCCTCCTCAGGGAAAGCATATATCCCCAGGGCTCTTGTGCCTGAGAATAGCCTGCCTAGGCAGGGTGAAGAGCAGCAAGAGCTTTCAGGGCTGGCACCTTCCTTGTGGGAGAAGCAGAGATACTTTTGCCTTTTAGGAGAGAGACGATTCTAATAATATGTGCACTGTGTTATCCCTGCTCAGGGAAAGCACAGATCCCCAGGGCTCTTGTGCCTGTGAATAGGCTGCCTAGGCAGGGTGAAGATCAGCAAGAGCTTTCAGGGCTGGCACCTTCCTTGTGGGAGAAGCACCCGGATTTTGCCTTTTAGGAAAGAGGCGCTTCTAATAATATGTGCACTGTGCTATTCCTCCTCAGGGAAAGAACAAATCCCCAGTTCTCTTGTGCCTGTGAATAGGCTGCCAAGGGAAGGTGAAGAGCAGCAAGAGCTTTCAGGGCTGGCACCTTCCTTGTGGGAGAAGCAGCTGCACTTTTGCCAATTCCGGAAGAGGATGTGCCGAGGACAAGCACCATGAGACTTTCCATCTCTGGGAAAGCACAGATCCCCAGTTCTCTTGTGCCTGTGAATAGGCTGCCAAGGGAAGGTGAAGAACAGGAAGAGCTTTTAGGGGTGGCACCTTCCTTGTGGGAGAAGCAGGAGAATTTTTGCCTTTTAGGAAAGAGGCATTGCAGAGGATGAGCTTCATGAGCTGTTCCTGCTCAGGGAAAGCACAGATCCGCAGGGCTCTTGTGCCTGTGAATAGGCTGCCAAGGGAAGGTGAAGAGCAGCAAGAGCTTTCAGGGCTGGTACCTTCTTTGTGGGAGAAGCAGCTGCACTTTTGCCAATTCCGGAAGAGCTTCTGCCGAGGACCAGCACCATGAGACGTTCCATCTCTGGGAAAGCAGAGATTCCCCAGAGTTCTTGTGCCTGTGAATAGGCTGCCAAGGGAAGGTGAAGAGCAGCAAGAGCTTTCAGGGCTGGCACCTTCCTTGTGGGAGAAGCAGACATACTTTTGCCTTTTAGGAAAGAGGCACTGCCAATAATATGTGCACAGTGTTATTCCTCCTCACGGGAAGCACAGATCCCCAGTGCTCTTGTGCCTGTGAATAGGCTGCCAAGGCAGGGTGAAGATCAGCAAGAGCTTTCAGGGCTGGTACCTTCCTTGTGGGAGAAGCACCCAGATTTTGCCTTTTACGAGAGAGGCGCTCTAATAATATGTGCACTGTGCTATTCCTGCTCAGGGAAAGCACAGATCCGCAGGGTTATTGTGCCTGAGAATAGGCTGCCAAGGGAAGGTGAAGAGCAGCAAGAGCTTTCAGGGCTGGCACCTTCCTTGTGGGAGAACCAGACATACTTTTGCCTTTTAGGAAAGAGGCGCTTCTAATAATATGTACACTGTGCTATTCCTGCTCAGGGAATGCACAGATCCCCAGTGCTCTTGTGCCTGTGAATAGGCTGCCAAGGGAAGGTGAACAGCAGCAAGAGCTTTCAGGGCTGGCATCTTCCTTGTGGAAGAAGCAGCTGCACTTTTGTCAATTCCGGAAGAGGTTCTGCCGAGGACCAGCACCATGAGACGTTCCATCTCTGGGAAAGCAGAGATTCCCCAGAGTTCTTGTGCCTGTGAATAGGCTGCCAAGGGAAGGTGAAGAGCAGCAAGAGCTTTCAGGGCTGGCACCTTCCTTGTGGGAGAAGCAGACATACTTTTGCCTTTTAGGAGAGAGGCACTGCCAATAATATGTGCACAGTGTTATTCCTCCTCACGGGAAGCACAGATCCCCAGTGCTCTTGTGCCTGTGAATAGGCTGCCAAGGCAGGGTGAAGATCAGCAAGAGCTTTCAGGGCTGGCACCTTCCTTGTGCGAGAAGCAGACATACTTTTTCCTTTTAGGAAAGAGGCCCTTCTAAGAATATGTACACTGTGCTATTCCTCCTCAGGGAAAGCATATATCCCCAGGGCTCTTGTGCCTGAGAATAGCCTGCCTAGGCAGGATGAAGAGCAGCAAGAGCTTTCAGGGCTGGCACCTTCCTTTTGGGAGAAGCACCCTGACTTTTGCCTTTTAGGAAAGAGCCACTGCCAATAATATGTGCACTGTGCTATTCCTCCTCAGGGAAAGCACAGATTCCCCAGAGTTCTTGTGCTTGTGGGTAGGCTGCCAAGGGAAGGTGAAGATCAGCAAGAGCTTTCAGGGCTTGCACCTTCCTTGTGGGAGAAGCACCCAGATTTTGCCTTTTACGAGAGAGGCGCTCTAATAATATGTGCACTGTGCTATTCCTGCTCAGGGAAAGCACAGATCCGCAGGGTTATTGTGCCTGAGAATAGGCTGCCTAGGCAGGGTGAAGATCAGCAAGAGCTTTCAGGGCTGGCACCTTCCTTGTGGGAGAAGCAGACATACTTTTTCCTTTTAGGAAAGAGGCCCTTCTAAGAATATGTACACTGTGCTATTCCTCCTCAGGGAAAGCATATATCCCCAGGGCTCTTGTGCCTGAGAATAGGCTGCCAAGGGATGGTGAAGAGCAGCAAGAGCTTTCAGGGCTGGCACCTTCCTTGTGGGAGAAGCAGAGATACTTTTGCCTTTTAGGAGAGAGACGATTCTAATAATATGTGCACTGTGTTATCCCTGCTCAGGGAAAGCACAGATCCCCAGGGCTCTTGTGCCTGTGAATAGGCTGCCTAGGCAGGGTGAAGATCAGCAAGAGCTTTCAGGGCTGGCACCTTCCTTGTGGGAGAAGCACCCGGATTTTGCCTTTTAGGAAAGAGGCGCTTCTAATAATATGTGCACTGTGCTATTCCTCCTCAGGGAAAGAACAAATCCCCAGTTCTCTTGTGCCTGTGAATAGGCTGCCAAGGGAAGGTGAAGAGCAGCAAGAGCTTTCAGGGCTGGCACCTTCCTTGTGGGAGAAGCAGCTGCACTTTTGCCAATTCCGGAAGAGGATGTGCCGAGGACAAGCACCATGAGACTTTCCATCTCTGGGAAAGCACAGATCCCCAGTTCTCTTGTGCCTGTGAATAGGCTGCCAAGGGAAGGTGAAGAACAGGAAGAGCTTTTAGGGGTGGCACCTTCCTTGTGGGAGAAGCAGGAGAATTTTTGCCTTTTAGGAAAGAGGCATTGCAGAGGATGAGCTTCATGAGCTGTTCCTGCTCAGGGAAAGCACAGATCCGCAGGGCTCTTGTGCCTGTGAATAGGCTGCCAAGGGAAGGTGAAGAGCAGCAAGAGCTTTCAGGGCTGGTACCTTCTTTGTGGGAGAAGCAGCTGCACTTTTGCCAATTCCGGAAGAGGTTCTGCCGAGGACCAGCACCATGAGACGTTCCATCTCTGGGAAAGCAGAGATTCCCCAGAGTTCTTGTGCCTGTGAATAGGCTGCCAAGGGAAGGTGAAGAGCAGCAAGAGCTTTCAGGGCTGGCACCTTCCTTGTGGGAGAAGCAGACATACTTTTGCCTTTTAGGAAAGAGGCACTGCCAATAATATGTGCACAGTGTTATTCCTCCTCACGGGAAGCACAGATCCCCAGTGCTCTTGTGCCTGTGAATAGGCTGCCAAGGCAGGGTGAAGATCAGCAAGAGCTTTCAGGGCTGGTACCTTCCTTGTGGGAGAAGCACCCAGATTTTGCCTTTTACGAGAGAGGCGCTCTAATAATATGTGCACTGTGCTATTCCTGCTCAGGGAAAGCACAGATCCGCAGGGTTATTGTGCCTGAGAATAGGCTGCCTAGGCAGGGTGAAGATCAGCAAGAGCTTTCAGGGCTGGCACCTTCCTTGTGGGAGAAGCAGACATACTTTTTCCTTTTAGGAAAGAGGCCCTTCTAAGAATATGTACACTGTGCTATTCCTCCTCAGGGAAAGCATATATCCCCAGGGCTCTTGTGCCTGAGAATAGCCTGCCTAGGCAGGGTGAAGAGCAGCAAGAGCTTTCAGGGCTGGCACCTTCCTTGTGGGAGAAGCAGAGATACTTTTGCCTTTTAGGAGAGAGACGATTCTAATAATATGTGCACTGTGTTATCCCTGCTCAGGGAAAGCACAGATCCCCAGGGCTCTTGTGCCTGTGAATAGGCTGCCTAGGCAGGGTGAAGATCAGCAAGAGCTTTCAGGGCTGGCACCTTCCTTGTGGGAGAAGCACCCGGATTTTGCCTTTTAGGAAAGAGGCGCTTCTAATAATATGTGCACTGTGCTATTCCTCCTCAGGGAAAGAACAAATCCCCAGTTCTCTTGTGCCTGTGAATAGGCTGCCAAGGGAAGGTGAAGAGCAGCAAGAGCTTTCAGGGCTGGCACCTTCCTTGTGGGAGAAGCAGCTGCACTTTTGCCAATTCCGGAAGAGGATGTGCCGAGGACAAGCACCATGAGACTTTCCATCTCTGGGAAAGCACAGATCCCCAGTTCTCTTGTGCCTGTGAATAGGCTGCCAAGGGAAGGTGAAGAACAGGAAGAGCTTTTAGGGGTGGCACCTTCCTTGTGGGAGAAGCAGGAGAATTTTTGCCTTTTAGGAAAGAGGCATTGCAGAGGATGAGCTTCATGAGCTGTTCCTGCTCAGGGAAAGCACAGATCCGCAGGGCTCTTGTGCCTGTGAATAGGCTGCCAAGGGAAGGTGAAGAGCAGCAAGAGCTTTCAGGGCTGGTACCTTCTTTGTGGGAGAAGCAGCTGCACTTTTGCCAATTCCGGAAGAGGTTCTGCCGAGGACCAGCACCATGAGACGTTCCATCTCTGGGAAAGCAGAGATTCCCCAGAGTTCTTGTGCCTGTGAATAGGCTGCCAAGGGAAGGTGAAGAGCAGCAAGAGCTTTCAGGGCTGGCACCTTCCTTGTGGGAGAAGCAGACATACTTTTGCCTTTTAGGAAAGAGGCACTGCCAATAATATGTGCACAGTGTTATTCCTCCTCACGGGAAGCACAGATCCCCAGTGCTCTTGTGCCTGTGAATAGGCTGCCAAGGCAGGGTGAAGATCAGCAAGAGCTTTCAGGGCTGGTACCTTCCTTGTGGGAGAAGCACCCAGATTTTGCCTTTTACGAGAGAGGCGCTCTAATAATATGTGCACTGTGCTATTCCTGCTCAGGGAAAGCACAGATCCGCAGGGTTATTGTGCCTGAGAATAGGCTGCCTAGGCAGGGTGAAGATCAGCAAGAGCTTTCAGGGCTGGCACCTTCCTTGTGGGAGAAGCAGACATACTTTTTCCTTTTAGGAAAGAGGCCCTTCTAAGAATATGTACACTGTGCTATTCCTCCTCAGGGAAAGAACAAATCCCCAGTTCTCTTGTGCCTGTGAATAGGCTGCCAAGGGAAGGTGAAGAGCAGCAAGAGCTTTCAGGGCTGGCACCTTCCTTGTGGGAGAAGCAGCTGCACTTTTGCCAATTCCGGAAGAGGATGTGCCGAGGACAAGCACCATGAGACTTTCCATCTCTGGGAAAGCACAGATCCCCAGTTCTCTTGTGCCTGTGAATAGGCTGCCAAGGGAAGGTGAAGAACAGGAAGAGCTTTTAGGGGTGGCACCTTCCTTGTGGGAGAAGCAGGAGAATTTTTGCCTTTTAGGAAAGAGGCATTGCAGAGGATGAGCTTCATGAGCTGTTCCTGCTCAGGGAAAGCACAGATCCGCAGGGCTCTTGTGCCTGTGAATAGGCTGCCAAGGGAAGGTGAAGAGCAGCAAGAGCTTTCAGGGCTGGTACCTTCTTTGTGGGAGAAGCAGCTGCACTTTTGCCAATTCCGGAAGAGGTTCTGCCGAGGACCAGCACCATGAGACGTTCCATCTCTGGGAAAGCAGAGATTCCCCAGAGTTCTTGTGCCTGTGAATAGGCTGCAAAGGGAAGGTGAAGAGCAGCAAGAGCTTTCAGGGCTGGCACCTTCCTTGTGGGAGAAGCAGACATACTTTTGCCTTTTAGGAAAGAGGCACTGCCAATAATATGTGCACAGTGTTATTCCTCCTCACGGGAAGCACAGATCCCCAGTGCTCTTGTGCCTGTGAATAGGCTGCCAAGGCAGGGTGAAGATCAGCAAGAGCTTTCAGGGCTGGTACCTTCCTTGTGGGAGAAGCACCCAGATTTTGCCTTTTACGAGAGAGGCGCTCTAATAATATGTGCACTGTGCTATTCCTGCTCAGGGAAAGCACAGATCCGCAGGGTTATTGTGCCTGAGAATAGGCTGCCTAGGCAGGGTGAAGATCAGCAAGAGCTTTCAGGGCTGGCACCTTCCTTGTGGGAGAAGCAGACATACTTTTTCCTTTTAGGAAAGAGGCCCTTCTAAGAATATGTACACTGTGCTATTCCTCCTCAGGGAAAGCATATATCCCCAGGGCTCTTGTGCCTGAGAATAGCCTGCCTAGGCAGGGTGAAGAGCAGCAAGAGCTTTCAGGGCTGGCACCTTCCTTGTGGGAGAAGCAGAGATACTTTTGCCTTTTAGGAGAGAGACGATTCTAATAATATGTGCACTGTGTTATCCCTGCTCAGGGAAAGCACAGATCCCCAGGGCTCTTGTGCCTGTGAATAGGCTGCCTAGGCAGGGTGAAGATCAGCAAGAGCTTTCAGGGCTGGCACCTTCCTTGTGGGAGAAGCACCCGGATTTTGCCTTTTAGGAAAGAGGCGCTTCTAATAATATGTGCACTGTGCTATTCCTCCTCAGGGAAAGAACAAATCCCCAGTTCTCTTGTGCCTGTGAATAGGCTGCCAAGGGAAGGTGAAGAGCAGCAAGAGCTTTCAGGGCTGGCACCTTCCTTGTGGGAGAAGCAGCTGCACTTTTGCCAATTCCGGAAGAGGATGTGCCGAGGACAAGCACCATGAGACTTTCCATCTCTGGGAAAGCACAGATCCCCAGTTCTCTTGTGCCTGTGAATAGGCTGCCAAGGGAAGGTGAAGAACAGGAAGAGCTTTTAGGGGTGGCACCTTCCTTGTGGGAGAAGCAGGAGAATTTTTGCCTTTTAGGAAAGAGGCATTGCAGAGGATGAGCTTCATGAGCTGTTCCTGCTCAGGGAAAGCACAGATCCGCAGGGCTCTTGTGCCTGTGAATAGGCTGCCAAGGGAAGGTGAAGAGCAGCAAGAGCTTTCAGGGCTGGTACCTTCTTTGTGGGAGAAGCAGCTGCACTTTTGCCAATTCCGGAAGAGGTTCTGCCGAGGACCAGCACCATGAGACGTTCCATCTCTGGGAAAGCAGAGATTCCCCAGAGTTCTTGTGCCTGTGAATAGGCTGCCAAGGGAAGGTGAAGAGCAGCAAGAGCTTTCAGGGCTGGCACCTTCCTTGTGGGAGAAGCAGACATACTTTTGCCTTTTAGGAGAGAGACGATTCTAATAATATGTGCACAGTGTTATCCCTGCTCAGGGAAAGCACAGATCCCCAGGGCTCTTGTGCCTGTGAATAGGCTGCCTAGGCAGGGTGAAGATCAGCAAGAGCTTTCAGGGCTGGCACCTTCCTTGTGGGAGAAGCAGCTGCACTTTTGCCAATTCCGGAAGAGGATGTGCCGAGGACAAGCACCATGAGACTTTCCATCTCTGGGAAAGCACAGATCCCCAGTTCTCTTGTGCCTGTGAATAGGCTGCCAAGGGAAGGTGAAGAACAGGAAGAGCTTTTGGGGTGGCACCTTCCTTGTGGGAGAAGAAGGAGAATTTTTGCCTTTTAGGAAAGAGGCATTGCAGAGGATGAGCTTCATGAGCTGTTCCTGCTCAGGGAAAGCACAGATCCGCAGGGCTCTTGTGCCTGTGAATAGGCTGCCAAGGGAAGGTGAAGAGCAGCAAGAGCTTTCAGGGCTGGCACCTTCCTTGTGGGAGAAGCAGACATACTTTTTCCTTTTAGGAAAGAGGCCCTTCTAAGAATATGTACACTGTGCTATTCCTCCTCAGGGAAAGCACAGATTCCCCAGAGTTCTTGTGCTTGTGGGTAGGCTGCCAAGGGAAGGTGAAGATCAGCAAGAGCTTTCAGGGCTTGCACCTTCCTTGTGGGAGAAGCAGAGATACTTTTGCCTTTTAGGAGAGAGACGATTCTAATAATATGTGCACTGTGTTATTCCTGCTCAGGGAAAGCACAGATCCCCAGGGCTCTTGTGCCTGTGAATAGGCTGCCTAGGCAGGGTGAAGATCAGCAAGAGCTTTCAGGGCTGGCACCTTCCTTGTGGGAGAAGCACCCGGATTTTGCCTTTTAGGAAAGAGTCGCTTTTAATAATATGTGCACTGTGCTATTCCTCCTCAGGGAAAGCACAAATCCCCAGTTCTCTTGTGCCTGTGAATAGGCTGCCAAGGGAAGGTGAAGAGCAGCAAGAGCTTTCAGGGCTGGCACCTTCCTTGTGGGAGAAGCAGCTGCACTTTTGCCAATTCCGGAAGAGGATCTGCCGAGGACCAGCACCTTGAGACTTTCCATCTCTGGGAAAGCACAGATCCCCAGTTCTCTTGTGCCTGTGAATAGGCTGCCAAGGGAAGGTGAAGAACAGGAAGAGCTTTTAGGGGTGGCACCTTCCTTGTGGGAGAAGCAGGAGAATTTTTGCCTTTTAGGAAAGAGGCATTGCAGAGGATGAGCTTCATGAGCTGTTCCTGCTCAGGGAAAGCACAGATCCGCAGGGCTCTTGTGCCTGTGAATAGGCTGCCAAGGGAAGGTGAAGAGCAGCAAGAGCTTTCAGGGCTGGTACCTTCTTTGTGGGAGAAGCAGCTGCACTTTTGCCAATTCCGGAAGAGGTTCTGCCGAGGACCAGCACCATGAGACGTTCCATCTCTGGGAAAGCAGAGATTCCCCAGAGTTCTTGTGCCTGTGAATAGGCTGCCAAGGGAAGGTGAAGAGCAGCAAGAGCTTTCAGGGCTGGCACCTTCCTTGTGGGAGAACCAGACATACTTTTGCCTTTTAGGAAAGAGGCGCTTCTAATAATATGTACACTGTGCTATTCCTGCTCAGGGAAAGCACAGATCCCCAGTGCTCTTGTGCCTGTGAATAGGCTGCCAAGGGAAGGTGAACAGCAGCAAGAGCTTTCAGGGCTGGCACCTTCCTTGTGGAAGAAGCAGCTGCACTTTTGTCAATTCCGGAAGAGGTTCTGCCGAGGACCAGCACCATGAGACGTTCCATCTCTGGGAAAGCAGAGATTCCCCAGAGTTCTTGTGCCTGTGAATAGGCTGCCAAGGGAAGGTGAAGAGCAGCAAGAGCTTTCAGGGCTGGCACCTTCCTTGTGGGAGAAGCAGACATACTTTTGCCTTTTAGGAGAGAGGCACTGCCAATAATATGTGCACAGTGTTATTCCTCCTCACGGGAAGCACAGATCCCCAGTGCTCTTGTGCCTGTGAATAGGCTGCCAAGGCAGGGTGAAGATCAGCAAGAGCTTTCAGGGCTGGTACCTTCCTTGTGGGAGAAGCACCCAGATTTTGCCTTTTACGAGAGAGGCGCTCTAATAATATGTGCACTGTGCTATTCCTGCTCAGGGAAAGCACAGATCCGCAGGGCTATTGTGCCTGACAATAGGCTGCCTAGGCAGGGTGAAGATCAGCAAGAGCTTTCAGGGCTGGCACCTTCCTTGTGGGAGAAGCAGACATACTTTTTCCTTTTAGGAAAGAGGCCCTTCTAAGAATATGTACACTGTGCTATTCCTCCTCAGGGAAAGCACAGATTCCCCAGAGTTCTTGTGCTTGTGGGTAGGCTGCCAAGGGAAGGTGAAGATCAGCAAGAGCTTTCAGGGCTTGCACCTTCCTTGTGGGAGAAGCACCCAGATTTTGCCTTTTACGAGAGAGGCGCTCTAATAATATGTGCACTGTGCTATTCCTGCTCAGGGAAAGCACAGATCCGCAGGGTTATTGTGCCTGAGAATAGGCTGCCTAGGCAGGGTGAAGATCAGCAAGAGCTTTCAGGGCTGGCACCTTCCTTGTGGGAGAAGCAGACATACTTTTTCCTTTTAGGAAAGAGGCCCTTCTAAGAATATGTACACTGTGCTATTCCTCCTCAGGGAAAGCATATATCCCCAGGGCTCTTGTGCCTGAGAATAGGCTGCCAAGGGATGGTGAAGAGCAGCAAGAGCTTTCAGGGCTGGCACCTTCCTTGTGGGAGAAGCAGAGATACTTTTGCCTTTTAGGAGAGAGACGATTCTAATAATATGTGCACTGTGTTATCCCTGCTCAGGGAAAGCACAGATCCCCAGGGCTCTTGTGCCTGTGAATAGGCTGCCTAGGCAGGGTGAAGATCAGCAAGAGCTTTCAGGGCTGGCACCTTCCTTGTGGGAGAAGCACCCGGATTTTGCCTTTTAGGAAAGAGGCGCTTCTAATAATATGTGCACTGTGCTATTCCTCCTCAGGGAAAGAACAAATCCCCAGTTCTCTTGTGCCTGTGAATAGGCTGCCAAGGGAAGGTGAAGAGCAGCAAGAGCTTTCAGGGCTGGCACCTTCCTTGTGGGAGAAGCAGCTGCACTTTTGCCAATTCCGGAAGAGGATGTGCCGAGGACAAGCACCATGAGACTTTCCATCTCTGGGAAAGCACAGATCCCCAGTTCTCTTGTGCCTGTGAATAGGCTGCCAAGGGAAGGTGAAGAACAGGAAGAGCTTTTAGGGGTGGCACCTTCCTTGTGGGAGAAGCAGGAGAATTTTTGCCTTTTAGGAAAGAGGCATTGCAGAGGATGAGCTTCATGAGCTGTTCCTGCTCAGGGAAAGCACAGATCCGCAGGGCTCTTGTGCCTGTGAATAGGCTGCCAAGGGAAGGTGAAGAGCAGCAAGAGCTTTCAGGGCTGGTACCTTCTTTGTGGGAGAAGCAGCTGCACTTTTGCCAATTCCGGAAGAGGTTCTGCCGAGGACCAGCACCATGAGACGTTCCATCTCTGGGAAAGCAGAGATTCCCCAGAGTTCTTGTGCCTGTGAATAGGCTGCCAAGGGAAGGTGAAGAGCAGCAAGAGCTTTCAGGGCTGGCACCTTCCTTGTGGGAGAAGCAGACATACTTTTGCCTTTTAGGAAAGAGGCACTGCCAATAATATGTGCACAGTGTTATTCCTCCTCACGGGAAGCACAGATCCCCAGTGCTCTTGTGCCTGTGAATAGGCTGCCAAGGCAGGGTGAAGATCAGCAAGAGCTTTCAGGGCTGGTACCTTCCTTGTGGGAGAAGCACCCAGATTTTGCCTTTTACGAGAGAGGCGCTCTAATAATATGTGCACTGTGCTATTCCTGCTCAGGGAAAGCACAGATCCGCAGGGTTATTGTGCCTGAGAATAGGCTGCCTAGGCAGGGTGAAGATCAGCAAGAGCTTTCAGGGCTGGCACCTTCCTTGTGGGAGAAGCAGACATACTTTTTCCTTTTAGGAAAGAGGCCCTTCTAAGAATATGTACACTGTGCTATTCCTCCTCAGGGAAAGCATATATCCCCAGGGCTCTTGTGCCTGAGAATAGCCTGCCTAGGCAGGGTGAAGAGCAGCAAGAGCTTTCAGGGCTGGCACCTTCCTTGTGGGAGAAGCACCCGGATTTTGCCTTTTAGGAAAGAGGCGCTTCTAATAATATGTGCACTGTGCTATTCCTCCTCAGGGAAAGAACAAATCCCCAGTTCTCTTGTGCCTGTGAATAGGCTGCCAAGGGAAGGTGAAGAGCAGCAAGAGCTTTCAGGGCTGGCACCTTCCTTGTGGGAGAAGCAGCTGCACTTTTGCCAATTCCGGAAGAGGATGTGCCGAGGACAAGCACCATGAGACTTTCCATCTCTGGGAAAGCACAGATCCCCAGTTCTCTTGTGCCTGTGAATAGGCTGCCAAGGGAAGGTGAAGAACAGGAAGAGCTTTTAGGGGTGGCACCTTCCTTGTGGGAGAAGCAGGAGAATTTTTGCCTTTTAGGAAAGAGGCATTGCAGAGGATGAGCTTCATGAGCTGTTCCTGCTCAGGGAAAGCACAGATCCGCAGGGCTCTTGTGCCTGTGAATAGGCTGCCAAGGGAAGGTGAAGAGCAGCAAGAGCTTTCAGGGCTGGTACCTTCTTTGTGGGAGAAGCAGCTGCACTTTTGCCAATTCCGGAAGAGGTTCTGCCGAGGACCAGCACCATGAGACGTTCCATCTCTGGGAAAGCAGAGATTCCCCAGAGTTCTTGTGCCTGTGAATAGGCTGCCAAGGGAAGGTGAAGAGCAGCAAGAGCTTTCAGGGCTGGCACCTTCCTTGTGGGAGAAGCAGACATACTTTTGCCTTTTAGGAAAGAGGCACTGCCAATAATATGTGCACAGTGTTATTCCTCCTCACGGGAAGCACAGATCCCCAGTGCTCTTGTGCCTGTGAATAGGCTGCCAAGGCAGGGTGAAGATCAGCAAGAGCTTTCAGGGCTGGTACCTTCCTTGTGGGAGAAGCACCCAGATTTTGCCTTTTACGAGAGAGGCGCTCTAATAATATGTGCACTGTGCTATTCCTGCTCAGGGAAAGCACAGATCCGCAGGGTTATTGTGCCTGAGAATAGGCTGCCAAGGGAAGGTGAAGAGCAGCAAGAGCTTTCAGGGCTGGCACCTTCCTTGTGGGAGAACCAGACATACTTTTGCCTTTTAGGAAAGAGGCGCTTCTAATAATATGTACACTGTGCTATTCCTGCTCAGGGAATGCACAGATCCCCAGTGCTCTTGTGCCTGTGAATAGGCTGCCAAGGGAAGGTGAACAGCAGCAAGAGCTTTCAGGGCTGGCATCTTCCTTGTGGAAGAAGCAGCTGCACTTTTGTCAATTCCGGAAGAGGTTCTGCCGAGGACCAGCACCATGAGACGTTCCATCTCTGGGAAAGCAGAGATTCCCCAGAGTTCTTGTGCCTGTGAATAGGCTGCCAAGGGAAGGTGAAGAGCAGCAAGAGCTTTCAGGGCTGGCACCTTCCTTGTGGGAGAAGCAGACATACTTTTGCCTTTTAGGAGAGAGGCACTGCCAATAATATGTGCACAGTGTTATTCCTCCTCACGGGAAGCACAGATCCCCAGTGCTCTTGTGCCTGTGAATAGGCTGCCAAGGCAGGGTGAAGATCAGCAAGAGCTTTCAGGGCTGGCACCTTCCTTGTGCGAGAAGCAGACATACTTTTTCCTTTTAGGAAAGAGGCCCTTCTAAGAATATGTACACTGTGCTATTCCTCCTCAGGGAAAGCATATATCCCCAGGGCTCTTGTGCCTGAGAATAGCCTGCCTAGGCAGGATGAAGAGCAGCAAGAGCTTTCAGGGCTGGCACCTTCCTTTTGGGAGAAGCACCCTGACATTTGCCTTTTAGGAAAGAGCCACTGCCAATAATATGTGCACTGTGCTATTCCTCCTCAGGGAAAGCACAGATTCCCCAGAGTTCTTGTGCTTGTGGGTAGGCTGCCAAGGGAAGGTGAAGATCAGCAAGAGCTTTCAGGGCTTGCACCTTCCTTGTGGGAGAAGCACCCAGATTTTGCCTTTTACGAGAGAGGCGCTCTAATAATATGTGCACTGTGCTATTCCTGCTCAGGGAAAGCACAGATCCGCAGGGTTATTGTGCCTGAGAATAGGCTGCCTAGGCAGGGTGAAGATCAGCAAGAGCTTTCAGGGCTGGCACCTTCCTTGTGGGAGAAGCAGACATACTTTTTCCTTTTAGGAAAGAGGCCCTTCTAAGAATATGTACACTGTGCTATTCCTCCTCAGGGAAAGCATATATCCCCAGGGCTCTTGTGCCTGAGAATAGGCTGCCAAGGGATGGTGAAGAGCAGCAAGAGCTTTCAGGGCTGGCACCTTCCTTGTGGGAGAAGCAGAGATACTTTTGCCTTTTAGGAGAGAGACGATTCTAATAATATGTGCACTGTGTTATCCCTGCTCAGGGAAAGCACAGATCCCCAGGGCTCTTGTGCCTGTGAATAGGCTGCCTAGGCAGGGTGAAGATCAGCAAGAGCTTTCAGGGCTGGCACCTTCCTTGTGGGAGAAGCACCCGGATTTTGCCTTTTAGGAAAGAGGCGCTTCTAATAATATGTGCACTGTGCTATTCCTCCTCAGGGAAAGAACAAATCCCCAGTTCTCTTGTGCCTGTGAATAGGCTGCCAAGGGAAGGTGAAGAGCAGCAAGAGCTTTCAGGGCTGGCACCTTCCTTGTGGGAGAAGCAGCTGCACTTTTGCCAATTCCGGAAGAGGATGTGCCGAGGACAAGCACCATGAGACTTTCCATCTCTGGGAAAGCACAGATCCCCAGTTCTCTTGTGCCTGTGAATAGGCTGCCAAGGGAAGGTGAAGAACAGGAAGAGCTTTTAGGGGTGGCACCTTCCTTGTGGGAGAAGCAGGAGAATTTTTGCCTTTTAGGAAAGAGGCATTGCAGAGGATGAGCTTCATGAGCTGTTCCTGCTCAGGGAAAGCACAGATCCGCAGGGCTCTTGTGCCTGTGAATAGGCTGCCAAGGGAAGGTGAAGAGCAGCAAGAGCTTTCAGGGCTGGTACCTTCTTTGTGGGAGAAGCAGCTGCACTTTTGCCAATTCCGGAAGAGGTTCTGCCGAGGACCAGCACCATGAGACGTTCCATCTCTGGGAAAGCAGAGATTCCCCAGAGTTCTTGTGCCTGTGAATAGGCTGCCAAGGGAAGGTGAAGAGCAGCAAGAGCTTTCAGGGCTGGCACCTTCCTTGTGGGAGAAGCAGACATACTTTTGCCTTTTAGGAAAGAGGCACTGCCAATAATATGTGCACAGTGTTATTCCTCCTCACGGGAAGCACAGATCCCCAGTGCTCTTGTGCCTGTGAATAGGCTGCCAAGGCAGGGTGAAGATCAGCAAGAGCTTTCAGGGCTGGTACCTTCCTTGTGGGAGAAGCACCCAGATTTTGCCTTTTACGAGAGAGGCGCTCTAATAATATGTGCACTGTGCTATTCCTGCTCAGGGAAAGCACAGATCCGCAGGGTTATTGTGCCTGAGAATAGGCTGCCTAGGCAGGGTGAAGATCAGCAAGAGCTTTCAGGGCTGGCACCTTCCTTGTGGGAGAAGCAGACATACTTTTTCCTTTTAGGAAAGAGGCCCTTCTAAGAATATGTACACTGTGCTATTCCTCCTCAGGGAAAGCATATATCCCCAGGGCTCTTGTGCCTGAGAATAGCCTGCCTAGGCAGGGTGAAGAGCAGCAAGAGCTTTCAGGGCTGGCACCTTCCTTGTGGGAGAAGCAGAGATACTTTTGCCTTTTAGGAGAGAGACGATTCTAATAATATGTGCACTGTGTTATCCCTGCTCAGGGAAAGCACAGATCCCCAGGGCTCTTGTGCCTGTGAATAGGCTGCCTAGGCAGGGTGAAGATCAGCAAGAGCTTTCAGGGCTGGCACCTTCCTTGTGGGAGAAGCACCCGGATTTTGCCTTTTAGGAAAGAGGCGCTTCTAATAATATGTGCACTGTGCTATTCCTCCTCAGGGAAAGAACAAATCCCCAGTTCTCTTGTGCCTGTGAATAGGCTGCCAAGGGAAGGTGAAGAGCAGCAAGAGCTTTCAGGGCTGGCACCTTCCTTGTGGGAGAAGCAGCTGCACTTTTGCCAATTCCGGAAGAGGATGTGCCGAGGACAAGCACCATGAGACTTTCCATCTCTGGGAAAGCACAGATCCCCAGTTCTCTTGTGCCTGTGAATAGGCTGCCAAGGGAAGGTGAAGAACAGGAAGAGCTTTTAGGGGTGGCACCTTCCTTGTGGGAGAAGCAGGAGAATTTTTGCCTTTTAGGAAAGAGGCATTGCAGAGGATGAGCTTCATGAGCTGTTCCTGCTCAGGGAAAGCACAGATCCGCAGGGCTCTTGTGCCTGTGAATAGGCTGCCAAGGGAAGGTGAAGAGCAGCAAGAGCTTTCAGGGCTGGTACCTTCTTTGTGGGAGAAGCAGCTGCACTTTTGCCAATTCCGGAAGAGGTTCTGCCGAGGACCAGCACCATGAGACGTTCCATCTCTGGGAAAGCAGAGATTCCCCAGAGTTCTTGTGCCTGTGAATAGGCTGCCAAGGGAAGGTGAAGAGCAGCAAGAGCTTTCAGGGCTGGCACCTTCCTTGTGGGAGAAGCAGACATACTTTTGCCTTTTAGGAAAGAGGCACTGCCAATAATATGTGCACAGTGTTATTCCTCCTCACGGGAAGCACAGATCCCCAGTGCTCTTGTGCCTGTGAATAGGCTGCCAAGGCAGGGTGAAGATCAGCAAGAGCTTTCAGGGCTGGTACCTTCCTTGTGGGAGAAGCACCCAGATTTTGCCTTTTACGAGAGAGGCGCTCTAATAATATGTGCACTGTGCTATTCCTGCTCAGGGAAAGCACAGATCCGCAGGGTTATTGTGCCTGAGAATAGGCTGCCTAGGCAGGGTGAAGATCAGCAAGAGCTTTCAGGGCTGGCACCTTCCTTGTGGGAGAAGCAGACATACTTTTTCCTTTTAGGAAAGAGGCCCTTCTAAGAATATGTACACTGTGCTATTCCTCCTCAGGGAAAGAACAAATCCCCAGTTCTCTTGTGCCTGTGAATAGGCTGCCAAGGGAAGGTGAAGAGCAGCAAGAGCTTTCAGGGCTGGCACCTTCCTTGTGGGAGAAGCAGCTGCACTTTTGCCAATTCCGGAAGAGGATGTGCCGAGGACAAGCACCATGAGACTTTCCATCTCTGGGAAAGCACAGATCCCCAGTTCTCTTGTGCCTGTGAATAGGCTGCCAAGGGAAGGTGAAGAACAGGAAGAGCTTTTAGGGGTGGCACCTTCCTTGTGGGAGAAGCAGGAGAATTTTTGCCTTTTAGGAAAGAGGCATTGCAGAGGATGAGCTTCATGAGCTGTTCCTGCTCAGGGAAAGCACAGATCCGCAGGGCTCTTGTGCCTGTGAATAGGCTGCCAAGGGAAGGTGAAGAGCAGCAAGAGCTTTCAGGGCTGGTACCTTCTTTGTGGGAGAAGCAGCTGCACTTTTGCCAATTCCGGAAGAGGTTCTGCCGAGGACCAGCACCATGAGACGTTCCATCTCTGGGAAAGCAGAGATTCCCCAGAGTTCTTGTGCCTGTGAATAGGCTGCCAAGGGAAGGTGAAGAGCAGCAAGAGCTTTCAGGGCTGGCACCTTCCTTGTGGGAGAAGCAGACATACTTTTGCCTTTTAGGAAAGAGGCACTGCCAATAATATGTGCACAGTGTTATTCCTCCTCACGGGAAGCACAGATCCCCAGTGCTCTTGTGCCTGTGAATAGGCTGCCAAGGCAGGGTGAAGATCAGCAAGAGCTTTCAGGGCTGGTACCTTCCTTGTGGGAGAAGCACCCAGATTTTGCCTTTTACGAGAGAGGCGCTCTAATAATATGTGCACTGTGCTATTCCTGCTCAGGGAAAGCACAGATCCGCAGGGTTATTGTGCCTGAGAATAGGCTGCCTAGGCAGGGTGAAGATCAGCAAGAGCTTTCAGGGCTGGCACCTTCCTTGTGGGAGAAGCAGACATACTTTTTCCTTTTAGGAAAGAGGCCCTTCTAAGAATATGTACACTGTGCTATTCCTCCTCAGGGAAAGCATATATCCCCAGGGCTCTTGTGCCTGAGAATAGCCTGCCTAGGCAGGGTGAAGAGCAGCAAGAGCTTTCAGGGCTGGCACCTTCCTTGTGGGAGAAGCAGAGATACTTTTGCCTTTTAGGAGAGAGACGATTCTAATAATATGTGCACTGTGTTATCCCTGCTCAGGGAAAGCACAGATCCCCAGGGCTCTTGTGCCTGTGAATAGGCTGCCTAGGCAGGGTGAAGATCAGCAAGAGCTTTCAGGGCTGGCACCTTCCTTGTGGGAGAAGCACCCGGATTTTGCCTTTTAGGAAAGAGGCGCTTCTAATAATATGTGCACTGTGCTATTCCTCCTCAGGGAAAGAACAAATCCCCAGTTCTCTTGTGCCTGTGAATAGGCTGCCAAGGGAAGGTGAAGAGCAGCAAGAGCTTTCAGGGCTGGCACCTTCCTTGTGGGAGAAGCAGCTGCACTTTTGCCAATTCCGGAAGAGGATGTGCCGAGGACAAGCACCATGAGACTTTCCATCTCTGGGAAAGCACAGATCCCCAGTTCTCTTGTGCCTGTGAATAGGCTGCCAAGGGAAGGTGAAGAACAGGAAGAGCTTTTAGGGGTGGCACCTTCCTTGTGGGAGAAGCAGGAGAATTTTTGCCTTTTAGGAAAGAGGCATTGCAGAGGATGAGCTTCATGAGCTGTTCCTGCTCAGGGAAAGCACAGATCCGCAGGGCTCTTGTGCCTGTGAATAGGCTGCCAAGGGAAGGTGAAGAGCAGCAAGAGCTTTCAGGGCTGGTACCTTCTTTGTGGGAGAAGCAGCTGCACTTTTGCCAATTCCGGAAGAGGTTCTGCCGAGGACCAGCACCATGAGACGTTCCATCTCTGGGAAAGCAGAGATTCCCCAGAGTTCTTGTGCCTGTGAATAGGCTGCCAAGGGAAGGTGAAGAGCAGCAAGAGCTTTCAGGGCTGGCACCTTCCTTGTGGGAGAAGCAGACATACTTTTGCCTTTTAGGAGAGAGACGATTCTAATAATATGTGCACAGTGTTATCCCTGCTCAGGGAAAGCACAGATCCCCAGGGCTCTTGTGCCTGTGAATAGGCTGCCTAGGCAGGGTGAAGATCAGCAAGAGCTTTCAGGGCTGGCACCTTCCTTGTGGGAGAAGCAGCTGCACTTTTGCCAATTCCGGAAGAGGATGTGCGAGGACAAGCACCATGAGACTTTCCATCTCTGGGAAAGCACAGATCCCCAGTTCTCTTGTGCCTGTGAATAGGCTGCCAAGGGAAGGTGAAGAACAGGAAGAGCTTTTGGGGTGGCACCTTCCTTGTGGGAGAAGAAGGAGAATTTTTGCCTTTTAGGAAAGAGGCATTGCAGAGGATGAGCTTCATGAGCTGTTCCTGCTCAGGGAAAGCACAGATCCGCAGGGCTCTTGTGCCTGTGAATAGGCTGCCAAGGGAAGGTGAAGAGCAGCAAGAGCTTTCAGGGCTGGCACCTTCCTTGTGGGAGAAGCAGACATACTTTTTCCTTTTAGGAAAGAGGCCCTTCTAAGAATATGTACACTGTGCTATTCCTCCTCAGGGAAAGCACAGATTCCCCAGAGTTCTTGTGCTTGTGGGTAGGCTGCCAAGGGAAGGTGAAGATCAGCAAGAGCTTTCAGGGCTTGCACCTTCCTTGTGGGAGAAGCAGAGATACTTTTGCCTTTTAGGAGAGAGACGATTCTAATAATATGTGCACTGTGTTATTCCTGCTCAGGGAAAGCACAGATCCCCAGGGCTCTTGTGCCTGTGAATAGGCTGCCTAGGCAGGGTGAAGATCAGCAAGAGCTTTCAGGGCTGGCACCTTCCTTGTGGGAGAAGCACCCGGATTTTGCCTTTTAGGAAAGAGTCGCTTTTAATAATATGTGCACTGTGCTATTCCTCCTCAGGGAAAGCACAAATCCCCAGTTCTCTTGTGCCTGTGAATAGGCTGCCAAGGGAAGGTGAAGAGCAGCAAGAGCTTTCAGGGCTGGCACCTTCCTTGTGGGAGAAGCAGCTGCACTTTTGCCAATTCCGGAAGAGGATCTGCCGAGGACCAGCACCTTGAGACTTTCCATCTCTGGGAAAGCACAGATCCCCAGTTCTCTTGTGCCTGTGAATAGGCTGCCAAGGGAAGGTGAAGAACAGGAAGAGCTTTTAGGGGTGGCACCTTCCTTGTGGGAGAAGCAGGAGAATTTTTGCCTTTTAGGAAAGAGGCATTGCAGAGGATGAGCTTCATGAGCTGTTCCTGCTCAGGGAAAGCACAGATCCGCAGGGCTCTTGTGCCTGTGAATAGGCTGCCAAGGGAAGGTGAAGAGCAGCAAGAGCTTTCAGGGCTGGTACCTTCTTTGTGGGAGAAGCAGCTGCACTTTTGCCAATTCCGGAAGAGGTTCTGCCGAGGACCAGCACCATGAGACGTTCCATCTCTGGGAAAGCAGAGATTCCCCAGAGTTCTTGTGCCTGTGAATAGGCTGCCAAGGGAAGGTGAAGAGCAGCAAGAGCTTTCAGGGCTGGCACCTTCCTTGTGGGAGAACCAGACATACTTTTGCCTTTTAGGAAAGAGGCGCTTCTAATAATATGTACACTGTGCTATTCCTGCTCAGGGAAAGCACAGATCCCCAGTGCTCTTGTGCCTGTGAATAGGCTGCCAAGGGAAGGTGAACAGCAGCAAGAGCTTTCAGGGCTGGCACCTTCCTTGTGGAAGAAGCAGCTGCACTTTTGTCAATTCCGGAAGAGGTTCTGCCGAGGACCAGCACCATGAGACGTTCCATCTCTGGGAAAGCAGAGATTCCCCAGAGTTCTTGTGCCTGTGAATAGGCTGCCAAGGGAAGGTGAAGAGCAGCAAGAGCTTTCAGGGCTGGCACCTTCCTTGTGGGAGAAGCAGACATACTTTTGCCTTTTAGGAGAGAGGCACTGCCAATAATATGTGCACAGTGTTATTCCTCCTCACGGGAAGCACAGATCCCCAGTGCTCTTGTGCCTGTGAATAGGCTGCCAAGGCAGGGTGAAGATCAGCAAGAGCTTTCAGGGCTGGTACCTTCCTTGTGGGAGAAGCACCCAGATTTTGCCTTTTACGAGAGAGGCGCTCTAATAATATGTGCACTGTGCTATTCCTGCTCAGGGAAAGCACAGATCCGCAGGGCTATTGTGCCTGAGAATAGGCTGCCTAGGCAGGGTGAAGATCAGCAAGAGCTTTCAGGGCTGGCACCTTCCTTGTGGGAGAAGCAGACATACTTTTTCCTTTTAGGAAAGAGGCCCTTCTAAGAATATGTACACTGTGCTATTCCTCCTCAGGGAAAGCATATATCCCCAGGGCTCTTGTGCCTGAGAATAGGCTGCCAAGGGATGGTGAAGAGCAGCAAGAGCTTTCAGGGCTGGCACCTTCCTTGTGGGAGAAGCAGAGATACTTTTGCCTTTTAGGAGAGAGACGATTCTAATAATATGTGCACTGTGTTATCCCTGCTCAGGGAAAGCACAGATCCCCAGGGCTCTTGTGCCTGTGAATAGGCTGCCTAGGCAGGGTGAAGATCAGCAAGAGCTTTCAGGGCTGGCACCTTCCTTGTGGGAGAAGCACCCGGATTTTGCCTTTTAGGAAAGAGGCGCTTCTAATAATATGTGCACTGTGCTATTCCTCCTCAGGGAAAGAACAAATCCCCAGTTCTCTTGTGCCTGTGAATAGGCTGCCAAGGGAAGGTGAAGAGCAGCAAGAGCTTTCAGGGCTGGCACCTTCCTTGTGGGAGAAGCAGCTGCACTTTTGCCAATTCCGGAAGAGGATGTGCCGAGGACAAGCACCATGAGACTTTCCATCTCTGGGAAAGCACAGATCCCCAGTTCTCTTGTGCCTGTGAATAGGCTGCCAAGGGAAGGTGAAGAACAGGAAGAGCTTTTAGGGGTGGCACCTTCCTTGTGGGAGAAGCAGGAGAATTTTTGCCTTTTAGGAAAGAGGCATTGCAGAGGATGAGCTTCATGAGCTGTTCCTGCTCAGGGAAAGCACAGATCCGCAGGGCTCTTGTGCCTGTGAATAGGCTGCCAAGGGAAGGTGAAGAGCAGCAAGAGCTTTCAGGGCTGGTACCTTCTTTGTGGGAGAAGCAGCTGCACTTTTGCCAATTCCGGAAGAGCTTCTGCCGAGGACCAGCACCATGAGACGTTCCATCTCTGGGAAAGCAGAGATTCCCCAGAGTTCTTGTGCCTGTGAATAGGCTGCCAAGGGAAGGTGAAGAGCAGCAAGAGCTTTCAGGGCTGGCACCTTCCTTGTGGGAGAAGCAGACATACTTTTGCCTTTTAGGAAAGAGGCACTGCCAATAATATGTGCACAGTGTTATTCCTCCTCACGGGAAGCACAGATCCCCAGTGCTCTTGTGCCTGTGAATAGGCTGCCAAGGCAGGGTGAAGATCAGCAAGAGCTTTCAGGGCTGGTACCTTCCTTGTGGGAGAAGCACCCAGATTTTGCCTTTTACGAGAGAGGCGCTCTAATAATATGTGCACTGTGCTATTCCTGCTCAGGGAAAGCACAGATCCGCAGGGTTATTGTGCCTGAGAATAGGCTGCCTAGGCAGGGTGAAGATCAGCAAGAGCTTTCAGGGCTGGCACCTTCCTTGTGGGAGAAGCAGACATACTTTTTCCTTTTAGGAAAGAGGCCCTTCTAAGAATATGTACACTGTGCTATTCCTCCTCAGGGAAAGCATATATCCCCAGCGCTCTTGTGCCTGAGAATAGCCTGCCTAGGCAGGGTGAAGAGCAGCAAGAGCTTTCAGGGCTGGCACCTTCCTTGTGGGAGAAGCAGAGATACTTTTGCCTTTTAGGAGAGAGACGATTCTAATAATATGTGCACTGTGTTATCCCTGCTCAGGGAAAGCACAGATCCCCAGGGCTCTTGTGCCTGTGAATAGGCTGCCTAGGCAGGGTGAAGATCAGCAAGAGCTTTCAGGGCTGGCACCTTCCTTGTGGGAGAAGCACCCGGATTTTGCCTTTTAGGAAAGAGGCGCTTCTAATAATATGTACACTGTGCTATTCCTCCTCAGGGAAAGAACAAATCCCCAGTTCTCTTGTGCCTGTGAATAGGCTGCCAAGGGAAGGTGAAGAGCAGCAAGAGCTTTCAGGGCTGGCACCTTCCTTGTGGGAGAAGCAGCTGCACTTTTGCCAATTCCGGAAGAGGATGTGCCGAGGACAAGCACCATGAGACTTTCCATCTCTGGGAAAGCACAGATCCCCAGTTCTCTTGTGCCTGTGAATAGGCTGCCAAGGGAAGGTGAAGAACAGGAAGAGCTTTTAGGGGTGGCACCTTCCTTGTGGGAGAAGCAGGAGAATTTTTGCCTTTTAGGAAAGAGGCATTGCAGAGGATGAGCTTCATGAGCTGTTCCTGCTCAGGGAAAGCACAGATCCGCAGGGCTCTTGTGCCTGTGAATAGGCTGCCAAGGGAAGGTGAAGAGCAGCAAGAGCTTTCAGGGCTGGTACCTTCTTTGTGGGAGAAGCAGCTGCACTTTTGCCAATTCCGGAAGAGGTTCTGCCGAGGACCAGCACCATGAGACGTTCCATCTCTGGGAAAGCAGAGATTCCCCAGAGTTCTTGTGCCTGTGAATAGGCTGCCAAGGGAAGGTGAAGAGCAGCAAGAGCTTTCAGGGCTGGCACCTTCCTTGTGGGAGAAGCAGACATACTTTTGCCTTTTAGGAGAGAGGCACTGCCAATAATATGTGCACAGTGTTATTCCTCCTCACGGGAAGCACAGATCCCCAGTGCTCTTGTGCCTGTGAATAGGCTGCCAAGGCAGGGTGAAGATCAGCAAGAGCTTTCAGGGCTGGTACCTTCCTTGTGGGAGAAGCACCCAGATTTTGCCTTTTACGAGAGAGGCGCTCTAATAATATGTGCACTGTGCTATTCCTGCTCAGGGAAAGCACAGATCCGCAGGGCTATTGTGCCTGAGAATAGCCTGCCTAGGCAGGGTGAAGAGCAGCAAGAGCTTTCAGGGCTGGCACCTTCCTTTTGGGAGAAGCACCCTGACTTTTGCCTTTTAGGAAAGAGCCACTGCCAATAATATGTGCACTGTGCTATTCCTCCTCAGGGAAAGCACAGATTCCCCAGAGTTCTTGTGCTTGTGGGTAGGCTGCCAAGGGAAGGTGAAGATCAGCAAGAGCTTTCAGGGCTGGCACCTTCCTTGTGGGAGAAGCACCCAGATTTTGCCTTTTACGAGAGAGGCGCTCTAATAATATGTGCACTGTGCTATTCCTGCTCAGGGAAAGCACAGATCCGCAGGGTTATTGTGCCTGAGAATAGGCTGCCTAGGCAGGGTGAAGATCAGCAAGAGCTTTCAGGGCTGGCACCTTCCTTGTGGGAGAAGCAGACATACTTTTTCCTTTTAGGAAAGAGGCCCTTCTAAGAATATGTACACTGTGCTATTCCTCCTCAGGGAAAGCATATATCCCCAGGGCTCTTGTGCCTGAGAATAGGCTGCCAAGGGATGGTGAAGAGCAGCAAGAGCTTTCAGGGCTGGCACCTTCCTTGTGGGAGAAGCAGAGATACTTTTGCCTTTTAGGAGAGAGACGATTCTAATAATATGTGCACTGTGTTATCCCTGCTCAGGGAAAGCACAGATCCCCAGGGCTCTTGTGCCTGTGAATAGGCTGCCTAGGCAGGGTGAAGATCAGCAAGAGCTTTCAGGGCTGGCACCTTCCTTGTGGGAGAAGCACCCGGATTTTGCCTTTTAGGAAAGAGGCGCTTCTAATAATATGTGCACTGTGCTATTCCTCCTCAGGGAAAGAACAAATCCCCAGTTCTCTTGTGCCTGTGAATAGGCTGCCAAGGGAAGGTGAAGAGCAGCAAGAGCTTTCAGGGCTGGCACCTTCCTTGTGGGAGAAGCAGCTGCACTTTTGCCAATTCCGGAAGAGGATGTGCCGAGGACAAGCACCATGAGACTTTCCATCTCTGGGAAAGCACAGATCCCCAGTTCTCTTGTGCCTGTGAATAGGCTGCCAAGGGAAGGTGAAGAACAGGAAGAGCTTTTAGGGGTGGCACCTTCCTTGTGGGAGAAGCAGGAGAATTTTTGCCTTTTAGGAAAGAGGCATTGCAGAGGATGAGCTTCATGAGCTGTTCCTGCTCAGGGAAAGCACAGATCCGCAGGGCTCTTGTGCCTGTGAATAGGCTGCCAAGGGAAGGTGAAGAGCAGCAAGAGCTTTCAGGGCTGGTACCTTCTTTGTGGGAGAAGCAGCTGCACTTTTGCCAATTCCGGAAGAGGTTCTGCCGAGGACCAGCACCATGAGACGTTCCATCTCTGGGAAAGCAGAGATTCCCCAGAGTTCTTGTGCCTGTGAATAGGCTGCCAAGGGAAGGTGAAGAGCAGCAAGAGCTTTCAGGGCTGGCACCTTCCTTGTGGGAGAAGCAGACATACTTTTGCCTTTTAGGAAAGAGGCACTGCCAATAATATGTGCACAGTGTTATTCCTCCTCACGGGAAGCACAGATCCCCAGTGCTCTTGTGCCTGTGAATAGGCTGCCAAGGCAGGGTGAAGATCAGCAAGAGCTTTCAGGGCTGGTACCTTCCTTGTGGGAGAAGCACCCAGATTTTGCCTTTTACGAGAGAGGCGCTCTAATAATATGTGCACTGTGCTATTCCTGCTCAGGGAAAGCACAGATCCGCAGGGTTATTGTGCCTGAGAATAGGCTGCCTAGGCAGGGTGAAGATCAGCAAGAGCTTTCAGGGCTGGCACCTTCCTTGTGGGAGAAGCAGACATACTTTTTCCTTTTAGGAAAGAGGCCCTTCTAAGAATATGTACACTGTGCTATTCCTCCTCAGGGAAAGCATATATCCCCAGGGCTCTTGTGCCTGAGAATAGCCTGCCTAGGCAGGGTGAAGAGCAGCAAGAGCTTTCAGGGCTGGCACCTTCCTTGTGGGAGAAGCAGAGATACTTTTGCCTTTTAGGAGAGAGACGATTCTAATAATATGTGCACTGTGTTATCCCTGCTCAGGGAAAGCACAGATCCCCAGGGCTCTTGTGCCTGTGAATAGGCTGCCTAGGCAGGGTGAAGATCAGCAAGAGCTTTCAGGGCTGGCACCTTCCTTGTGGGAGAAGCACCCGGATTTTGCCTTTTAGGAAAGAGGCGCTTCTAATAATATGTGCACTGTGCTATTCCTCCTCAGGGAAAGAACAAATCCCCAGTTCTCTTGTGCCTGTGAATAGGCTGCCAAGGGAAGGTGAAGAGCAGCAAGAGCTTTCAGGGCTGGCACCTTCCTTGTGGGAGAAGCAGCTGCACTTTTGCCAATTCCGGAAGAGGATGTGCCGAGGACAAGCACCATGAGACTTTCCATCTCTGGGAAAGCACAGATCCCCAGTTCTCTTGTGCCTGTGAATAGGCTGCCAAGGGAAGGTGAAGAACAGGAAGAGCTTTTAGGGGTGGCACCTTCCTTGTGGGAGAAGCAGGAGAATTTTTGCCTTTTAGGAAAGAGGCATTGCAGAGGATGAGCTTCATGAGCTGTTCCTGCTCAGGGAAAGCACAGATCCGCAGGGCTCTTGTGCCTGTGAATAGGCTGCCAAGGGAAGGTGAAGAGCAGCAAGAGCTTTCAGGGCTGGTACCTTCTTTGTGGGAGAAGCAGCTGCACTTTTGCCAATTCCGGAAGAGGTTCTGCCGAGGACCAGCACCATGAGACGTTCCATCTCTGGGAAAGCAGAGATTCCCCAGAGTTCTTGTGCCTGTGAATAGGCTGCCAAGGGAAGGTGAAGAGCAGCAAGAGCTTTCAGGGCTGGCACCTTCCTTGTGGGAGAAGCAGACATACTTTTGCCTTTTAGGAAAGAGGCACTGCCAATAATATGTGCACAGTGTTATTCCTCCTCACGGGAAGCACAGATCCCCAGTGCTCTTGTGCCTGTGAATAGGCTGCCAAGGCAGGGTGAAGATCAGCAAGAGCTTTCAGGGCTGGTACCTTCCTTGTGGGAGAAGCACCCAGATTTTGCCTTTTACAAGAGAGGCGCTCTAATAATATGTGCACTGTGCTATTCCTGCTCAGGGAAAGCACAGATCCGCAGGGTTATTGTGCCTGAGAATAGGCTGCCTAGGCAGGGTGAAGATCAGCAAGAGCTTTCAGGGCTGGCACCTTCCTTGTGGGAGAAGCAGACATACTTTTTCCTTTTAGGAAAGAGGCCCTTCTAAGAATATGTACACTGTGCTATTCCTCCTCAGGGAAAGAACAAATCCCCAGTTCTCTTGTGCCTGTGAATAGGCTGCCAAGGGAAGGTGAAGAGCAGCAAGAGCTTTCAGGGCTGGCACCTTCCTTGTGGGAGAAGCAGCTGCACTTTTGCCAATTTCGGAAGAGGATGTGCCGAGGACAAGCACCATGAGACTTTCCATCTCTGGGAAAGCACAGATCCCCAGTTCTCTTGTGCCTGTGAATAGGCTGCCAAGGGAAGGTGAAGAACAGGAAGAGCTTTTAGGGGTGGCACCTTCCTTGTGGGAGAAGCAGGAGAATTTTTGCCTTTTAGGAAAGAGGCATTGCAGAGGATGAGCTTCATGAGCTGTTCCTGCTCAGGGAAAGCACAGATCCGCAGGGCTCTTGTGCCTGTGAATAGGCTGCCAAGGGAAGGTGAAGAGCAGCAAGAGCTTTCAGGGCTGGTACCTTCTTTGTGGGAGAAGCAGCTGCACTTTTGCCAATTCCGGAAGAGGTTCTGCCGAGGACCAGCACCATGAGACGTTCCATCTCTGGGAAAGCAGAGATTCCCCAGAGTTCTTGTGCCTGTGAATAGGCTGCCAAGGGAAGGTGAAGAGCAGCAAGAGCTTTCAGGGCTGGCACCTTCCTTGTGGGAGAAGCAGACATACTTTTGCCTTTTAGGAAAGAGGCACTGCCAATAATATGTGCACAGTGTTATTCCTCCTCACGGGAAGCACAGATCCCCAGTGCTCTTGTGCCTGTGAATAGGCTGCCAAGGCAGGGTGAAGATCAGCAAGAGCTTTCAGGGCTGGTACCTTCCTTGTGGGAGAAGCACCCAGATTTTGCCTTTTACGAGAGAGGCGCTCTAATAATATGTGCACTGTGCTATTCCTGCTCAGGGAAAGCACAGATCCGCAGGGTTATTGTGCCTGAGAATAGGCTGCCTAGGCAGGGTGAAGATCAGCAAGAGCTTTCAGGGCTGGCACCTTCCTTGTGGGAGAAGCAGACATACTTTTTCCTTTTAGGAAAGAGGCCCTTCTAAGAATATGTACACTGTGCTATTCCTCCTCAGGGAAAGCATATATCCCCAGGGCTCTTGTGCCTGAGAATAGCCTGCCTAGGCAGGGTGAAGAGCAGCAAGAGCTTTCAGGGCTGGCACCTTCCTTGTGGGAGAAGCAGAGATACTTTTGCCTTTTAGGAGAGAGACGATTCTAATAATATGTGCACTGTGTTATCCCTGCTCAGGGAAAGCACAGATCCCCAGGGCTCTTGTGCCTGTGAATAGGCTGCCTAGGCAGGGTGAAGATCAGCAAGAGCTTTCAGGGCTGGCACCTTCCTTGTGGGAGAAGCACCCGGATTTTGCCTTTTAGGAAAGAGGCGCTTCTAATATGTGCACTGTGCTATTCCTCCTCAGGGAAAGAACAAATCCCCAGTTCTCTTGTGCCTGTGAATAGGCTGCCAAGGGAAGGTGAAGAGCAGCAAGAGCTTTCAGGGCTGGCACCTTCCTTGTGGGAGAAGCAGCTGCACTTTTGCCAATTCCGGAAGAGGATGTGCCGAGGACAAGCACCATGAGACTTTCCATCTCTGGGAAAGCACAGATCCCCAGTTCTCTTGTGCCTGTGAATAGGCTGCCAAGGGAAGGTGAAGAACAGGAAGAGCTTTTAGGGGTGGCACCTTCCTTGTGGGAGAAGCAGGAGAATTTTTGCCTTTTAGGAAAGAGGCATTGCAGAGGATGAGCTTCATGAGCTGTTCCTGCTCAGGGAAAGCACAGATCCGCAGGGCTCTTGTGCCTGTGAATAGGCTGCCAAGGGAAGGTGAACAGCAGCAAGAGCTTTCAGGGCTGGTACCTTCTTTGTGGGAGAAGCAGCTGCACTTTTGCCAATTCCGGAAGAGGTTCTGCCGAGGACCAGCACCATGAGACGTTCCATCTCTGGGAAAGCAGAGATTCCCCAGAGTTCTTGTGCCTGTGAATAGGCTGCCAAGGGAAGGTGAAGAGCAGCAAGAGCTTTCAGGGCTGGCACCTTCCTTGTGGGAGAAGCAGACATACTTTTGCCTTTTAGGAAAGAGGCGCTTCTAAGAATATGTGCACTGTGCTATTCCTCCTCAGGGAAAGCATATATCCCCAGTGCTCTTGTACCTGTGAATAGGCTGCCTAGGCAGGGTGAAGAGCAGCAAGAGCTTTCAGGGCTGGCAACTTCATTGTGGGAGAAGCAGACATACATTTGCTTTTTAAGAAAGAGGCACTACCAATAATATGTGCACAGTGTTATTCCTCCTCACGGAAAGTACAGATCCCCAGTGCTCTTGTGCCTGTGAATAGGCTGCCAAGGGAAGGTGAAGAGCAGCAAGAGCTTTCAGGGCTGGTACCTTCTTTGTGGGAGAAGCAGCTGCACTTTTGCCAATTCCGGAAGAGGTTCTGCCGAGGACCAGCACCATGAGACGTTCCATCTCTGGGAAAGCAGAGATTCCCCAGAGTTCTTGTGCCTGTGAATAGGCTGCCAAGGGAAGGTGAAGAGCAGCAAGAGCTTTCAGGGCTGGCACCTTCCTTGTGGGAGAAGCAGACATACTTTTGCCTTTTAGGAAAGAGGCACTGCCAATAATATGTGCACAGTGTTATTCCTCCTCACGGGAAGCACAGATCCCCAGTGCTCTTGTGCCTGTGAATAGGCTGCCAAGGCAGGGTGAAGATCAGCAAGAGCTTTCAGGGCTGGCACCTTCCTTGTGGGAGAAGCAGACATACTTTTTCCTTTTAGGAAAGAGGCCCTTCTAAGAATACGTACACTGTGCTATTCCTCCTCAGGGAAAGCATATATCCCCAGTGCTCTTGTGCCTGCGAATAGGCTGCCAAGGGAAGGTGAAGAACAGCAAGAGCTTTCAGGGCTGGCACCTTCCTTGTGGGAGAAGCAGAGATACTTTTGCCTTTTAGGAGAGAGACGATTCTAATAATATGTGCACTGTGTTATCCCTGCTCAGGGAAAGCACAGATCCCCAGGGCTCTTGTGCCTGTGAATAGGCTGCCTAGGCAGGGTGAAGATCAGCAAGAGCTTTCAGGGCTGGCACCTTCCTTGTGGGAGAAGCACCCGGATTTTGCCTTTTAGGAAAGAGGCGCTTCTAATAATATGTGCACTGTGCTATTCCTCCTCAGGGAAAGAACAAATCCCCAGTTCTCTTGTGCCTGTGAATAGGCTGCCAAGGGAAGGTGAAGAGCAGCAAGAGCTTTCAGGGCTGGTACCTTCTTTGTGGGAGAAGCAGCTGCACTTTTGCCAATTCCGGAAGAGGTTCTGCCGAGGACCAGCACCATGAGACGTTCCATCTCTGGGAAAGCAGAGATTCCCCAGAGTTCTTGTGCCTGTGAATAGGCTGCCAAGGGAAGGTGAAGAGCAGCAAGAGCTTTCAGGGCTGGCACCTTCCTTGTGGGAGAACCAGACATACTTTTGCCTTTTAGGAAAGAGGCGCTTCTAATAATATGTACACTGTGCTATTCCTGCTCAGGGAAAGCACAGATCCCCAGTGCTCTTGTGCCTGTGAATAGGCTGCCAAGGGAAGGTGAACAGCAGCAAGAGCTTTCAGGGCTGGCACCTTCCTTGTGGGTGAAGCAGCTGCACTTTTGTCAATTCCGGAAGAGGTTCTGCCGAGGACCAGCACCATGAGACGTTCCATCTCTGGGAAAGAAGAGATTCCCCAGAGTTCTTGTGCCTGTGAATAGGCTGCCAAGGGAAGGTGAAGAGCAGCAAGAGCTTTCAGGGATGGCACCTTCCTTGTGGGAGAACCAGACATACTTTTGCTTTTTAAGAAAGAGGCACTACCAATAATATGTGCACAGTGTTATTCCTCCTCACGGAAAGTACAGATCCCCAGTGCTCTTGTGCCTGTGAATAGGCTGCCAAGGGAAGGTGAAGAGCAGCAAGAGCTTTCAGGGCTGGCACCTTCCTTGTGGGAGAACCAGACATTCTTTTGCCTTTTAGGAAAGAGGCGCTTCTAATAATATGTGCACTGTGCTATTCCTGCTCAGGGAAAGCACAGATCCCCAGTGCTCTTGTGCCTGTGAATAGGCAGCCAAGGGAAGGTGAAGAGCAGCAAGAGCTTTCAGGGCTGGCACCTTCCTTGTGGGAGAAGCAGACATACTTTTGCCTTTTAGGAAAGAGGCGCTTCTGAGAATATGTACACTGTGCTATTCCTGCTCAGGGAAAGCACAGATCCCCAGTGCTCTTGTGCCTGTGAATAGGCTGCCTAGGCAGGGTGAAGAGCAGCAAGAGCTTTCAGGGCTGGCACCTTCCTTGTGGGAGAAGCAGACATAGTTTTGCCTTTTAGGAAAGAGCCAAAGCCGATAATATGCACTCTGCTGTTCCTGCTCAGGGAAAGCACAGATCCCCAGTTCTCTTGTGCCTGTGAATAGGCTGCCTACGCAGGGTGAAGAGCAGCAAGAGCTTTCAGGGCTGGCACCTTCCTTGTGGGAGAAGCAGACATACTTTTGCCTTTTAGGAAAGAGGCACTGCCAATAATATGTGCACAGTGTTATTCCTCCTCACGGGAAGCACAGATCCCCAGTGCTCTTGTGCCTGTGAATAGGCTGCCAAGGCAGGGTGAAGATCAGCAAGAGCTTTCAGGGCTGGTACCTTCCTTGTGGGAGAAGCACCCAGATTTTGCCTTTTACGAGAGAGGCGCTCTAATAATATGTGCACTGTGCTATTCCTGCTCAGGGAAAGCACAGATCCGCAGGGTTATTGTGCCTGAGAATAGGCTGCCTAGGCAGGGTGAAGATCAGCAAGAGCTTTCAGGGCTGGCACCTTCCTTGTGGGAGAAGCAGACATACTTTTTCCTTTTAGGAAAGAGGCCCTTCTAAGAATATGTACACTGTGCTATTCCTCCTCAGGGAAAGCATATATCCCCAGGGCTCTTGTGCCTGAGAATAGCCTGCCTAGGCAGGGTGAAGAGCAGCAAGAGCTTTCAGGGCTGGCACCTTCCTTGTGGGAGAAGCACCCTGACTTTTGCCTTTTAGGAAAGAGGCACTGCCAATAATATGTGCACTGTGCTATTCCTCCTCAGGGAAAGCACAGATTCCCCAGAGTTCTTGTGCTTGTGGGTAGGCTGCCTAGGCAGGGTGAAGATCAGCAAGAGCTTTCAGGGCTGGCACCTTCCTTGTGGGAGAAGCACCCGGATTTTGCCTTTTAGGAAAGAGGCGCTTTTAATAATATGTGCACTGTGCTATTCCTCCTCAGGGAAAGCACAAATCCCCAGTTCTCTTGTGCCTGTGAATAGGCTGCCAAGGGAAGGTGAAGAGCAGCAAGAGCTTTCAGGGCTGGCACCTTCCTTGTGGGAGAAGCAGCTGCACTTTTGCCAATTCCGGAAGAGGATCTGCCGAGGACCAGCACCTTGAGACTTTCCATCTCTGGGAAAGCACAGATCCCCAGTTCTCTTGTGCCTGTGAATAGGCTGCCAAGGGAAGGTGAAGAACAGGAAGAGCTTTTAGGGGGGGCACCTTCCTTGTGGGAGAAGCAGGCGGATTTTTGCCTTTTAGGAAAGAGGCATTGCAGAGGATGAGCTTCATGAGCTGTTCCTGCTCAGGGAAAGCACAGATCCCCAGTGCTCTTGTGCCTGTGAATAGGCTGCCAATGCCGGATGAAGTTCAGCAAGAGCTTTCAGGGCTGGCACCTTCCTTGTTGGAGAAGCACCCGGATTTTGCGTTTTAGGAAGCAGTCATTGCCGAGGATGAGCATCATGAGCTGTTCCTTCTCAGGGAAACCACAGATCCGCAGGGCTCTTGTGCCTGTGAATAGGCTGCCAAGGGAAGGTGAAGAGCAGCAAGAGCTTTCAGGGCTGGTACCTTCTTTGTGGGAGAAGCAGCTGCACTTTTGCCAATTCCGGAAGAGGTTCTGCCGAGGACCAGCACCATGAGATGTTCCATCTCTGGGAAAGCAGAGATTCCCCAGAGTTCTTGTGCCTGTGAATAGGCAGCCAAGGGAAGGTGAAGAGCAGCAAGAGCTTTCAGGGATGCCACCTTCCTTGTGGGAGAAGCAGACATACTTTTGCCTTTTAGGAAAGAGGCGCTTCTGAGAATATGTACACTCTGCTATTCCTGCTCAGGGAAAGCACAGATCCCCAGGGCTCTTGTGCCTGTGAATAGGCTGCCTATGCAGGGTGAAGAGCAGCAAGAGCTTTCAGGGCTGGCACCTTCCTTGTGGGAGAAGCAGACATAGTTTTGCCTTTTAGGAAAGAGCCAAAGCCGATAATATGCACTCTGCTGTTCCTGCTCAGGGAAAGCACAGATCCCCAGGGCTCTTGTGCCTGTGAATAGGCTGCCTAGGCAGGGTGAAGAGCAGCAAGAGCTTTCAGGGCTGGCAACTTCATTGTGGGAGAAGCAGACATACTTTTACTTTTTAAGAAAGAGGCACTACCAATAATATGTGCACAGTGTTATTCCTCCTCACGGAAAGTACAGATCCCCAGTGCTCTTGTGCCTGTGAATAGGCTGCCAAGGGAAGGTGAAGAGCAGCAAGAGCTTTCAGGGCTGGCACCTTCCTTCTGGGAGAAGCACCCGGACTTTTGCCTTTTAGGAAAGAGGCATTGCAGAGGATGAGCTTCATGAGCTGTTCCTGCTCAGGGAAAGCACAGATTCCCCAGAGTTCTTGTGCCTGTGGGTAGGCTGCCAAGGGAAGGTGAAGATCAGCAAGAGCTTTCAGGGCTGGCACCTTCCTTGTGGGAGAAGCAGCTGCACTTTTGCCAATTCCGGAAGAGGATCTGCCGAGGACCAGCACCTTGAGACTTTCCATCTCTGGGAAAGCACAGATCCCCAGTTCTCTTGTGCCTGTGAATAGGCTGCCAAGGGAAGGTGAAGAACAGGAAGAGCTTTTAGGGGGGGCACCTTCCTTGTGGGAGAAGCAGGCGGATTTTTGCCTTTTAGGAAAGAGGCATTGCAGAGGATGAGCTTCATGAGCTGTTCCTGCTCAGGGAAAGCACAGATCCCCAGTGCTCTTGTGCCTGTGAATAGGCTGCCAATGCCGCATGAAGTTCAGCAAGAGCTTTCAGGGATGGCACCTTCCTTGTGGGAGAACCAGACATACTTTTGCCTTTTAGGAAAGAGGCGCTTCTAATAATATGTACACTGTGCTATTCCTGCTCAGGGAAAGCACAGATCCCCAGTGCTCTTGTGCCTGTGAATAGGCTGCCAAGGGAAGGTGAACAGCAGCAAGAGCTTTCAGGGCTGGCACCTTCCTTGTGGAAGAAGCAGTTGCACTTTTGTCAATTCCGGAAGAGGTTCTGCCGAGGACCAGCACCATGAGACGTTCCATCTCTGGGAAAGCAGAGATTCCCCAGAGTTCTTGTGCCTGTGAATAGGCAGCCAAGGGAAGGTGAAGAGCAGCAAGAGCTTTCAGGGCTGGCACCTTCCTTGTGGGAGAAGCAGACATACTTTTGCCTTTTAGGAAAGAGCCAAAGCCGATAATATGCACTCTGCTGTTCCTGCTCAGGGAAAGCACAGATCCCCAGGGCTCTTGTGCCTGTGAATAGGCTGCCTAGGCAGGGTGAAGAGCAGCAAGAGCTTTCAGGGCTGGCACCTTCCTTGTGGGAGAAGCAAACATACTTTTGCCTTTTAGGAAAGAGGCACTACCAATAATATGTGCACAGTGTTATTCCTCCTCACGGAAAGTACAGATCCCCAGTGCTCTTGTGCCTGTGAATAGGCTGCCAAGGGAAGGTGAAGAGCAGCAAGAGCTTTCAGGGCTGGCACCTTCCTTGTGGGAGAAGCAGACATACTTTTGCCTTTTAGGAGAGAGGCACTGCCAATAATATGTGCACAGTGTTATTCCTCCTCACGGGAAGCACAGATCCCCAGTGCTCTTGTGCCTGTGAATAGGCTGCCAAGGCAGGGTGAAGATCAGCAAGAGCTTTCAGGGCTGGTACCTTCCTTGTGGGAAAAGCACCCAGATTTTGCCTTTTACGAGAGAGGCGCTCTAATAATATGTGCACTGTGCTATTCCTGCTCAGGGAAAGCACAGATCCGCAGGGCTATTGTGCCTGAGAATAGGCTGCCTAGGCAGGGTGAAGATCAGCAAGAGCTTTCAGGGCTGGCACCTTCCTTGTGGGAGAAGCAGACATACTTTTTCCTTTTAGGAAAGAGGCACTGCCAATAATATGTGCACTGTGCTATTCCTCCTCAGGGAAAGCACAGATTCCCCAGAGTTCTTGTGCTTGTGGGTAGGCTGCCAAGGGAAGGTGAAGATCAGCAAGAGCTTTCAGGGCTTGCACCTTCCTTGTGGGAGAAGCAGACATACTTTTGCCTTTTAGGAGAGAGACGATTCTAATAATATGTGCACTGTGTTATTCCTGCTCAGGGAAAGCACAGATCCCCAGGGCTCTTGTGCCTGTGAATAGGCTGCCTAGGCAGGGTGAAGATCAGCAAGAGCTTTCAGGGCTGGCACCTTCCTTGTGGGAGAAGCACCCGGATTTTGCCTTTTAGGAAAGAGTCGCTTTTAATAATATGTGCACTGTGCTATTCCTCCTCAGGGAAAGCACAAATCCCCAGTTCTCTTGTGCCTGTGAATAGGCTGCCAAGGGAAGGTGAAGAGCAGCAAGAGCTTTCAGGGCTGGCACCTTCCTTGTGGGAGAAGCAGCTGCACTTTTGCCAATTCCGGAAGAGGATCTGCCGAGGGCCAGCACCTTGAGACTTTCCATCTCTGGGAAAGCACAGATCCCCAGTTCTCTTGTGCCTGTGAATAGGCTGCCAAGGGAAGGTGAAGAACAGGAAGAGCTTTTAGGGGGGGCACCTTCCTTGTGGGAGAAGCAGGCGGATTTTTGCCTTTTAGGAAAGAGGCATTGCAGAGGATGAGCTTCATGAGCTGTTCCTGCTCAGGGAAAGCACAGATCCCCAGTGCTCTTGTGCCTGTGAATAGGCTGCCAATGCCGGATGAAGTTCAGCAAGAGCTTTCAGGGCTGGCACCTTCCTTGTTGGAGAAGCACCCGGATTTTGCGTTTTAGGAAGCAGTCATTGCCGAGGATGAGCATCATGAGCTGTTCCTTCTCAGGGAAACCACAGATCCTCAGGGCTCTTGTGCCTGTGAATAGGCTGCCAAGGGAAGGTGAAGAGCAGCAAGAGCTTTCAGGGCTGGTACCTTCTTTGTGGGAGAAGCAGCTGCACTTTTGCCAATTCCGGAAGAGGTTCTGCCGAGGACCAGCACCATGAGACGTTCCATCTCTGGGAAAGCAGAGATTCCCCAGAGTTCTTGTGCCTGTGAATAGGCTGCCAAGGGAAGGTGAAGAGCAGCAAGAGCTTTCAGGGCTGGCACCTTCCTTGTGGGAGAACCAGACATACTTTTGCCTTTTAGGAAAGAGGCGCTTCTAATAATATGTACACTGTGCTATTCCTGCTCAGGGAAAGCACAGATCCCCAGTGCTCTTGTGCCTGTGAATAGGCTGCCAAGGGAAGGTGAACAGCAGCAAGAGCTTTCAGGGCTGGCACCTTCCTTGTGGAAGAAGCAGCTGCACTTTTGTCAATTCCGGAAGAGGTTCTGCCGAGGACCAGCACCATGAGACGTTCCATCTCTGGGAAAGCAGAGATTCCCCAGAGTTCTTGTGCCTGTGAATAGGCTGCCAAGGGAAGGTGAAGAGCAGCAAGAGCTTTCAGGGCTGGCACCTTCCTTGTGGGAGAAGCAGACATACTTTTGCCTTTTAGGAAAGAGCCAAAGCCGATAATATGCACTCTGCTGTTCCTGCTCAGGGAAAGCACAGATCCCCAGGGCTCTTGTGCCTGTGAATAGGCTGCCTAGGCAGGGTGAAGAGCAGCAAGAGCTTTCAGGGCTGGCACCTTCCTTGTGGGAGAAGCAAACATACTTTTGCCTTTTAGGAAAGAGGCACTGCCAATAATATGTGCACAGTGTTATTCCTCCTCACGGAAAGTACAGATCCCCAGTGCTCTTGTGCCTGTGAATAGGCTGCCAAGGGAAGGTGAAGAGCAGCAAGAGCTTTCAGGGCTGGCACCTTCCTTGTGGGAGAAGCAGACATACTTTTGCCTTTTAGGAAAGAGGCACTGCCAATAATATGTGCACAGTGTTATTCCTCCTCACGGGAAGCACAGATCCCCAGTGCTCTTGTGCCTGTGAATAGGCTGCCAAGGCAGGGTGAAGATCAGCAAGAGCTTTCAGGGCTGGTACCTTCCTTGTGGGAAAAGCACCCAGATTTTGCCTTTTACGAGAGAGGCGCTCTAATAATATGTGCACTGTGCTATTCCTGCTCAGGGAAAGCACAGATCCGCAGGGCTATTGTGCCTGAGAATAGGCTGCCTAGGCAGGGTGAAGATCAGCAAGAGCTTTCAGGGCTGGCACCTTCCTTGTGCGAGAAGCAGACATACTTTTTCCTCTTAGGAAAGAGGCCCTTCTAAGAATATGTACACTGTGCTATTCCTCCTCAGGGAAAGCATATATCCCCAGGGCTCTTGTGCCTGAGAATAGCCTGCCTAGGCAGGGTGAAGAGCAGCAAGAGCTTTCAGGGCTGGCACCTTCCTTTTGGGAGAAGCACCCTGACTTTTGCCTTTTAGGAAAGAGGCACTGCCAATAATATGTGCACTGTGCTATTCCTCCTCAGGGAAAGCACAGATTCCCCAGAGTTCTTGTGCTTGTGGGTAGGCTGCCAAGGGAAGGTGAAGATCAGCAAGAGCTTTCAGGGCTTGCACCTTCCTTGTGGGAGAAGCAGACATACTTTTGCCTTTTAGGAGAGAGACGATTCTAATAATATGTGCACTGTGTTATTCCTGCTCAGGGAAAGCACAGATCCCCAGGGCTCTTGTGCCTGTGAATAGGCTGCCTAGGCAGGGTGAAGATCAGCAAGAGCTTTCAGGGCTGGCACCTTCCTTGTGGGAGAAGCACCCTGACTTTTGCCTTTTAGGAAAGAGGCACTGCCAATAATATGTGCACTGTGCTATTCCTCCTCAGGGAAAGCACAGATTCCCCAGAGTTCTTGTGCTTGTGGGTAGGCTGCCAAGGGAAGGTGAAGATCAGCAAGAGCTTTCAGGGCTGGCACCTTCCTTGTGGGAGAAGCACCCGGATTTTGCCTTTTAGGAAAGAGTCGCTTTTAATAATATGTGCACTGTGCTATTCCTCCTCAGGGAAAGCACAGATCCCCAGTTCTCTTGTGCCTGTGAATAGGCTGCCAAGGGAAGGTGAAGAGCAGCAAGAGCTTTCAGGGCTGGCACCTTCCTTGTGGGAGAAGCAGCTGCACTTTTGCCAATTCCGGAAGAGGATCTGCCGAGGACCAGCACCTTGAGACTTTCCATCTCTGGGAAAGCACAGATCCCCAGTTCTCTTGTGCCTGTGAATAGGCTGCCAAGGGAAGGTGAAGAACAGGAAGAGCTTTTAGGGGGGGCACCTTCCTTGTGGGAGAAGCAGGCGGATTTTTGCCTTTTAGGAAAGAGGCATTGCAGAGGATGAGCTTCATGAGCTGTTCCTGCTCAGGGAAAGCACAGATCCCCAGTGCTCTTGTGCCTGTGAATAGGCTGCCAATGCCGGATGAAGTTCAGCAAGAGCTTTCAGGGCTGGCACCTTCCTTGTTGGAGAAGCACCCGGATTTTGCGTTTTAGGAAGCAGTCATTGACGAGGATGAGCATCATGAGCTGTTCCTTCTCAGGGAAACCACAGATCCGCAGGGCTCTTGTGCCTGTGAATAGGCTGCCAAGGGAAGGTGAAGAGCAGCAAGAGCTTTCAGGGATGGCACCTTCCTTGTGGGAGAACCAGACATTCTTTTGCCTTTTAGGAAAGAGGCGCTTCTAATAATATGTACACTGTGCTATTCCTGCTCAGGGAAAGCACAGATCCCCAGTGCTCTTGTGCCTGTGAATAGGCTGCCAAGGGAAGGTGAAGAGCAGCAAGAGCTTTCAGGGCTGGCACCTTCCTTGTGGGAGAAGCAGACATACTTTTGCCTTTTAGGAAAGAGCCAAAGCCGATAATATGCACTCTGCTGTTCCTGCTCAGGGAAAGCACAGATCCCCAGGGCTCTTGTGCCTGTGAATAGGCTGCCTAGGCAGGGTGAAGAGCAGCAAGAGCTTTCAGGGATGGCACCTTCCTTGTGGGAGAAGCAAACATACTTTTGCCTTTTAGGAAAGAGGCACTGCCAATAATATGTGCACAGTGTTATTCCTCCTCACGGAAAGTACAGATCCCCAGTGCTCTTGTGCCTGTGAATAGGCTGCCAAGGGAAGGTGAAGAGCAGCAAGAGCTTTCAGGGCTGGCACCTTCCTTCTGGGAGAAGCACCCGGTCCTTTGCCTTTTAAGGAAAGAGGCATTGCAGAGGATGAGTATCATGAGATGTTCCTCCTCAGGGAAAGCACAGATTCCCAGGCCTCTTGTGCCTGTGAATATGCTGCCAAGGGAAGGTGAAGAGCAGCAAGAGCTTTCAGGGCTGGCACCTTCCTTGTGGGAGAAGCACCCGGATTTTGCCTTTTAGGAAAGAGTCGCTTTTAATAATATGTGCACTGTGCTATTCCTCCTCAGGGAAAGCACAAATCCCCAGTTCTCTTGTGCCTGTGAATAGGCTGCCAAGGGAAGGTGAAGAGCAGCAAGAGCTTTCAGGGCTGGCACCTTCCTTGTGGGAGAAGCAGCTGCACTTTTGCCAATTCCGGAAGAGGATCTGCCGAGGACCAGCACCTTGAGACTTTCCATCTCTGGGAAAGCAGAGATTCCCCAGAGTTCTTGTGCCTGTGAATAGGCTGCCAAGGGAAGGTGAAGAGCAGCAAGAGCTTTCAGGGATGGCACCTTCCTTGTGGGAGAACCAGACGTTCTTTTGCCTTTTAGGAAAGAGGCGCTTCTAATAATATGTACACTGTGCTATTCCTGCTCAGGGAAAGCACAGATCCCCAGTGCTCTTGTGCCTGTGAATAGGCTGCCAAGGGAAGGTGAACAGCAGCAAGAGCTTTCAGGGCTGGCACCTTCCTTGTGGAAGAAGCAGCTGCACTTTTGTCAATTCCGGAAGAGGTTCTGCCGAGGACCAGCACCATGAGACGTTCCATCTCTGGGAAAGCAGAGATTCCCCAGAGTTCTTGTGCCTGTGAATAGGCAGCCAAGGGAAGGTGAAGAGCAGCAAGAGCTTTCAGGGCTGGCACCTTCCTTGTGGGAGAAGCAGACATACTTTTGCCTTTTAGGAAAGAGGCGCTTCTGAGAATATGTACACTGTGCTATTCCTGCTCAGGGAAAGCACAGATCCCCAGTGCTCTTGTGCCTGTGAATAGGCTGCCTAGGCAGGGTGAAGAGCAGCAAGAGCTTTCAGGGCTGGCACCTTCCTTGTGGGAGAAGCAGACATACTTTTGCCTTTTAGGAAAGAGGCACTGCCAATAATATGTGCACAGTGTTATTCCTCCTCACGGGAAGCACAGATCCCCAGTGCTCTTGTGCCTGTGAATAGGCTGCCAAGGCAGGGTGAAGATCAGCAAGAGCATTCAGGGCTGGTACCTTCCTTGTGGGAGAAGCACCCAGATTTTGCCTTTTACGAGAGAGGCGCTCTAATAATATGTGCACTGTGCTATTCCTGCTCAGGGAAAGCACAGATCCGCAGGGTTATTGTGCCTGAGAATAGGCTGCCTAGGCAGGGTGAAGATCAGCAAGAGCTTTCAGGGCTGGCACCTTCCTTGTGGGAGAAGCAGACATACTTTTTCCTTTTAGGAGAGAGACGATTCTAATAATATGTGCACTGTGCTATTCCTCCTCAGGGAAAGCACAGATCCCCAGGGCTCTTGTGCCTGTGAATAGGCTGCCTAGGCAGGGTGAAGATCAGCAAGAGCTTTCAGGGCTGGCACCTTCCTTGTGGGAGAAGCAGCTGCACTTTTGCCAATTCCGGAAGAGGATGTGCCGAGGACAAGCACCATGAGACTTTCCATCTCTGGGAAAGCACAGATCCCCAGTTCTCTTGTGCCTGTGAATAGGCTGCCAAGGGAAGGTGAAGAACAGGAAGAGCTTTTGGGGTGGCACCTTCCTTGTGGGAGAAGCAGGAGAATTTTTGCCTTTTAGGAAAGAGGCATTGCAGAGGATGAGCTTCATGAGCTGTTCCTGCTCAGGGAAAGCACAGATCCGCAGGGCTCTTGTGCCTGTGAATAGGCTGCCAAGGGAAGGTGAAGAGCAGCAAGAGCTTTCAGGGCTGGTACCTTCTTTGTGGGAGAAGCAGCTGCACTTTTGCCAATTCCGGAAGAGGTTCTGCCGAGGACCAGCACCATGAGACGTTCCATCTCTGGGAAAGCAGAGATTCCCCAGAGTTCTTGTGCCTGTGAATAGGCTGCCAAGGGAAGGTGAAGAGCAGCAAGAGCTTTCAGGGCTGGCACCTTCCTTGTGGGAGAACCAGACATACTTTTGCCTTTTAGGAAAGAGGCGCTTCTAATAATATGTACACTGTGCTATTCCTGCTCAGGGAAAGCACAGATCCCCAGTGCTCTTGTGCCTGTGAATAGGCTGCCAAGGGAAGGTGAACAGTAGCAAGAGCTTTCAGGGCTGGCACCTTCCTTGTGGAAGAAGCAGCTGCACTTTTGTCAATTCCGGAAGAGGTTCTGCCGAGGACCAGCACCATGAGACGTTCCATCTCTGGGAAAGCAGAGATTCCCCAGAGTTCTTGTGCCTGTGAATAGGCTGCCAAGGGAAGGTGAAGAGCAGCAAGAGCTTTCAGGGCTGGCACCTTCCTTGTGGGAGAAGCACCCAGATTTTGCCTTTTACGAGAGAGGCGCTCTAATAATATGTGCACTGTGCTATTCCTGCTCAGGGAAAGCACAGATCCGCAGGGTTATTGTGCCTGAGAATAGGCTGCCTAGGCAGGGTGAAGATCAGCAAGAGCTTTCAGGGCTGGCACCTTCCTTGTGGGAGAAGCAGACATACTTTTTCCTTTTAGGAAAGAGGCCCTTCTAAGAATATGTACACTGTGCTATTCCTCCTCAGGGAAAGCATATATCCCCAGGGCTCTTGTGCCTGAGAATAGGCTGCCAAGGGATGGTGAAGAGCAGCAAGAGCTTTCAGGGCTGGCACCTTCCTTGTGGGAGAAGCAGAGATACTTTTGCCTTTTAGGAGAGAGACGATTCTAATAATATGTGCACTGTGTTATCCCTGCTCAGGGAAAGCACAGATCCCCAGGGCTCTTGTGCCTGTGAATAGGCTGCCTAGGCAGGGTGAAGATCAGCAAGAGCTTTCAGGGCTGGCACCTTCCTTGTGGGAGAAGCACCCGGATTTTGCCTTTTAGGAAAGAGGCGCTTCTAATAATATGTGCACTGTGCTATTCCTCCTCAGGGAAAGAACAAATCCCCAGTTCTCTTGTGCCTGTGAATAGGCTGCCAAGGGAAGGTGAAGAGCAGCAAGAGCTTTCAGGGCTGGCACCTTCCTTGTGGGAGAAGCAGCTGCACTTTTGCCAATTCCGGAAGAGGATGTGCCGAGGACAAGCACCATGAGACTTTCCATCTCTGGGAAAGCACAGATCCCCAGTTCTCTTGTGCCTGTGAATAGGCTGCCAAGGGAAGGTGAAGAACAGGAAGAGCTTTTAGGGGTGGCACCTTCCTTGTGGGAGAAGCAGGAGAATTTTTGCCTTTTAGGAAAGAGGCATTGCAGAGGATGAGCTTCATGAGCTGTTCCTGCTCAGGGAAAGCACAGATCCGCAGGGCTCTTGTGCCTGTGAATAGGCTGCCAAGGGAAGGTGAAGAGCAGCAAGAGCTTTCAGGGCTGGTACCTTCTTTGTGGGAGAAGCAGCTGCACTTTTGCCAATTCCGGAAGAGGTTCTGCCGAGGACCAGCACCATGAGACGTTCCATCTCTGGGAAAGCAGAGATTCCCCAGAGTTCTTGTGCCTGTGAATAGGCTGCCAAGGGAAGGTGAAGAGCAGCAAGAGCTTTCAGGGCTGGCACCTTCCTTGTGGGAGAAGCAGACATACTTTTGCCTTTTAGGAAAGAGGCACTGCCAATAATATGTGCACAGTGTTATTCCTCCTCACGGGAAGCACAGATCCCCAGTGCTCTTGTGCCTGTGAATAGGCTGCCAAGGCAGGGTGAAGATCAGCAAGAGCTTTCAGGGCTGGTACCTTCCTTGTGGGAGAAGCACCCAGATTTTGCCTTTTACGAGAGAGGCGCTCTAATAATATGTGCACTGTGCTATTCCTGCTCAGGGAAAGCACAGATCCGCAGGGTTATTGTGCCTGAGAATAGGCTGCCTAGGCAGGGTGAAGATCAGCAAGAGCTTTCAGGGCTGGCACCTTCCTTGTGGGAGAAGCAGACATACTTTTTCCTTTTAGGAAAGAGGCCCTTCTAAGAATATGTACACTGTGCTATTCCTCCTCAGGGAAAGCATATATCCCCAGGGCTCTTGTGCCTGAGAATAGCCTGCCTAGGCAGGGTGAAGAGCAGCAAGAGCTTTCAGGGCTGGCACCTTCCTTGTGGGAGAAGCAGAGATACTTTTGCCTTTTAGGAGAGAGACGATTCTAATAATATGTGCACTGTGTTATCCCTGCTCAGGGAAAGCACAGATCCCCAGGGCTCTTGTGCCTGTGAATAGGCTGCCTAGGCAGGGTGAAGATCAGCAAGAGCTTTCAGGGCTGGCACCTTCCTTGTGGGAGAAGCACCCGGATTTTGCCTTTTAGGAAAGAGGCGCTTCTAATAATATGTGCACTGTGCTATTCCTCCTCAGGGAAAGAACAAATCCCCAGTTCTCTTGTGCCTGTGAATAGGCTGCCAAGGGAAGGTGAAGAGCAGCAAGAGCTTTTAGGGGTGGCACCTTCCTTGTGGGAGAAGCAGGAGAATTTTTGCCTTTTAGGAAAGAGGCATTGCAGAGGATGAGCTTCATGAGCTGTTCCTGCTCAGGGAAAGCACAGATCCGCAGGGCTCTTGTGCCTGTGAATAGGCTGCCAAGGGAAGGTGAAGAGCAGCAAGAGCTTTCAGGGCTGGTACCTTCTTTGTGGGAGAAGCAGCTGCACTTTTGCCAATTCCGGAAGAGGTTCTGCCGAGGACCAGCACCATGAGACGTTCCATCTCTGGGAAAGCAGAGATTCCCCAGAGTTCTTGTGCCTGTGAATAGGCTGCCAAGGGAAGGTGAAGAGCAGCAAGAGGTTTCAGGGCTGGCACCTTCCTTGTGGGAGAAGCAGACATACTTTTGCCTTTTAGGAAAGAGGCACTGCCAATAATATGTGCACAGTGTTATTCCTCCTCACGGGAAGCACAGATCCCCAGTGCTCTTGTGCCTGTGAATAGGCTGCCAAGGCAGGGTGAAGATCAGCAAGAGCTTTCAGGGCTGGTACCTTCCTTGTGGGAGAAGCACCCAGATTTTGCCTTTTATGAGAGAGGCGCTCTAATAATATGTGCACTGTGCTATTCCTGCTCAGGGAAAGCACAGATCCGCAGGGTTATTGTGCCTGAGAATAGGCTGCCTAGGCAGGGTGAAGATCAGCAAGAGCTTTCAGGGCTGGCACCTTCCTTGTGGGAGAAGCAGACATACTTTTTCCTTTTAGGAAAGAGGCCCTTCTAAGAATATGTACACTGTGCTATTCCTCCTCAGGGAAAGCATATATCCCCAGCGCTCTTGTGCCTGAGAATAGCCTGCCTAGGCAGGGTGAAGAGCAGCAAGAGCTTTCAGGGCTGGCACCTTCCTTGTGGGAGAAGCAGAGATACTTTTGCCTTTTAGGAGAGAGACGATTCTAATAATATGTGCACTGTGTTATCCCTGCTCAGGGAAAGCACAGATCCCCAGGGCTCTTGTGCCTGTGAATAGGCTGCCTAGGCAGGGTGAAGATCAGCAAGAGCTTTCAGGGCTGGCACCTTCCTTGTGGGAGAAGCACCCGGATTTTGCCTTTTAGGAAAGAGGCGCTTCTAATAATATGTACACTGTGCTATTCCTCCTCAGGGAAAGAACAAATCCCCAGTTCTCTTGTGCCTGTGAATAGGCTGCCAAGGGAAGGTGAAGAGCAGCAAGAGCTTTCAGGGCTGGCACCTTCCTTGTGGGAGAAGCAGCTGCACTTTTGCCAATTCCGGAAGAGGATGTGCCGAGGACAAGCACCATGAGACTTTCCATCTCTGGGAAAGCACAGATCCCCAGTGCTCTTGTGCCTGTGAATAGGCTGCCAAGGCAGGGTGAAGATCAGCAAGAGCTTTCAGGGCTGGTACCTTCCTTGTGGGAGAAGCACCCAGATTTTGCCTTTTACGAGAGAGGCGCTCTAATAATATGTGCACTGTGCTATTCCTGCTCAGGGAAAGCACAGATCCGCAGGGTTATTGTGCCTGAGAATAGGCTGCCTAGGCAGGGTGAAGATCAGCAAGAGCTTTCAGGGCTGGCACCTTCCTTGTGGGAGAAGCAGACATACTTTTTCCTTTTAGGAAAGAGGCCCTTCTAAGAATATGTACACTGTGCTATTCCTCCTCAGGGAAAGCATATATACCCAGGGCTCTTGTGCCTGAGAATAGCCTGCCTAGGCAGGGTGAAGAGCAGCAAGAGCTTTCAGGGCTGGCACCTTCCTTGTGGGAGAAGCAGAGATACTTTTGCCTTTTAGGAGAGAGACGATTCTAATAATATGTGCACTGTGTTATCCCTGCTCAGGGAAAGCACAGATCCCCAGGGCTCTTGTGCCTGTGAATAGGCTGCCTAGGCAGGGTGAAGATCAGCAAGAGCTTTCAGGGCTGGCACCTTCCTTGTGGGAGAAGCACCCGGATTTTGCCTTTTAGGAAAGAGGCGCTTCTAATAATATGTGCACTGTGCTATTCCTCCTCAGGGAAAGAACAAATCCCCAGTTCTCTTGTGCCTGTGAATAGGCTGCCAAGGGAAGGTGAAGAGCAGCAAGAGCTTTCAGGGCTGGCACCTTCCTTGTGGGAGAAGCAGCTGCACTTTTGCCAATTCCGGAAGAGGATGTGCCGAGGACAAGCACCATGAGACTTTCCATCTCTGGGAAAGCACAGATCCCCAGTTCTCTTGTGCCTGTGAATAGGCTGCCAAGGGAAGGTGAAGAACAGGAAGAGCTTTTAGGGGTGGCACCTTCCTTGTGGGAGAAGCAGGAGAATTTTTGCCTTTTAGGAAAGAGGCATTGCAGAGGATGAGCTTCATGAGCTGTTCCTGCTCAGGGAAAGCACAGATCCGCAGGGCTCTTGTGCCTGTGAATAGGCTGCCAAGGGAAGGTGAAGAGCAGCAAGAGCTTTCAGGGCTGGTACCTTCTTTGTGGGAGAAGCAGCTGCACTTTTGCCAATTCCGGAAGAGGTTCTGCCGAGGACCAGCACCATGAGACGTTCCATCTCTGGGAAAGCAGAGATTCCCCAGAGTTCTTGTGCCTGTGAATAGGCTGCCAAGGGAAGGTGAAGAGCAGCAAGAGCTTTCAGGGCTGGCACCTTCCTTGTGGGAGAAGCAGACATACTTTTGCCTTTTAGGAAAGAGGCACTGCCAATAATATGTGCACAGTGTTATTCCTCCTCACGGGAAGCACAGATCCCCAGTGCTCTTGTGCCTGTGAATAGGCTGCCAAGGCAGGGTGAAGATCAGCAAGAGCTTTCAGGGCTGGTACCTTCCTTGTGGGAGAAGCACCCAGATTTTGCCTTTTACGAGAGAGGCGCTCTAATAATATGTGCACTGTGCTATTCCTGCTCAGGGAAAGCACAGATCCGCAGGGTTATTGTGCCTGAGAATAGGCTGCCTAGGCAGGGTGAAGATCAGCAAGAGCTTTCAGGGCTGGCACCTTCCTTGTGGGAGAAGCAGACATACTTTTTCCTTTTAGGAAAGAGGCCCTTCTAAGAATATGTACACTGTGCTATTCCTCCTCAGGGAAAGAACAAATCCCCAGTTCTCTTGTGCCTGTGAATAGGCTGCCAAGGGAAGGTGAAGAGCAGCAAGAGCTTTCAGGGCTGGCACCTTCCTTGTGGGAGAAGCAGCTGCACTTTTGCCAATTCCGGAAGAGGATGTGCCGAGGACAAGCACCATGAGACTTTCCATCTCTGGGAAAGCACAGATCCCCAGTTCTCTTGTGCCTGTGAATAGACTGCCAAGGGAAGGTGAAGAACAGGAAGAGCTTTTAGGGGTGGCACCTTCCTTGTGGGAGAAGCAGGAGAATTTTTGCCTTTTAGGAAAGAGGCATTGCAGAGGATGAGCTTCATGAGCTGTTCCTGCTCAGGGAAAGCACAGATCCGCAGGGCTCTTGTGCCTGTGAATAGGCTGCCAAGGGAAGGTGAAGAGCAGCAAGAGCTTTCAGGGCTGGTACCTTCTTTGTGGGAGAAGCAGCTGCACTTTTGCCAATTCCGGAAGAGGTTCTGCCGAGGACCAGCACCATGAGACGTTCCATCTCTGGGAAAGCAGAGATTCCCCAGAGTTCTTGTGCCTGTGAATAGGCTGCCAAGGGAAGGTGAAGATCAGCAAGAGCTTTCAGGGCTGGTACCTTCCTTGTGGGAGAAGCACCCAGATTTTGCCTTTTACGAGAGAGGCGCTCTAATAATATGTGCACTGTGCTATTCCTGCTCAGGGAAAGCACAGATCCGCAGGGTTATTGTGCCTGAGAATAGGCTGCCTAGGCAGGGTGAAGATCAGCAAGAGCTTTCAGGGCTGGCACCTTCCTTGTGGGAGAAGCAGACATACTTTTTCCTTTTAGGAAAGAGGCCCTTCTAAGAATATGTACACTCTGCTATTCCTCCTCAGGGAAAGCATATATCCCCAGGGCTCTTGTGCCTGAGAATAGCCTGCCTAGGCAGGGTGAAGAGCAGCAAGAGCTTTCAGGGCTGGCACCTTCCTTGTGGGAGAAGCAGAGATACTTTTGCCTTTTAGGAGAGAGACGATTCTAATAATATGTGCACTGTGTTATCCCTGCTCAGGGAAAGCACAGATCCCCAGGGCTCTTGTGCCTGTGAATAGGCTGCCTAGGCAGGGTGAAGATCAGCAAGAGCTTTCAGGGCTGGCACCTTCCTTGTGGGAGAAGCACCCGGATTTTGCCTTTTAGGAAAGAGGCGCTTCTAATATGTGCACTGTGCTATTCCTCCTCAGGGAAAGAACAAATCCCCAGTTCTCTTGTGCCTGTGAATAGGCTGCCAAGGGAAGGTGAAGAGCAGCAAGAGCTTTCAGGGCTGGCACCTTCCTTGTGGGAGAAGCAGCTGCACTTTTGCCAATTCCGGAAGAGGATGTGCCGAGGACAAGCACCATGAGACTTTCCATCTCTGGGAAAGCACAGATCCCCAGTTCTCTTGTGCCTGTGAATAGGCTGCCAAGGGAAGGTGAAGAACAGGAAGAGCTTTTAGGGGTGGCACCTTCCTTGTGGGAGAAGCAGGAGAATTTTTGCCTTTTAGGAAAGAGGCATTGCAGAGGATGAGCTTCATGAGCTGTTCCTGCTCAGGGAAAGCACAGATCCGCAGGGCTCTTGTGCCTGTGAATAGGCTGCCAAGGGAAGGTGAAGAGCAGCAAGAGCTTTCAGGGCTGGTACCTTCTTTGTGGGAGAAGCAGCTGCACTTTTGCCAATTCCGGAAGAGGTTCTGCCGAGGACCAGCACCATGAGACGTTCCATCTCTGGGAAAGCAGAGATTCCCCAGAGTTCTTGTGCCTGTGAATAGGCTGCCAAGGGAAGGTGAAGAGCAGCAAGAGCTTTCAGGGCTGGCACCTTCCTTGTGGGAGAACCAGACATACTTTTGCCTTTTAGGAAAGAGGCGCTTCTAACAATATGTACACTGTGCTATTCCTGCTCAGGGAAAGCACAGATCCCCAGTGCTCTTGTGCCTCTGAATAGGCTGCCAAGGGAAGGTGAACAGCAGCAAGAGCTTTCAGGGCTGGCACCTTCCTTGTGGAAGAAGCAGCTGCACTTTTGTCAATTCCGGAAGAGGTTCTGCCGAGGACCAGCACCATGAGACGTTCCATCTCTGGGAAAGCAGAGATTCCCCAGAGTTCTTGTGCCTGTGAATAGGCTGCCAAGGGAAGGTGAAGAGCAGCAAGAGCTTTCAGGGCTGGCACCTTCCTTGTGGGAGAAGCAGACATACTTTTGCCTTTTAGGAGAGAGGCACTGCCAATAATATGTGCACAGTGTTATTCCTCCTCACGGGAAGCACAGATCCCCAGTGCTCTTGTGCCTGTGAATAGGCTGCCAAGGCAGGGTGAAGATCAGCAAGAGCTTTCAGGGCTGGTACCTTCCTTGTGGGAGAAGCACCCAGATTTTGCCTTTTACGAGAGAGGCGCTCTAATAATATGTGCACTGTGCTATTCCTGCTCAGGGAAAGCACAGATCCGCAGGGCTATTGTGCCTGAGAATAGGCTGCCTAGGCAGGGTGAAGATCAGCAAGAGCTTTCAGGGCTGGTACCTTCCTTGTGGGAGAAGCACCCAGATTTTGCCTTTTACGAGAGAGGCGCTCTAAGAATATGTACACTGTGCTATTCCTCCTCAGGGAAAGCATATATCCCCAGGGCTCTTGTGCCTGAGAATAGCCTGCCTAGGCAGGGTGAAGAGCAGCAAGAGCTTTCAGGGCTGGCACCTTCCTTTTGGGAGAAGCACCCTGACTTTTGCCTTTTAGGAAAGAGCCACTGCCAATAATATGTGCACTGTGCTATTCCTCCTCAGGGAAAGCACAGATTCCCCAGAGTTCTTGTGCTTGTGGGTAGGCTGCCAAGGGAAGGTGAAGATCAGCAAGAGCTTTCAGGGCTTGCACCTTCCTTGTGGGAGAAGCACCCAGATTTTGCCTTTTACGAGAGAGGCGCTCTAATAATATGTGCACTGTGCTATTCCTGCTCAGGGAAAGCACAGATCCGCAGGGTTATTGTGCCTGAGAATAGGCTGCCTAGGCAGGGTGAAGATCAGCAAGAGCTTTCAGGGCTGGCACCTTCCTTGTGGGAGAAGCAGACATACTTTTTCCTTTTAGGAAAGAGGCCCTTCTAAGAATATGTACACTGTGCTATTCCTCCTCAGGGAAAGCATATATCCCCAGGGCTCTTGTGCCTGAGAATAGCCTGCCTAGGCAGGGTGAAGAGCAGCAAGAGCTTTCAGGGCTGGCACCTTCCTTGTGGGAGAAGCAGAGATACTTTTGCCTTATAGGAGAGAGACGATTCTAATAATATGTGCACTGTGTTATCCCTGCTCACGGAAAGCACAGATCCCCAGGCTCTTGTGCCTGTGAATAGGCTGCCTAGGCAGGGTGAAGATCAGCAAGAGCTTTCAGGGCTGGCACCTTCCTTGTGGGAGAAGCACCCGGATTTTGCCTTTTAGGAAAGAGGCGCTTCTAATAATATGTGCACTGTGCTATTCCTCCTCAGGGAAAGCACAGATCCCCAGGGCTCTTGTGCCTGTGAATAGGCTGCCAAGGGAAGGTGAAGAGCAGCAAGAGCTTTCAGGGCTGGCACCTTCCTTGTGGGAGAAGCAGCTGCACTTTTGCCAATTCCAGAAGAGGATGTGCCGAGGACAAGCACCATGAGACTTTCCATCTCTGGGAAAGCACAGATCCCCAGTTCTCTTGTGCCTGTGAATAGGCTGCCAAGGGAAGGTGAAGAACAGGAAGAGCTTTTAGGGGTGGCACCTTCCTTGTGGGAGAAGCAGGAGAATTTTTGCCTTTTAGGAAAGAGGCATTGCAGAGGATGAGCTTCATGAGCTGTTCCTGCTCAGGGAAAGCACAGATCCGCAGGGCTCTTGTGCCTGTGAATAGGCTGCCAAGGGAAGGTGAAGAGCAGCAAGAGCTTTCAGGGCTGGTACCTTCTTTGTGGGAGAAGCAGCTGCACTTTTGCCAATTCCGGAAGAGGTTCTGCCGAGGACCAGCACCATGAGACGTTCCATCTCTGGGAAAGCAGAGATTCCCCAGAGTTCTTGTGCCTGTGAATAGGCTGCCAAGGGAAGGTGAAGAGCAGCAAGAGCTTTCAGGGCTGGCACCTTCCTTGTGGGAGAAGCAGACATACTTTTGCCTTTTAGGAAAGAGGCACTGCCAATAATATGTGCACAGTGTTATTCCTCCTCACGGGAAGCACAGATCCCCAGTGCTCTTGTGCCTGTGAATAGGCTGCCAAGGCAGGGTGAAGATCAGCAAGAGCTTTCAGGGCTGGTACCTTCCTTGTGGGAGAAGCACCCAGATTTTGCCTTTTACGAGAGAGGCGCTCTAATAATATGTGCACTGTGCTATTCCTGCTCAGGGAAAGCACAGATCCGCAGGGTTATTGTGCCTGAGAATAGGCTGCCTAGGCAGGGTGAAGATCAGCAAGAGCTTTCAGGGCTGGCACCTTCCTTGTGGGAGAAGCACCCGGATTTTGCCTTTTAGGAAAGAGGCGCTTCTAATAATATGTGCACTGTGCTATTCCTCCTCAGGGAAAGAACAAATCCCCAGTTCTCTTGTGCCTGTGAATAGGCTGCCAAGGGAAGGTGAAGAGCAGCAAGAGCTTTCAGGGCTGGCACCTTCCTTGTGGGAGAAGCAGCTGCACTTTTGCCAATTCCGGAAGAGGATGTGCCGAGGACAAGCACCATGAGACTTTCCATCTCTGGGAAAGCACAGATCCCCAGTTCTCTTGTGCCTGTGAATAGGCTGCCAAGGGAAGGTGAAGAGCAGCAAGAGCTTTCAGGGCTGGTACCTTCTTTGTGGGAGAAGCAGCTGCACTTTTGCCAATTCCGGAAGAGGTTCTGCCGAGGACCAGCACCATGAGACGTTCCATCTCTGGGAAAGCAGAGATTCCCCAGAGTTCTTGTGCCTGTGAATAGGCTGCCAAGGGAAGGTGAAGAGCAGCAAGAGCTTTCAGGGCTGGCACCTTCCTTGTGGGAGAAGCAGACATACTTTTGCCTTTTAGGAAAGAGGCACTGCCAATAATATGTGCACAGTGTTATTCCTCCTCACGGGAAGCACAGATCCCCAGTGCTCTTGTGCCTGTGAATAGGCTGCCAAGGCAGGGTGAAGATCAGCAAGAGCTTTCAGGGCTGGTACCTTCCTTGTGGGAGAAGCACCCAGATTTTGCCTTTTACGAGAGAGGCGCTCTAATAATATGTGCACTGTGCTATTCCTGCTCAGGGAAAGCACAGATCCGCAGGGTTATTGTGCCTGAGAATAGGCTGCCTAGGCAGGGTGAAGATCAGCAAGAGCTTTCAGGGCTGGCACCTTCCTTGTGGGAGAAGCAGACATACTTTTTCCTTTTAGGAAAGAGGCCCTTCTAAGAATATGTACACTGTGCTATTCCTCCTCAGGGAAAGCATATATCCCCAGGGCTCTTGTGCCTGAGAATAGCCTGCCTAGGCAGGGTGAAGAGCAGCAAGAGCTTTCAGGGCTGGCACCTTCCTTGTGGGAGAAGCAGAGATACTTTTGCCTTTTAGGAGAGAGACGATTCTAATAATATGTGCACTGTGTTATCCCTGCTCAGGGAAAGCACAGATCCCCAGGGCTCTTGTGCCTGTGAATAGGCTGCCTAGGCAGGGTGAAGATCAGCAAGAGCTTTCAGGGCTGGCACCCTCCTTGTGGGAGAAGCACCCGGATTTTGCCTTTTAGGAAAGAGGCGCTTCTAATATGTGCACTGTGCTATTCCTCCTCAGGGAAAGAACAAATCCCCAGTTCTCTTGTGCCTGTGAATAGGCTGCCAAGGGAAGGTGAAGAGCAGCAAGAGCTTTCAGGGCTGGCACCTTCCTTGTGGGAGAAGCAGCTGCACTTTTGCCAATTCCGGAAGAGGATGTGCCGAGGACAAGCACCATGAGACTTTCCATCTCTGGGAAAGCACAGATCCCCAGTTCTCTTGTGCCTGTGAATAGGCTGCCAAGGGAAGGTGAAGAACAGGAAGAGCTTTTAGGGGTGGCACCTTCCTTGTGGGAGAAGCAGGAGAATTTTTGCCTTTTAGGAAAGAGGCATTGCAGAGGATGAGCTTCATGAGCTGTTCCTGCTCAGGGAAAGCACAGATCCGCAGGGCTCTTGTGCCTGTGAATAGGCTGCCAAGGGAAGGTGAAGAGCAGCAAGAGCTTTCAGGGCTGGTACCTTCTTTGTGGGAGAAGCAGCTGCACTTTTGCCAATTCCGGAAGAGGTTCTGCCGAGGACCAGCACCATGAGACGTTCCATCTCTGGGAAAGCAGAGATTCCCCAGAGTTCTTGTGCCTGTGAATAGGCTGCCAAGGGAAGGTGAAGAGCAGCAAGAGCTTTCAGGGCTGGCACCTTCCTTGTGGGAGAAGCAGACATACTTTTGCCTTTTAGGAAAGAGGCACTGCCAATAATATGTGCACAGTGTTATTCCTCCTCACGGGAAGCACAGATCCCCAGTGCTCTTGTGCCTGTGAATAGGCTGCCAAGGCAGGGTGAAGATCAGCAAGAGCTTTCAGGGCTGGTACCTTCCTTGTGGGAGAAGCACCCAGATTTTGCCTTTTACGAGAGAGGCGCTCTAATAATATGTGCACTGTGCTATTCCTGCTCAGGGAAAGCACAGATCCGCAGGGTTATTGTGCCTGAGAATAGGCTGCCTAGGCAGGGTGAAGATCAGCAAGAGCTTTCAGGGCTGGCACCTTCCTTGTGGGAGAAGCAGACATACTTTTTCCTTTTAGGAAAGAGGCCCTTCTAAGAATATGTACACTGTGCTATTCCTCCTCAGGGAAAGCATATATCCCCAGGGCTCTTGTGCCTGAGAATAGCCTGCCTAGGCAGGGTGAAGAGCAGCAAGAGCTTTCAGGGCTGGCACCTTCCTTGTGGGAGAAGCAGAGATACTTTTGCCTTTTAGGAGAGAGACGATTCTAATAATATGTGCACTGTGTTATCCCTGCTCAGGGAAAGCACAGATCCCCAGGGCTCTTGTGCCTGTGAATAGGCTGCCTAGGCAGGGTGAAGATCAGCAAGAGCTTTCAGGGCTGGCACCTTCCTTGTGGGAGAAGCACCCGGATTTTGCCTTTTAGGAAAGAGGCGCTTCTAATAATATGTGCACTGTGCTATTCCTCCTCAGGGAAAGAACAAATCCCCAGTTCTCTTGTGCCTGTGAATAGGCTGCCAAGGGAAGGTGAAGAGCAGCAAGAGCTTTCAGGGCTGGCACCTTCCTTGTGGGAGAAGCAGCTGCACTTTTGCCAATTCCGGAAGAGGATGTGCCGAGGACAAGCACCATGAGACTTTCCATCTCTGGGAAAGCACAGATCCCCAGTTCTCTTGTGCCTGTGAATAGGCTGCCAAGGGAAGGTGAAGAACAGGAAGAGCTTTTAGGGGTGGCACCTTCCTTGTGGGAGAAGCAGGAGAATTTTTGCCTTTTAGGAAAGAGGCATTGCAGAGGATGAGCTTCATGAGCTGTTCCTGCTCAGGGAAAGCACAGATCCGCAGGGCTCTTGTGCCTGTGAATAGGCTGCCAAGGGAAGGTGAAGAGCAGCAAGAGCTTTCAGGACTGGTACCTTCTTTGTGGGAGAAGCAGCTGCACTTTTGCCAATTCCGGAAGAGGTTCTGCCGAGGACCAGCACCATGAGACGTTCCATCTCTGGGAAAGCAGAGATTCCCCAGAGTTCTTGTGCCTGTGAATAGGCTGCCAAGGCAGGGTGAAGATCAGCAAGAGCTTTCAGGGCTGGTACCTTCCTTGTGGGAGAAGCACCCAGATTTTGCCTTTTACGAGAGAGGCGCTCTAATAATATGTGCACTGTGCTATTCCTGCTCAGGGAAAGCACAGATCCGCAGGGTTATTGTGCCTGAGAATAGGCTGCCTAGGCAGGGTGAAGATCAGCAAGAGCTTTCAGGGCTGGCACCTTCCTTGTGGGAGAAGCAGACATACTTTTTCCTTTTAGGAAAGAGGCCCTTCTAAGAATATGTACACTGTGCTATTCCTCCTCAGGGAAAGCATATATCCCCAGGGCTCTTGTGCCTGAGAATAGCCTGCCTAGGCAGGGTGAAGAGCAGCAAGAGCTTTCAGGGCTGGCACCTTCCTTGTGGGAGAAGCAGAGATACTTTTGCCTTTTAGGAGAGAGACGATTCTAATAATATGTGCACTGTGTTATCCCTGCTCAGGGAAAGCACAGATCCCCAGGGCTCTTGTGCCTGTGAATAGGCTGCCTAGGCAGGGTGAAGATCAGCAAGAGCTTTCAGGGCTGGCACCCTCCTTGTGGGAGAAGCACCCGGATTTTGCCTTTTAGGAAAGAGGCGCTTCTAATATGTGCACTGTGCTATTCCTCCTCAGGGAAAGAACAAATCCCCAGTTCTCTTGTGCCTGTGAATAGGCTGCCAAGGGAAGGTGAAGAACAGGAAGAGCTTTTAGGGGTGGCACCTTCCTTGTGGGAGAAGCAGGAGAATTTTTGCCTTTTAGGAAAGAGGCATTGCAGAGGATGAGCTTCATGAGCTGTTCCTGCTCAGGGAAAGCACAGATCCGCAGGGCTCTTGTGCCTGTGAATAGGCTGCCAAGGGAAGGTGAAGAGCAGCAAGAGCTTTCAGGGCTGGTACCTTCTTTGTGGGAGAAGCAGCTGCACTTTTGCCAATTCCGGAAGAGGTTCTGCCGAGGACCAGCACCATGAGACGTTCCATCTCTGGGAAAGCAGAGATTCCCCAGAGTTCTTGTGCCTGTGAATAGGCTGCCAAGGGAAGGTGAAGAGCAGCAAGAGCTTTCAGGGCTGGCACCTTCCTTGTGGGAGAAGCAGACATACTTTTGCCTTTTAGGAAAGAGGCACTGCCAATAATATGTGCACAGTGTTATTCCTCCTCACGGGAAGCACAGATCCCCAGTGCTCTTGTGCCTGTGAATAGGCTGCCAAGGCAGGGTGAAGATCAGCAAGAGCTTTCAGGGCTGGTACCTTCCTTGTGGGAGAAGCACCCAGATTTTGCCTTTTACGAGAGAGGCGCTCTAATAATATGTGCACTGTGCTATTCCTGCTCAGGGAAAGCACAGATCCGCAGGGTTATTGTGCCTGAGAATAGGCTGCCTAGGCAGGGTGAAGATCAGCAAGAGCTTTCAGGGCTGGCACCTTCCTTGTGGGAGAAGCAGACATACTTTTTCCTTTTAGGAAAGAGGCCCTTCTAAGAATATGTACACTGTGCTATTCCTCCTCAGGGAAAGCATATATCCCCAGGGCTCTTGTGCCTGAGAATAGCCTGCCTAGGCAGGGTGAAGAGCAGCAAGAGCTTTCAGGGCTGGCACCTTCCTTGTGGGAGAAGCAGCTGCACTTTTGCCAATTCCGGAAGAGGATGTGCCGAGGACAAGCACCATGAGACTTTCCATCTCTGGGAAAGCACAGATCCCCAGTTCTCTTGTGCCTGTGAATAGACTGCCAAGGGAAGGTGAAGAACAGGAAGAGCTTTTAGGGGTGGCACCTTCCTTGTGGGAGAAGCAGGAGAATTTTTGCCTTTTAGGAAAGAGGCATTGCAGAGGATGAGCTTCATGAGCTGTTCCTGCTCAGGGAAAGCACAGATCCGCAGGGCTCTTGTGCCTGTGAATAGGCTGCCAAGGGAAGGTGAAGAGCAGCAAGAGCTTTCAGGGCTGGTACCTTCTTTGTGGGAGAAGCAGCTGCACTTTTGCCAATTCCGGAAGAGGTTCTGCCGAGGACCAGCACCATGAGACGTTCCATCTCTGGGAAAGCAGAGATTCCCCAGAGTTCTTGTGCCTGTGAATAGGCTGCCAAGGGAAGGTGAAGAGCAGCAAGAGCTTTCAGGGCTGGCACCTTCCTTGTGGGAGAAGCAGACATACTTTTGCCTTTTAGGAAAGAGGCACTGCCAATAATATGTGCACAGTGTTATTCCTCCTCACGGGAAGCACAGATCCCCAGTGCTCTTGTGCCTGTGAATAGGCTGCCAAGGCAGGGTGAAGATCAGCAAGAGCTTTCAGGGCTGGTACCTTCCTTGTGGGAGAAGCACCCAGATTTTGCCTTTTACGAGAGAGGCGCTCTAATAATATGTGCACTGTGCTATTCCTGCTCAGGGAAAGCACAGATCCGCAGGGTTATTGTGCCTGAGAATAGGCTGCCTAGGCAGGGTGAAGATCAGCAAGAGCTTTCAGGGCTGGCACCTTCCTTGTGGGAGAAGCAGACATACTTTTTCCTTTTAGGAAAGAGGCCCTTCTAAGAATATGTGCACTGTGTTATCCCTGCTCAGGGAAAGCACAGATCCCCAGGGCTCTTGTGCCTGTGAATAGGCTGCCTAGGCAGGGTGAAGATCAGCAAGAGCTTTCAGGGCTGGCACCTTCCTTGTGGGAGAAGCACCCGGATTTTCCTTTTAGGAAAGAGGCGCTTCTAATATGTGCACTGTGCTATTCCTCCTCAGGGAAAGAACAAATCCCCAGTTCTCTTGTGCCTGTGAATAGGCTGCCAAGGGAAGGTGAAGAGCAGCAAGAGCTTTTAGGGGTGGCACCTTCCTTGTGGGAGAAGCAGGAGAATTTTTGCCTTTTAGGAAAGAGGCATTGCAGAGGATGAGCTTCATGAGCTGTTCCTGCTCAGGGAAAGCACAGATCCGCAGGGCTCTTGTGCCTGTGAATAGGCTGCCAAGGGAAGGTGAAGAGCAGCAAGAGCTTTCAGGGCTGGTACCTTCTTTGTGGGAGAAGCAGCTGCACTTTTGCCAATTCCGGAAGAGGTTCTGCCGAGGACCAGCACCATGAGACGTTCCATCTCTGGGAAAGCAGAGATTCCCCAGAGTTCTTGTGCCTGTGAATAGGCTGCCAAGGGAAGGTGAAGAGCAGCAAGAGCTTTCAGGGCTGGCACCTTCCTTGTGGGAGAAGCAGACATACTTTTGCCTTTTAGGAAAGAGGCACTGCCAATAATATGTGCACAGTGTTATTCCTCCTCACGGGAAGCACAGATCCCCAGTGCTCTTGTGCCTGTGAATAGGCTGCCAAGGCAGGGTGAAGATCAGCAAGAGCTTTCAGGGCTGGTACCTTCCTTGTGGGAGAAGCACCCAGATTTTGCCTTTTACGAGAGAGGCGCTCTAATAATATGTGCACTGTGCTATTCCTGCTCAGGGAAAGCACAGATCCGCAGGGTTATTGTGCCTGAGAATAGGCTGCCTAGGCAGGGTGAAGATCAGCAAGAGCTTTCAGGGCTGGCACCTTCCTTGTGGGAGAAGCAGACATACTTTTTCCTTTTAGGAAAGAGGCCCTTCTAAGAATATGTACACTGTGCTATTCCTCCTCAGGGAAAGCATATATCCCCAGGGCTCTTGTGCCTGAGAATAGCCTGCCTAGGCAGGGTGAAGAGCAGCAAGAGCTTTCAGGGCTGGCACCTTCCTTGTGGGAGAAGCAGAGATACTTTTGCCTTTTAGGAGAGAGACGATTCTAATAATATGTGCACTGTGTTATCCCTGCTCAGGGAAAGCACAGATCCCCAGGGCTCTTGTGCCTGTGAATAGGCTGCCTAGGCAGGGTGAAGATCAGCAAGAGCTTTCAGGGCTGGCACCTTCCTTGTGGGAGAAGCACCCGGATTTTGCCTTTTAGGAAAGAGGCGCTTCTAATAATATGTGCACTGTGCTATTCCTCCTCAGGGAAAGAACAAATCCCCAGTTCTCTTGTGCCTGTGAATAGGCTGCCAAGGGAAGGTGAAGAGCAGCAAGAGCTTTCAGGGCTGGCACCTTCCTTGTGGGAGAAGCAGCTGCACTTTTGCCAATTCCGGAAGAGGATGTGCCGAGGACAAGCACCATGAGACTTTCCATCTCTGGGAAAGCACAGATCCCCAGTTCTCTTGTGCCTGTGAATAGGCTGCCAAGGGAAGGTGAAGAGCAGCAAGAGCTTTCAGGGCTGGTACCTTCTTTGTGGGAGAAGCAGCTGCACTTTTGCCAATTCCGGAAGAGGTTCTGCCGAGGACCAGCACCATGAGACGTTCCATCTCTGGGAAAGCAGAGATTCCCCAGAGTTCTTGTGCCTGTGAATAGGCTGCCAAGGGAAGGTGAAGAGCAGCAAGAGCTTTCAGGGCTGGCACCTTCCTTGTGGGAGAAGCAGACATACTTTTGCCTTTTAGGAAAGAGGCACTGCCAATAATATGTGCACAGTGTTATTCCTCCTCACGGGAAGCACAGATCCCCAGTGCTCTTGTGCCTGTGAATAGGCTGCCAAGGCAGGGTGAAGATCAGCAAGAGCTTTCAGGGCTGGTACCTTCCTTGTGGGAGAAGCACCCAGATTTTGCCTTTTACGAGAGAGGCGCTCTAATAATATGTGCACTGTGCTATTCCTGCTCAGGGAAAGCACAGATCCGCAGGGTTATTGTGCCTGAGAATAGGCTGCCTAGGCAGGGTGAAGATCAGCAAGAGCTTTCAGGGCTGGCACCTTCCTTGTGGGAGAAGCAGACATACTTTTTCCTTTTAGGAAAGAGGCCCTTCTAAGAATATGTACACTGTGCTATTCCTCCTCAGGGAAAGCATATATCCCCAGGGCTCTTGTGCCTGAGAATAGCCTGCCTAGGCAGGGTGAAGAGCAGCAAGAGCTTTCAGGGCTGGCACCTTCCTTGTGGGAGAAGCAGAGATACTTTTGCCTTTTAGGAGAGAGACGATTCTAATAATATGTGCACTGTGTTATCCCTGCTCAGGGAAAGCACAGATCCCCAGGGCTCTTGTGCCTGTGAATAGGCTGCCTAGGCAGGGTGAAGATCAGCAAGAGCTTTCAGGGCTGGCACCTTCCTTGTGGGAGAAGCACCCGGATTTTGCCTTTTAGGAAAGAGGCGCTTCTAATAATATGTGCACTGTGCTATTCCTCCTCAGGGAAAGAACAAATCCCCAGTTCTCTTGTGCCTGTGAATAGGCTGCCAAGGGAAGGTGAAGAGCAGCAAGAGCTTTCAGGGCTGGCACCTTCCTTGTGGGAGAAGCAGCTGCACTTTTGCCAATTCCGGAAGAGGATGTGCCGAGGACAAGCACCATGAGACTTTCCATCTCTGGGAAAGCACAGATCCCCAGTTCTCTTGTGCCTGTGAATAGGCTGCCAAGGGAAGGTGAAGAACAGGAAGAGCTTTTAGGGGTGGCACCTTCCTTGTGGGAGAAGCAGGAGAATTTTTGCCTTTTAGGAAAGAGGCATTGCAGAGGATGAGCTTCATGAGCTGTTCCTGCTCAGGGAAAGCACAGATCCGCAGGGCTCTTGTGCCTGTGAATAGGCTGCCAAGGGAAGGTGAAGAGCAGCAAGAGCTTTCAGGGCTGGTACCTTCTTTGTGGGAGAAGCAGCTGCACTTTTGCCAATTCCGGAAGAGGTTCTGCCGAGGACCAGCACCATGAGACGTTCCATCTCTGGGAAAGCAGAGATTCCCCAGAGTTCTTGTGCCTGTGAATAGGCTGCCAAGGGAAGGTGAAGAGCAGCAAGAGCTTTCAGGGCTGGCACCTTCCTTGTGGGAGAAGCAGACATACTTTTGCCTTTTAGGAAAGAGGCACTGCCAATAATATGTGCACAGTGTTATTCCTCCTCACGGGAAGCACAGATCCCCAGTGCTCTTGTGCCTGTGAATAGGCTGCCAAGGCAGGGTGAAGATCAGCAAGAGCTTTCAGGGCTGGTACCTTCCTTGTGGGAGAAGCACCCAGATTTTGCCTTTTACGAGAGAGGCGCTCTAATAATATGTGCACTGTGCTATTCCTGCTCAGGGAAAGCACAGATCCGCAGGGTTATTGTGCCTGAGAATAGGCTGCCTAGGCAGGGTGAAGATCAGCAAGAGCTTTCAGGGCTGGCACCTTCCTTGTGGGAGAAGCAGACATACTTTTTCCTTTTAGGAAAGAGGCCCTTCTAAGAATATGTACACTGTGCTATTCCTCCTCAGGGAAAGCATATATCCCCAGGGCTCTTGTGCCTGAGAATAGCCTGCCTAGGCAGGGTGAAGAGCAGCAAGAGCTTTCAGGGCTGGCACCTTCCTTGTGGGAGAAGCAGAGATACTTTTGCCTTTTAGGAGAGAGACGATTCTAATAATATGTGCACTGTGTTATCCCTGCTCAGGGAAAGCACAGATCCCCAGGGCTCTTGTGCCTGTGAATAGGCTGCCTAGGCAGGGTGAAGATCAGCAAGAGCTTTCAGGGCTGGCACCTTCCTTGTGGGAGAAGCACCCGGATTTTGCCTTTTAGGAAAGAGGCGCTTCTAATATGTGCACTGTGCTATTCCTCCTCAGGGAAAGAACAAATCCCCAGTTCTCTTGTGCCTGTGAATAGGCTGCCAAGGGAAGGTGAAGAGCAGCAAGAGCTTTCAGGGCTGGCACCTTCCTTGTGGGAGAAGCAGCTGCACTTTTGCCAATTCCTGAAGAGGATGTGCCGAGGACAAGCACCATGAGACTTTCCATCTCTGGGAAAGCACAGATCCCCAGTTCTCTTGTGCCTGTGAATAGGCTGCCAAGGGAAGGTGAAGAACAGGAAGAGCTTTTAGGGGTGGCACCTTCCTTGTGGGAGAAGCAGGAGAATTTTTGCCTTTTAGGAAAGAGGCATTGCAGAGGATGAGCTTCATGAGCTGTTCCTGCTCAGGGAAAGCACAGATCCGCAGGGCTCTTGTGCCTGTGAATAGGCTGCCAAGGGAAGGTGAAGAGCAGCAAGAGCTTTCAGGGCTGGCACCTTCCTTGTGGGAGAAGCAGACATACTTTTGCCTTTTAGGAGAGAGGCACTGCCAATAATATGTGCACAGTGTTATTCCTCCTCACGGGAAGCACAGATCCCCAGTGCTCTTGTGCCTGTGAATAGGCTGCCAAGGCAGGGTGAAGATCAGCAAGAGCTTTCAGGGCTGGTACCTTCCTTGTGGGAGAAGCACCCAGATTTTGCCTTTTACGAGAGAGGCGCTCTAATAATATGTGCACTGTGCTATTCCTGCTCAGGGAAAGCACAGATCCGCAGGGCTATTGTGCCTGAGAATAGGCTGCCTAGGCAGGGTGAAGATCAGCAAGAGCTTTCAGGGCTGGCACCTTCCTTGTGCGAGAAGCAGACATACTTTTTCCTTTTAGGAAAGAGGCCCTTCTAAGAATATGTACACTGTGCTATTCCTCCTCAGGGAAAGCATATATCCCCAGGGCTCTTGTGCCTGAGAATAGCCTGCCTAGGCAGGGTGAAGAGCAGCAAGAGCTTTCAGGGCTGGCACCTTCCTTTTGGGAGAAGCACCCTGACTTTTGCCTTTTAGGAAAGAGCCACTGCCAATAATATGTGCACTGTGCTATTCCTCCTCAGGGAAAGCACAGATTCCCCAGAGTTCTTGTGCTTGTGGGTAGGCTGCCAAGGGAAGGTGAAGATCAGCAAGAGCTTTCAGGGCTTGCACCTTCCTTGTGGGAGAAGCACCCAGATTTTGCCTTTTACGAGAGAGGCGCTCTAATAATATGTGCACTGTGCTATTCCTGCTCAGGGAAAGCACAGATCCGCAGGGTTATTGTGCCTGAGAATAGGCTGCCTAGGCAGGGTGAAGATCAGCAAGAGCTTTCAGGGCTGGCACCTTCCTTGTGCGAGAAGCAGACATACTTTTTCCTTTTAGGAAAGAGGCCCTTCTAAGAATATGTACACTGTGCTATTCCTCCTCAGGGAAAGCATATATCCCCAGGGCTCTTGTGCCTGAGAATAGGCTGCCAAGGGATGGTGAAGAGCAGCAAGAGCTTTCAGGGCTGGCACCTTCCTTGTGGGAGAAGCAGAGATACTTTTGCCTTTTAGGAGAGAGACGATTCTAATAATATGTGCACTGTGTTATCCCTGCTCAGGGAAAGCACAGATCCCCAGGGCTCTTGTGCCTGTGAATAGGCTGCCTAGGCAGGGTGAAGATCAGCAAGAGCTTTCAGGGCTGGCACCTTCCTTGTGGGAGAAGCACCCGGATTTTGCCTTTTAGGAAAGAGGCGCTTCTAATAATATGTGCACTGTGCTATTCCTCCTCAGGGAAAGAACAAATCCCCAGTTCTCTTGTGCCTGTGAATAGGCTGCCAAGGGAAGGTGAAGAGCAGCAAGAGCTTTCAGGGCTGGCACCTTCCTTGTGGGAGAAGCAGCTGCACTTTTGCCAATTCCGGAAGAGGATGTGCCGAGGACAAGCACCATGAGACTTTCCATCTCTGGGAAAGCACAGATCCCCAGTTCTCTTGTGCCTGTGAATAGGCTGCCAAGGGAAGGTGAAGAACAGGAAGAGCTTTTAGGGGTGGCACCTTCCTTGTGGGAGAAGCAGGAGAATTTTTGCCTTTTAGGAAAGAGGCATTGCAGAGGATGAGCTTCATGAGCTGTTCCTGCTCAGGGAAAGCACAGATCCGCAGGGCTCTTGTGCCTGTGAATAGGCTGCCAAGGGAAGGTGAAGAGCAGCAAGAGCTTTCAGGGCTGGTACCTTCTTTGTGGGAGAAGCAGCTGCACTTTTGCCAATTCCGGAAGAGGTTCTGCCGAGGACCAGCACCATGAGACGTTCCATCTCTGGGAAAGCAGAGATTCCCCAGAGTTCTTGTGCCTGTGAATAGGCTGCCAAGGGAAGGTGAAGAGCAGCAAGAGCTTTCAGGGCTGGCACCTTCCTTGTGGGAGAAGCAGACATACTTTTGCCTTTTAGGAAAGAGGCACTGCCAATAATATGTGCACAGTGTTATTCCTCCTCACGGGAAGCACAGATCCCCAGTGCTCTTGTGCCTGTGAATAGGCTGCCAAGGCAGGGTGAAGATCAGCAAGAGCTTTCAGGGCTGGTACCTTCCTTGTGGGAGAAGCACCCAGATTTTGCCTTTTACGAGAGAGGCGCTCTAATAATATGTGCACTGTGCTATTCCTGCTCAGGGAAAGCACAGATCCGCAGGGTTATTGTGCCTGAGAATAGGCTGCCTAGGCAGGGTGAAGATCAGCAAGAGCTTTCAGGGCTGGCACCTTCCTTGTGGGAGAAGCAGACATACTTTTTCCTTTTAGGAAAGAGGCCCTTCTAAGAATATGTACACTGTGCTATTCCTCCTCAGGGAAAGCATATATCCCCAGGGCTCTTGTGCCTGAGAATAGCCTGCCTAGGCAGGGTGAAGAGCAGCAAGAGCTTTCAGGGCTGGCACCTTCCTTGTGGGAGAAGCAGAGATACTTTTGCCTTTTAGGAGAGAGACGATTCTAATAATATGTGCACTGTGTTATCCCTGCTCAGGGAAAGCACAGATCCCCAGGGCTCTTGTGCCTGTGAATAGGCTGCCTAGGCAGGGTGAAGATCAGCAAGAGCTTTCAGGGCTGGCACCTTCCTTGTGGGAGAAGCACCCGGATTTTGCCTTTTAGGAAAGAGGCGCTTCTAATAATATGTGCACTGTGCTATTCCTCCTCAGGGAAAGAACAAATCCCCAGTTCTCTTGTGCCTGTGAATAGGCTGCCAAGGGAAGGTGAAGAGCAGCAAGAGCTTTCAGGGCTGGCACCTTCCTTGTGGGAGAAGCAGCTGCACTTTTGCCAATTCCGGAAGAGGATGTGCCGAGGACAAGCACCATGAGACTTTCCATCTCTGGGAAAGCACAGATCCCCAGTTCTCTTGTGCCTGTGAATAGGCTGCCAAGGGAAGGTGAAGAACAGGAAGAGCTTTTAGGGGTGGCACCTTCCTTGTGGGAGAAGCAGGAGAATTTTTGCCTTTTAGGAAAGAGGCATTGCAGAGGATGAGCTTCATGAGCTGTTCCTGCTCAGGGAAAGCACAGATCCGCAGGGCTCTTGTGCCTGTGAATAGGCTGCCAAGGGAAGGTGAAGAGCAGCAAGAGCTTTCAGGGCTGGTACCTTCTTTGTGGGAGAAGCAGCTGCACTTTTGCCAATTCCGGAAGAGGTTCTGCCGAGGACCAGCACCATGAGACGTTCCATCTCTGGGAAAGCAGAGATTCCCCAGAGTTCTTGTGCCTGTGAATAGGCTGCCAAGGGAAGGTGAAGAGCAGCAAGAGCTTTCAGGGCTGGCACCTTCCTTGTGGGAGAAGCAGACATACTTTTGCCTTTTAGGAAAGAGGCACTGCCAATAATATGTGCACAGTGTTATTCCTCCTCACGGGAAGCACAGATCCCCAGTGCTCTTGTGCCTGTGAATAGGCTGCCAAGGCAGGGTGAAGATCAGCAAGAGCTTTCAGGGCTCGTACCTTCCTTGTGGGAGAAGCACCCAGATTTTGCCTTTTACGAGAGAGGCGCTCTAATAATATGTGCACTGTGCTATTCCTGCTCAGGGAAAGCACAGATCCGCAGGGTTATTGTGCCTGAGAATAGGCTGCCTAGGCAGGGTGAAGATCAGCAAGAGCTTTCAGGGCTGGCACCTTCCTTGTGCGAGAAGCAGACATACTTTTTCCTTTTAGGAAAGAGGCCCTTCTAAGAATATGTACACTGTGCTATTCCTCCTCAGGGAAAGAACAAATCCCCAGTTCTCTTGTGCCTGTGAATAGGCTGCCAAGGGAAGGTGAAGAGCAGCAAGAGCTTTCAGGGCTGGCACCTTCCTTGTGGGAGAAGCAGCTGCACTTTTGCCAATTCCGGAAGAGGATGTGCCGAGGACAAGCACCATGAGACTTTCCATCTCTGGGAAAGCACAGATCCCCAGTTCTCTTGTGCCTGTGAATAGGCTGCCAAGGGAAGGTGAAGAACAGGAAGAGCTTTTAGGGGTGGCACCTTCCTTGTGGGAGAAGCAGGAGAATTTTTGCCTTTTAGGAAAGAGGCATTGCAGAGGATGAGCTTCATGAGCTGTTCCTGCTCAGGGAAAGCACAGATCCGCAGGGCTCTTGTGCCTGTGAATAGGCTGCCAAGGGAAGGTGAAGAGCAGCAAGAGCTTTCAGGGCTGGTACCTTCTTTGTGGGAGAAGCAGCTGCACTTTTGCCAATTCCGGAAGAGGTTCTGCCGAGGACCAGCACCATGAGACGTTCCATCTCTGGGAAAGCAGAGATTCCCCAGAGTTCTTGTGCCTGTGAATAGGCTGCCAAGGGAAGGTGAAGAGCAGCAAGAGCTTTCAGGGCTGGCACCTTCCTTGTGGGAGAAGCAGACATACTTTTGCCTTTTAGGAAAGAGGCACTGCCAATAATATGTGCACAGTGTTATTCCTCCTCACGGGAAGCACAGATCCCCAGTGCTCTTGTGCCTGTGAATAGGCTGCCAAGGCAGGGTGAAGATCAGCAAGAGCTTTCAGGGCTGGTACCTTCCTTGTGGGAGAAGCACCCAGATTTTGCCTTTTACGAGAGAGGCGCTCTAATAATATGTGCACTGTGCTATTCCTGCTCAGGGAAAGCACAGATCCGCAGGGTTATTGTGCCTGAGAATAGGCTGCCTAGGCAGGGTGAAGATCAGCAAGAGCTTTCAGGGCTGGCACCTTCCTTGTGGGAGAAGCAGACATACTTTTTCCTTTTAGGAGAGAGACGATTCTAATAATATGTGCACTGTGTTATCCCTGCTCAGGGAAAGCACAGATCCCCAGGGCTCTTGTGCCTGTGAATAGGCTGCCTAGGCAGGGTGAAGATCAGCAAGAGCTTTCAGGGCTGGCACCTTCCTTGTGGGAGAAGCAGACATACTTTTTCCTTTTAGGAAAGAGGCCCTTCTAAGAATATGTACACTGTGCTATTCCTCCTCAGGGAAAGCATATATCCCCAGGGCTCTTGTGCCTGAGAATAGCCTGCCTAGGCAGGGTGAAGAGCAGCAAGAGCTTTCAGGGCTGGCACCTTCCTTGTGGGAGAAGCAGAGATACTTTTGCCTTTTAGGAGAGAGACGATTCTAATAATATGTGCACTGTGTTATCCCTGCTCAGGGAAAGCACAGATCCCCAGGGCTCTTGTGCCTGTGAATAGGCTGCCTAGGCAGGGTGAAGATCAGCAAGAGCTTTCAGGGCTGGCACCTTCCTTGTGGGAGAAGCACCCGGATTTTGCCTTTTAGGAAAGAGGCGCTTCTAATAATATGTGCACTGTGCTATTCCTCCTCAGGGAAAGAACAAATCCCCAGTTCTCTTGTGCCTGTGAATAGGCTGCCAAGGGAAGGTGAAGAGCAGCAAGAGCTTTCAGGGCTGGCACCTTCCTTGTGGGAGAAGCAGCTGCACTTTTGCCAATTCCGGAAGAGGATGTGCCGAGGACAAGCACCATGAGACTTTCCATCTCTGGGAAAGCACAGATCCCCAGTTCTCTTGTGCCTGTGAATAGGCTGCCAAGGGAAGGTGAAGAACAGGAAGAGCTTTTAGGGGTGGCACCTTCCTTGTGGGAGAAGCAGGAGAATTTTTGCCTTTTAGGAAAGAGGCATTGCAGAGGATGAGCTTCATGAGCTGTTCCTGCTCAGGGAAAGCACAGATCCGCAGGGCTCTTGTGCCTGTGAATAGGCTGCCAAGGGAAGGTGAAGAGCAGCAAGAGCTTTCAGGGCTGGTACCTTCTTTGTGGGAGAAGCAGCTGCACTTTTGCCAATTCCGGAAGAGGTTCTGCCGAGGACCAGCACCATGAGACGTTCCATCTCTGGGAAAGCAGAGATTCCCCAGAGTTCTTGTGCCTGTGAATAGGCTGCCAAGGGAAGGTGAAGAGCAGCAAGAGCTTTCAGGGCTGGCACCTTCCTTGTGGGAGAAGCAGACATACTTTTGCCTTTTAGGAAAGAGGCACTGCCAATAATATGTGCACAGTGTTATTCCTCCTCACGGGAAGCACAGATCCCCAGTGCTCTTGTGCCTGTGAATAGGCTGCCAAGGGAAGGTGAAGAACAGGAAGAGCTTTTAGGGGTGGCACCTTCCTTGTGGGAGAAGCAGGAGAATTTTTGCCTTTTAGGAAAGAGGCATTGCAGAGGATGAGCTTCATGAGCTGTTCCTGCTCAGGGAAAGCACAGATCCGCAGGGCTCTTGTGCCTGTGAATAGGCTGCCAAGGGAAGGTGAAGAGCAGCAAGAGCTTTCAGGGCTGGTACCTTCTTTGTGGGAGAAGCAGCTGCACTTTTGCCAATTCCGGAAGAGGTTCTGCCGAGGACCAGCACCATGAGACGTTCCATCTCTGGGAAAGCAGAGATTCCCCAGAGTTCTTGTGCCTGTGAATAGGCTGCCAAGGGAAGGTGAAGAGCAGCAAGAGCTTTCAGGGCTGGCACCTTCCTTGTGGGAGAAGCAGACATACTTTTGCCTTTTAGGAAAGAGGCACTGCCAATAATATGTGCACAGTGTTATTCCTCCTCACGGGAAGCACAGATCCCCAGTGCTGTTGTGCCTGTGAATAGGCTGCCAAGGCAGGGTGAAGATCAGCAAGAGCTTTCAGGGCTGGTACCTTCCTTGTGGGAGAAGCACCCAGATTTTGCCTTTTACGAGAGAGGCGCTCTAATAATATGTGCACTGTGCTATTCCTGCTCAGGGAAAGCACAGATCCGCAGGGTTATTGTGCCTGAGAATAGGCTGCCTAGGCAGGGTGAAGATCAGCAAGAGCTTTCAGGGCTGGCACCTTCCTTGTGGGAGAAGCAGACATACTTTTTCCTTTTAGGAAAGAGGCCCTTCTAAGAATATGTACACTGTGCTATTCCTCCTCAGGGAAAGCATATATCCCCAGGGCTCTTGTGCCTGAGAATAGCCTGCCTAGGCAGGGTGAAGAGCAGCAAGAGCTTTCAGGGCTGGCACCTTCCTTGTGGGAGAAGCAGAGATACTTTTGCCTTTTAGGAGAGAGACGATTCTAATAATATGTGCACTGTGTTATCCCTGCTCAGGGAAAGCACAGATCCCCAGGGCTCTTGTGCCTGTGAATAGGCTGCCTAGGCAGGGTGAAGATCAGCAAGAGCTTTCAGGGCTGGCACCTTCCTTGTGGGAGAAGCAGCTGCACTTTTGCCAATTCCGGAAGAGGATGTGCCGAGGACAAGCACCATGAGACTTTCCATCTCTGGGAAAGCACAGATCCCCAGTTCTCTTGTGCCTGTGAATAGGCTGCCAAGGGAAGGTGAAGAACAGGAAGAGCTTTTAGGGGTGGCACCTTCCTTGTGGGAGAAGCAGGAGAATTTTTGCCTTTTAGGAAAGAGGCATTGCAGAGGATGAGCTTCATGAGCTGTTCCTGCTCAGGGAAAGCACAGATCCGCAGGGCTCTTGTGCCTGTGAATAGGCTGCCAAGGGAAGGTGAAGAGCAGCAAGAGCTTTCAGGGCTGGTACCTTCTTTGTGGGAGAAGCAGCTGCACTTTTGCCAATTCCGGAAGAGGTTCTGCCGAGGACCAGCACCATGAGACGTTCCATCTCTGGGAAAGCAGAGATTCCCCAGAGTTCTTGTGCCTGTGAATAGGCTGCCAAGGGAAGGTGAAGAGCAGCAAGAGCTTTCAGGGCTGGCACCTTCCTTGTGGGAGAAGCAGACATACTTTTGCCTTTTAGGAAAGAGGCACTGCCAATAATATGTGCACAGTGTTATTCCTCCTCACGGGAAGCACAGATCCCCAGTGCTCTTGTGCCTGTGAATAGGCTGCCAAGGCAGGGTGAAGATCAGCAAGAGCTTTCAGGGCTGGTACCTTCCTTGTGGGAGAAGCACCCAGATTTTGCCTTTTACGAGAGAGGCGCTCTAATAATATGTGCACTGTGCTATTCCTGCTCAGGGAAAGCACAGATCCGCAGGGTTATTGTGCCTGAGAATAGGCTGCCTAGGCAGGGTGAAGATCAGCAAGAGCTTTCAGGGCTGGCACCTTCCTTGTGGGAGAAGCAGACATACTTTTTCCTTTTAGGAGAGAGACGATTCTAATAATATGTGCACTGTGTTATCCCTGCTCAGGGAAAGCACAGATCCCCAGGGCTCTTGTGCCTGTGAATAGGCTGCCTAGGCAGGGTGAAGATCAGCAAGAGCTTTCAGGGCTGGCACCTTCCTTGTGGGAGAAGCACCCGGATTTTGCCTTTTAGGAAAGAGGCGCTTCTAATATGTGCACTGTGCTATTCCTCCTCAGGGAAAGAACAAATCCCCAGTTCTCTTGTGCCTGTGAATAGGCTGCCAAGGGAAGGTGAAGAGCAGCAAGAGCTTTCAGGGCTGGCACCTTCCTTGTGGGAGAAGCAGCTGCACTTTTGCCAATTCCGGAAGAGGATGTGCCGAGGACAAGCACCATGAGACTTTCCATCTCTGGGAAAGCACAGATCCCCAGTTCTCTTGTGCCTGTGAATAGGCTGCCAAGGGAAGGTGAAGAACAGGAAGAGCTTTTAGGGGTGGCACCTTCCTTGTGGGAGAAGCAGGAGAATTTTTGCCTTTTAGGAAAGAGGCATTGCAGAGGATGAGCTTCATGAGCTGTTCCTGCTCAGGGAAAGCACAGATCCGCAGGGCTCTTGTGCCTGTGAATAGGCTGCCAAGGGAAGGTGAAGAGCAGCAAGAGCTTTCAGGGCTGGTACCTTCTTTGTGGGAGAAGCAGCTGCACTTTTGCCAATTCCGGAAGAGGTTCTGCCGAGGACCAGCACCATGAGACGTTCCATCTCTGGGAAAGCAGAGATTCCCCAGAGTTCTTGTGCCTGTGAATAGGCTGCCAAGGGAAGGTGAAGATCAGCAAGAGCTTTCAGGGCTGGCACCTTCCTTGTGGGAGAAGCAGACATACTTTTGCCTTTTAGGAAAGAGGCACTGCCAATAATATGTGCACAGTGTTATTCCTCCTCACGGGAAGCACAGATCCCCAGTGCTGTTGTGCCTGTGAATAGGCTGCCAAGGCAGGGTGAAGATCAGCAAGAGCTTTCAGGGCTGGTACCTTCCTTGTGGGAGAAGCACCCAGATTTTGCCTTTTACGAGAGAGGCGCTCTAATAATATGTGCACTGTGCTATTCCTGCTCAGGGAAAGCACAGATCCGCAGGGTTATTGTGCCTGAGAATAGGCTGCCTAGGCAGGGTGAAGATCAGCAAGAGCTTTCAGGGCTGGCACCTTCCTTGTGGGAGAAGCAGACATACTTTTTCCTTTTAGGAAAGAGGCCCTTCTAAGAATATGTACACTGTGCTATTCCTCCTCAGGGAAAGCATATATCCCCAGGGCTCTTGTGCCTGAGAATAGCCTGCCTAGGCAGGGTGAAGAGCAGCAAGAGCTTTCAGGGCTGGCACCTTCCTTGTGGGAGAAGCAGAGATACTTTTGCCTTTTAGGAGAGAGACGATTCTAATAATATGTGCACTGTGTTATCCCTGCTCAGGGAAAGCACAGATCCCCAGGGCTCTTGTGCCTGTGAATAGGCTGCCTAGGCAGGGTGAAGATCAGCAAGAGCTTTCAGGGCTGGCACCTTCCTTGTGGGAGAAGCACCCGGATTTTGCCTTTTAGGAAAGAGGCGCTTCTAATAATATGTGCACTGTGCTATTCCTCCTCAGGGAAAGAACAAATCCCCAGTTCTCTTGTGCCTGTGAATAGGCTGCCAAGGGAAGGTGAAGAGCAGCAAGAGCTTTCAGGGCTGGCACCTTCCTTGTGGGAGAAGCAGCTGCACTTTTGCCAATTCCGGAAGAGGATGTGCCGAGGACAAGCACCATGAGACTTTCCATCTCTGGGAAAGCACAGATCCCCAGTTCTCTTGTGCCTGTGAATAGGCTGCCAAGGGAAGGTGAAGAACAGGAAGAGCTTTTAGGGGTGGCACCTTCCTTGTGGGAGAAGCAGGAGAATTTTTGCCTTTTAGGAAAGAGGCATTGCAGAGGATGAGCTTCATGAGCTGTTCCTGCTCAGGGAAAGCACAGATCCGCAGGGCTCTTGTGCCTGTGAATAGGCTGCCAAGGGAAGGTGAAGAGCAGCAAGAGCTTTCAGGGCTGGTACCTTCTTTGTGGGAGAAGCAGCTGCACTTTTGCCAATTCCGGAAGAGGTTCTGCCGAGGACCAGCACCATGAGACGTTCCATCTCTGGGAAAGCAGAGATTCCCCAGAGTTCTTGTGCCTGTGAATAGGCTGCCAAGGGAAGGTGAAGAGCAGCAAGAGCTTTCAGGGATGGCACCTTCCTTGTGGGAGAACCAGACATACTTTTGCCTTTTAGGAAAGAGGCGCTTCTAATAATATGTACACTGTGCTATTCCTGCTCAGGGAAAGCACAGATCCCCAGTGCTCTTGTGCCTGTGAATAGGCTGCCAAGGGAAGGTGAACAGCAGTAAGAGCTTTCAGGGCTGGCACCTTCCTTGTGGGAGAAGCAGACATACTTTTGCCTTTTAGGAAAGAGCCAAAGCCGATAATATGCACTCTGCTATTCCTCCTCAGGGAAAGCATATATCCCCAGTGCTCTTGTACCTGTGAATAGGCTGCCTAGGCAGGGTGAAGAGCAGCAAGAGCTTTCAGGGCTGGCAACTTCATTGTGGGAGAAGCAGACATACTTTTGCTTTTTAAGAAAGAGGCACTACCAATATTATGTGCACAGTGTTATTCCTCCTCACGGAAAGTACAGATCCCCAGTGCTCTTGTGCCTGTGAATAGGCTGCCAAGGGAAGGTGAAGAGCAGCAAGAGCTTTCAGGGCTGGCACCTTCCTTCTGGGAGAAGCACCCGGACTTTTGCCTTTTAGGAAAGAGGCATTGCAGAGGATGAGTATCATGAGATGTTCCTCCTCAGGGAAAGCACAGATTCCCAGGCCTCTTGTGCCTGTGAATAGGCTGCCAAGGCAGGGTGAAGAGCAGCAAGAGCTTTCAGGGCTGGTACCTTCTTTGTGGGAGAAGCAGCTGCACTTTTGCCAATTCCGGAAGAGGTTCTGCCGAGGACCAGCACCATGAGACTTTCCATCTCTGGGAAAGCACAGATCCCCAGTTCTCTTGTGCCTGCGAATAGGCTGCCAAGGGAAGGTGAAGAACAGCAAGAGCTTTTAGGGGTGGCACTGTCCTTGTGGGAGAAGCACCCGGATTTTTGCCTTTTAGGAAAGAGGCATTGCAGAGGATGAGCTTCATGAGCTGTTCCTGCTCAGGGAAAGCACAGATCCCCAGGGCTCTTGTGCCTGCGAATAGGCTGCCAAGGGAAGGTGAAGATCAGCAAGAGCTTTCAGGGCTGGCACCTTCCTTGTGGGAGAAGCACCCGGATTTTGCCTTTTAGGAAAGAGTCGCTTTTAATAATATGTGCACTGTGCTATTCCTCCTCAGGGAAAGCACAAATCCCCAGTTCTCTTGTGCCTGTGAATAGGCTGCCAAGGGAAGGTGAAGAGCAGCAAGAGCTTTCAGGGCTGGCACCTTCCTTGTGGGAGAAGCAGACATACTTTTGCCTTTTAGGAAAGAGGCGCTTCTGAGAATATGTACACTCTGCTATTCCTCCTCAGGGAAAGCACAGATCCCCAGTGCTCTTGTGCCTGTGAATAGGCTGCCTAGGCAGGGTGAAGAGCAGCAAGAGCTTTCAGGGCTGGCACCTTCCTTGTGGGAGAAGCAGACATACTTTTGCCTTTTAGGAAAGAGGCGCTTCTAAGAATATGTGCACTGTGCTATTCCTCCTCAGGGAAAGCATATATCCCCTGTGCTCTTGTACCTGTGAATAGGCTGCCAAGGGAAGGTGAAGAGCAGCAAGAGCTTTCAGGGCTGGCACCTTCCTTGTGGGAGAAGCAGAGATACTTTTGCCTTTTAGGAGAAAGACGATTCTAATAATATGTGCACTGTGTTATCCCTGCTCAGGGAAAGCACAGATCCCCAGGGCTCTTGTGCCTGTGAATAGGCTGCCTAGGCAGGGTGAAGATCAGCAAGAGCTTTCAGGGCTGGCACCTTCCTTGTGGGAGAAGCACCCGGATTTTGCCTTTTAGGAAAGAGGCGCTTCTAATAATATGTGCACTGTGCTATTCCTCCTCAGGGAAAGAACAAATCCCCAGTTCTCTTGTGCCTGTGAATAGGCTGCCAAGGGAAGGTGAAGAGCAGCAAGAGCTTTCAGGGCTGGCACCTTCCTTGTGGGAGAACCAGACATACTTTTGCCTTTTAGGAAAGAGGCGCTTCTAAGAATATGTGCACTGTGCTATTCCTCCTCAGGGAAAGCATATATCCCCAGTGCTCTTGTAACTGTGAATAGGCTGCCTAGGCAGGGTGAAGAGCAGCAAGAGCTTTCAGGGCTGGCAACTTCATTGTGGGAGAAGCAGACATACATTTGCTTTTTAAGAAAGAGGCACTACCAATAATATGTGCACAGTGTTATTCCTCCTCACGGAAAGTACAGATCCCCAGTGCTCTTGTGCCTGTGAATAGGCTGCCAAGGGAAGGTGAAGAGCAGCAAGAGCTTTCAGGGCTGGCACCTTCCTTCTGGGAGAAGCACCCGGACTTTTGCCTTTTAGGAAAGAGGCATTGCAGAGGATGAGTATCATGAGATGTTCCTCCTCAGGGAAAGCACAGATTCCCAGGCCTCTTGTGCCTGTGAATAGGCTGCCAAGGCAGGGTGAAGAGCAGCAAGAGCTTTCAGGGCTGGTACCTTCTTTGTGGGAGAAGCAGCTGCACTTTTGCCAATTCCGGAAGAGGTTCTGCCGAGGACCAGCACCATGAGACTTTCCATCTCTGGGAAAGCACAGATCCCCAGTTCTCTTGTGTTGCGAATAGGCTGCCAAGGGAAGGTGAAGAACAGCAAGAGCTTTTAGGGGTGGCACTGTCCTTGTGGGAGAACCACCCGAATTTTTGCCTTTTAGGAAAGAGGCATTGCAGAGGATGAGCTTCATGAGCTGTTCCTGCTCAGGGAAAGCACAGATTCCCCAGAATTCTTGTGCCTGTGGGTAGGCTGCCAAGGGAAGGTGAAGATCAGCAAGAGCTTTCAGGGCTGGCACCTTCCTTGTGGGAGAAGCACCCAGATTTTGCCTTTTACGAGAGAGGCGCTCTAATAATATGTGCACTGTGCTATTCCTGCTCAGGGAAAGCACAGATCCGCAGGGCTATTGTGCCTGAGAATAGGCTGCCTAGGCAGGGTGAAGATCAGCAAGAGCTTTCAGGGCTGGCACTTTCCTTGTGGGAGAAGCAGACATACTTTTTCCTTTTAGGAAAGAGGCCCTTCTAAGAATATGTACACTGTGCTATTCCTCCTCAGGGAAAGCATATATCCCCAGGGCTCTTGTGCCTGAGAATAGCCTGCCTAGGCAGGGTGAAGAGCAGCAAGAGCTTTCAGGGCTGGCACCTTCCTTTTGGGAGAAGCACCCTGACTTTTGCCTTTTAGGAAAGAGGCACTGCCAATAATATGTGCACTGTGCTATTCCTCCTCAGGGAAAGCACAGATTCCCCAGAGTTCTTGTGCTTGTGGGTAGGCTGCCAAGGGAAGGTGAAGATCAGCAAGAGCTTTCAGGGCTGGCACCTTCCTTGTGGGAGAAGCACCCGGATTTTGCCTTTTAGGAAAGAGTCGCTTTTAATAATATGTGCACTGTGCTATTCCTCCTCAGGGAAAGCACAAATCCCCAGTTCTCTTGTGCCTGTGAATAGGCTGCCAAGGGAAGGTGAAGAACAGGAAGAGCTTTTAGGGGGGGCACCTTCCTTGTGGGAGAAGCAGGCGGATTTTTGCCTTTTAGGAAAGAGGCATTGCCGAGGATGAGCATCATGAGCTGTTCCTTCTCAGGGAAAGCACAGATCCGCAGGGCTCTTGTGCCTGTGAATAGGCTGCCAAGGGAAGGTGAACAGCAGCAAGAGCTTTCAGGGCTGGTACCTTCTTTGTGGGAGAAGCAGCTGCACTTTTGCCAATTCCGGAAGAGGTTCTGCCGAGGACCAGCACCATGAGACGTTCCATCTCTGGGAAAGCAGAGATTCCCCAGAGTTCTTGTGCCTGTGAATAGGCAGCCAAGGGAAGGTGAAGAGCAGCAAGAGCTTTCAGGGCTGGCACCTTCCTTGTGGGAGAAGCAGACATACTTTTGCCTTTTAGGAAAGAGGCGCTTCTGAGAATATGTACACTTTGCTATTCCTGCTCAGGGAAAGCACAGATCCCCAGGGCTCTTGTGCCTGTGAATAGGCTGCCTATGCAGGGTGAAGAGCAGCAAGAGCTTTCAGGGCTGGCACCTTCCTTGTGGGAGAAGCAGACATACTTTTGCCTTTTAGGAAAGAGCCAAAGCCGATAATATGCACTCTGCTGTTCCTGCTCAGGGAAAGCACAGATCCCCAGGGCTCTTGTGCCTGTGAATAGGCTGCCAAGGGAAGGTGAAGAGCAGCAAGAGCTTTCAGGGCTGGCACCTTCCTTCTGGGAGAAGCACCCGGACTTTTGCCTTTTAGGAAAGAGGCATTGCAGAGGATGACCTTCATGAGCTGTTCCTGCTCAGGGAAAGCACAGATTCCCCAGAGTTCTTGTGCCTGTGGGTAGGCTGCCAAGGGAAGGTGAAGATCAGCAAGAGCTTTCAGGGCTGGCACCTTCCTTGTGGGAGAAGCAGCTGCACTTTTGCCAATTCCGGAAGAGGATCTGCCGAGGACCAGCACCTTGAGACTTTCCATCTCTGGGAAAGCACAGATCCCCAGTTCTCTTGTGCCTGTGAATAGGCTGCCAAGGGAAGGTGAAGAACAGGAAGAGCTTTTAGGGGGGGCACCTTCCTTGTGGGAGAAGCAAGCGGATTTTTGCCTTTTAGGAAAGAGGCATTGCAGAGGATGAGCTTCATGAGCTGTTCCTGCTCAGGGAAAGCACAGATCCCCAGTGCTCTTGTGCCTGTGAATAGGCTGCCAATGCCGGATGAAGTTCAGCAAGAGCTTTCAGGGCTGGCACCTTCCTTGTGGGAGAAGCACCCGGATTTTGCGTTTTAGGAAGCAGTCATTGCCGAGGATGAGCATCATGAGCTGTTCCTTCTCAGGGAAAGCACAGATCCGCAGGGCTCTTGTGCCTGTGAATAGGCTGCCAAGGGAAGGTGAACAGCAGCAAGAGCTTTCAGGGCTGGTACCTTCTTTGTGGGAGAAGCAGCTGCACTTTTGCCAATTCCGGAAGAGGTTCTGCCGAGGACCAGCACCATGAGACGTTCCATCTCTGGGAAAGCAGAGATTCCCCAGAGTTCTTGTGCCTGTGAATAGGCTGCCAAGGGAAGGTGAAGAGCAGCAAGAGCTTTCAGGGATGGCACCTTCCTTGTGGGAGAACCAGACATTCTTTTGCCTTTTAGGAAAGAGGCGCTTCTAATAATATGTACACTGTGCTATTCCTGCTCAGGGAAAGCACAGATCCCCAGTGCTCTTGTGCCTGTGAATAGGCTGCCAAGGGAAGGTGAACAGCAGCAAGAGCTTTCAGGGATGGCACCTTCCTTGTGGAAGAAGCAGCTGCACTTTTGTCAATTCCGGAACAGGTTCTGCCGAGGACCAGCACCATGAGACGTTCCATCTCTGGGAAAGCAGAGATTCCCCAGAGTTCTTGTGCCTGTGAATAGGCAGCCAAGGGAAGGTGAAGAGCAGCAAGAGCTTTCAGGGCTGGCACCTTCCTTGTGGGAGAAGCAGACATACTTTTGCCTTTTAGGAAAGAGGCGCTTCTGAGAATATGTACACTGTGCTATTCCTGCTCAGGGAAAGCACAGATCCCCAGGGCTCTTGTGCCTGTGAATAGGCTGCCTATGCAGGGTGAAGAGCAGCAAGAGCTTTCAGGGCTGGCACCTTCCTTGTGGGAGAAGCAGACATACTTTTGCCTTTTAGGAAAGAGCCAAAGCCGATAATATGCACTCTGCTGTTCCTGCTCAGGGAAAGCACAGATCCCCAGGGCTCTTGTGCCTGTGAATAGGCTGCCTAGGCAGGGTGAAGAGCAGCAAGAGCTTTCAGGGCTGGCAACTTCATTGTGGGAGAAGCAGACATACTTTTGCTTTTTAAGAAAGAGGCACTACCAATAATATGTGCACAGTGTTATTCCTCCTCACGGAAAGTACAGATCCCCAGTGCTCTTGTGCCTGTGAATAGGCTGCCAAGGGAAGGTGAAGATCAGCAAGAGCTTTCAGGGCTGGCACCTTCCTTGTGGGAGAAGCAGCTGCACTTTTGCCAATTCCGGAAGAGGATCTGCCGAGGACCAGCACCTTGAGACTTTCCATCTCTGGGAAAGCACAGATCCCCAGTTCTCTTGTGCCTGTGAATAGGCTGCCAAGGGAAGGTGAAGAACAGGAAGAGCTTTTAGGGGGGGCACCTTCCTTGTGGGAGAAGCAGGCGGATTTTTGCCTTTTAGGAAAGAGGCATTGCAGAGGATGAGCTTCATGAGCTGTTCCTGCTCAGGGAAAGCACAGATCCCCAGTGCTCTTGTGCCTGTGAATAGGCTGCCAAGGCCGGATGAAGTTCAGCAAGAGCTTTCAGGGCTGGCACCTTCCTTGTTGGAGAAGCACCCGGATTTTGCGTTTTAGGAAGCAGTCATTGCCGAGGATGAGCATCATGAGCTGTTCCTTCTCAGGGAAACCACAGATCCGCAGGGCTCTTGTGCCTGTGAATAGGCTGCCAAGGGAAGGTGAAGAGCAGCAAGAGCTTTCAGGGATGGCACCTTCCTTGTGGGAGAACCAGACATACTTTTGCCTTTTAGGAAAGAGGCGCTTCTAATAATATGTACACTGTGCTATTCCTGCTCAGGGAAAGCACAGATCCCCAGGGCTCTTGTGCCTGTGAATAGGCTGCCAAGGGAAGGTGAAGAGCAGCAAGAGCTTTCAGGGCTGGCACCTTCCTTGTGGGAGAAGCAGACATACTTTTGCCTTTTAGGAAAGAGCCAAAGCCGATAATATGCACTCTGCTGTTCCTGCTCAGGGAAAGTACAGATCCCCAGTGCTCTTGTGCCTGTGAATAGGCTGCCAAGGGAAGGTGAAGAGCAGCAAGAGCTTTCAGGGATGGCACCTTCCTTCTGGGAGAAGCACCCGGTCCTTTGCCTTTTAAGGAAAGAGGCATTGCAGAGGATGAGTATCATGAGATGTTCCTCCTCAGGGAAAGCACAGATTCCCAGGCCTCTTGTGCCTGTGAATAGGCTGCCAAGGCAGGGTGAAGAGCAGCAAGAGCTTTCAGGGCTGGTACCTTCTTTGTGGGAGAAGCAGCTGCACTTTTGCCAATTCCGGAAGAGGTTCTGCCGAGGACCAGCACCATGAGACTTTCCATCTCTGGGAAAGCACAGATCCCCAGTTCTCTTGTGCCTGCGAATAGGCTGCCAAGGGAAGGTGAAGAACAGCAAGAGCTTTTAGGGGTGGCACTGTCCTTGTGGGAGAAGCACCCGGATTTTTGCCTTTTAGGAAAGAGGCATTGCAGAGGATGAGCTTCATGAGCTGTTCCTGCTCAGGGAAAGCACAGATTCCCCAGAGTTCTTGTGCCTGTGGGTAGGCTGCCAAGGGAAGGTGAAGATCAGCAAGAGCTTTCAGGGCTGGCACCTTCCTTGTGGGACAAGCAGATATACTTTTGCCTTTAAGGAAAGAGGCACTGCCAATAATATGTGCACAGTGTTATTCCTCCTCACGGGAAGTACAGATCCCCAGTTCTCTTGTGCCTGTGAATAGGCTGCCAAGGGAAGGTGAAGAGCAGCAAGAGCTTTCAGGGCTGGCACCTTCCTTGTGGGAGAAGCACCCGGATTTTGCCTTTTAGGAAAGAGTCGCTTTTAATAATATGTGCACTGTGCTATTCCTCCTCAGGGAAAGCACAAATCCCCAGTTCTCTTGTGCCTGTGAATAGGCTGCCAAGGGAAGGTGAAGAGCAGCAAGAGCTTTCAGGGCTGGCACCTTCCTTGTGGGAGAAGCAGCTGCACTTTTGCCAATTCCGGAAGAGGATCTGCCGAGGACCAGCACCTTGAGACTTTCCATCTCTGGGAAAGCACAGATCCCCAGTACTCTTGTGCCTGTGAATAGGCTGCCAAGGGAAGGTGAAGAACAGGAAGAGCTTTTAGGGGGGGCACCTTCCTTGTGGGAGAAGCAGGCGGATTTTTGCCTTTTAGGAAAGAGGCATTGCAGAGGATGAGCTTCATGAGCTGTTCCTGCTCAGGGAAAGCACAGATCCCCAGTGCTCTTGTGCCTGTGAATAGGCTGCCAATGCCGGATGAAGTTCAGCAAGAGCTTTCAGGGCTGGCACCTTCCTTGTTGGAGAAGCACCCGGATTTTGCGTTTTAGGAAGCAGTCATTGCCGAGGATGAGCATCATGAGCTGTTCCTTCTCAGGGAAACCACAGATCCTCAGGGCTCTTGTGCCTGTGAATAGGCTGCCAAGGGAAGGTGAAGAGCAGCAAGAGCTTTCAGGGCTGGCACCTTCCTTGTGGGAGAAGCAGACATACTTTTGCCTTTTAGGAAAGAGGCGCTTCTGAGAATATGTGCACTGTGCTATTCCTGCTCAGGGAAAGCACATATCCGCAGGGTTATTGTGCCTGAGAATAGGCTGCCTAGGCAGGGTGAAGATCAGCAAGAGCTTTCAGGGCTGGCACCTTCCTTGTGGGAGAAGCAGACATACTTTTGCCTTTTAGGAAAGAGGCCCTTCTAAGAATATGTACACTGTGCTATTCCTCCTCAGGGAAAGCATATATCCCCAGGGCTTTTGTGCCTGAGAATAGCCTGCCTAGGCAGGGTGAAGAGCAGCAAGAGCTTTCAGGGCTGGCACCTTCCTTGTGGGAGAAGCACCCTGACTTTTGCCTTTTAGGAAAGAGTCGCTTTTAATAATATGTGCACTGTGCTATTCCTCCTCAGGGAAAGCACAAATCCCCAGTTCTCTTGTGCCTGTGAATAGGCTGCCAAGGGAAGGTGAAGAGCAGCAAGAGCTTTCAGGGCTGGTACCTTCTTTGTGGGAGAAGCAGCTGCACTTTTGCCAATTCCGGAAGAGGTTCTGCCGAGGACCAGCACCATGAGACGTTCCATCTCTGGGAAAGCAGAGATTCCCCAGAGTTCTTGTGCCTGTGAATAGGCTGCCAAGGGAAGGTGAAGAGCAGCAAGAGCTTTCAGGGATGGCACCTTCCTTGTGGGAGAACCAGACATTCTTTTGCCTTTTAGGAAAGAGGCGCTTCTAATAATATGTACACTGTGCTATTCCTGCTCAGGGAAAGCACAGTTCCCCAGTGCTCTTGTGCCTGTGAATAGGCTGCCAAGGGAAGGTGAACAGCAGCAAGAGCTTTCAGGGCTGGCACCTTCCTTGTGGAAGAAGCAGCTGCACTTTTGTCAATTCCGGAAGAGGTTCTGCCGAGGACCAGCACCATGAGACGTTCCATCTCTGGGAAAGCAGAGATTCCCCAGAGTTCTTGTGCCTGTGAATAGGCAGCCAAGGGAAGGTGAAGAGCAGCAAGAGCTTTCAGGGCTGGCACCTTCCTTGTGGGAGAAGCAGACATACTTTTGCCTTTTAGGAAAGAGGCGCTTCTGAGAATATGTACACTGTGCTATTCCTGCTCAGGGAAAGCACAGATCCCCAGGGCTCTTGTGCCTGTGAATAGGCTGCCTATGCAGGGTGAAGAGCAGCAAGAGCTTTCAGGGCTGGCACCTTCCTTGTGGGAGAAGCAGACATAGTTTTGCCTTTTAGGAAAGAGCCAAAGCCGATAATATGCACTCTGCTGTTCCTGCTCAGGGAAAGCACAGATCCCCAGGGCTCTTGTGCCTGTGAATAGGCTGCCTAGGCAGGGTGAAGAGCAGCAAGAGCTTTCAGGGCTGGCAACTTCATTGTGGGAGAAGCAGACATACTTTTGCTTTTTAAGAAAGAGGCACTACCAATAATATGTGCACAGTGTTATTCCTCCTCACGGAAAGTACAGATCCCCAGTGCTCTTGTGCCTGTGAATAGGCTGCCAAGGGAAGGTGAAGAGCAGCAAGAGCTTTCAGGGCTGGCACCTTCCTTCTGGGAGAAGCACCCGGACTTTTGCCTTTTAGGAAAGAGGCATTGCAGAGGATGAGCTTCATGAGCTGTTCCTGCTCAGGGAAAGCACAGATTCCCCAGAGTTCTTGTGCCTGTGGGTAGGCTGCCAAGGGAAGGTGAAGAGCAGCAAGAGCTTTCAGGGCTGGCACCTTCCTTGTGGGAGAAGCAGCTGCACTTTTGCCAATTCCGGAAGAGGATCTGCCGAGGACCAGCACCTTGAGACTTTCCATCTCTGGGAAAGCACAGATCCCCAGTTCTCTTGTGCCTGTGAATAGGCTGCCAAGGGAAGGTGAAGAACAGCAAGAGCTTTTAGGGGTGGCACTGTCCTTGTGGGAGAAGCACCCGGATTTTTGCCTTTTAGGAAAGAGGCATTGCAGAGGATGAGCTTCATGAGCTGTTCCTGCTCAGGGAAAGCACAGATCCCCAGTGCTCTTGTGCCTGTGAATAGGCTGCCAATGCCGGATGAAGTTCAGCAAGAGCTTTCAGGGCTGGCACCTTCCTTGTTGGAGAAGCACCCGGATTTTGCGTTTTAGGAAGCAGTCATTGCCGAGGATGAGCATCATGAGCTGTTCCTTCTCAGGGAAACCACAGATCCGCAGGGCTCTTGTGCCTGTGAATAGGCTGCCAAGGGAAGGTGAAGAGCAGCAAGAGCTTTCAGGGATGGCACCTTCCTTGTGGGAGAACCAGACATACTTTTGCCTTTTAGGAAAGAGGCGCTTCTAATAATATGTACACTGTGCTATTCCTGCTCAGGGAAAGCACAGATCCCCAGTGCTCTTGTGCCTGTGAATAGGCTGCCAAGGGAAGGTGAAGAGCAGCAAGAGCTTTCAGGGCTGGCACCTTCCTTGTGGGAGAAGCAGACATACTTTTGCCTTTTAGGAAAGAGCCAAAGCCGATAATATGCACTCTGCTGTTCCTGCTCAGGGAAAGCACAGATCCCCAGGGCTCTTGTGCCTGTGAATAGGCTGCCTAGGCAGGGTGAAGAGCAGCAAGAGCTTTCAGGGCTGGCACCTTCCTTGTGGGAGAAGCAAACATACTTTTGCCTTTTAGGAAAGAGGCACTGCCAATAATATGTGCACAGTGTTATTCCTCCTCACGGAAAGTACAGATCCCCAGTGCTCTTGTGCCTGTGAATAGGCTGCCAAGGGAAGGTGAAGAGCAGCAAGAGCTTTCAGGGCTGGCACCTTCCTTCTGGGAGAAGCACCCGGTCCTTTGCCTTTTAAGGAAAGAGGCATTGCAGAGGATGAGTATCATGAGATGTTCCTCCTCAGGGAAAGCACAGATTCCCAGGCCTCTTGTGCCTGTGAATAGGCTGCCAAGGCAGGGTGAAGAGCAGCAAGAGCTTTCAGGGCTGGTACCTTCTTTGTGGGAGAAGCAGCTGCACTTTTGCCAATTCCGGAAGAGGTTCTGCCGAGGACCAGCACCATGAGACTTTCCATCTCTGGGAAAGCACAGATCCCCAGTTCTCTTGTGCCTGCGAATAGGCTGCCAAGGGAAGGTGAAGAACAGCAAGAGCTTTTAGGGGTGGCACTGTCCTTGTGGGAGAAGCACCCGGATTTTTGCCTTTTAGGAAAGAGGCATTGCAGAGGATGAGCTTCATGAGCTGTTCCTGCTCAGGGAAAGCACAGATTCCCCAGAGTTCTTGTGCCTGTGGGTAGGCTGCCAAGGGAAGGTGAAGATCAGCAAGAGCTTTCAGGGCTGGCACCTTCCTTGTGGGACAAGCAGATATACTTTTGCCTTTAAGGAAAGAGGCACTGCCAATAATATGTGCACAGTGTTATTCCTCCTCACGGGAAGTACAGATCCCCAGTTCTCTTGTGCCTGTGAATAGGCTGCCAAGGGAAGGTGAAGAGCAGCAAGAGCTTTCAGGGCTGGTACCTTCCTTGTGGGAGAAGCACCCAGATTTTGCCTTTTACGAGAGAGGCGCTCTAATAATATGTGCACTGTGCTATTCCTGCTCAGGGAAAGCACAGATCCGCAGGGCTATTGTGCCTGAGAATAGGCTGCCTAGGCAGGGTGAAGATCAGCAAGAGCTTTCAGGGCTGGCACCTTCCTTGTGCGAGAAGCAGACATACTTTTGCCTTTTAGGAAAGAGGCCCTTCTAAGAATATGTACACTGTGCTATTCCTCCTCAGGGAAAGCATATATCCCCAGGGCTCTTGTGCCTGAGAATAGCCTGCCTAGGCAGGGTGAAGAGCAGCAAGAGCTTTCAGGGCTGGCACCTTCCTTGTGGGAGAAGCACCCGGATTTTGCCTTTTAGGAAAGAGTCGCTTTTAATAATATGTGCACTGTGCTATTCCTCCTCAGGGAAAGCACAAATCCCCAGTTCTCTTGTGCCTGTGAATAGGCTGCCAAGGGAAGGTGAAGAGCAGCAAGAGCTTTCAGGGCTGGCACCTTCCTTGTGGGAGAAGCAGCTGCACTTTTGCCAATTCCGGAAGAGGATCTGCCGAGGACCAGCACCTTGAGACTTTCCATCTCTGGGAAAGCACAGATCCCCAGTTCTCTTGTGCCTGTGAATAGGCTGCCAAGGGAAGGTGAAGAACAGGAAGAGCTTTTAGGGGGGGCACCTTCCTTGTGGGAGAAGCAGGCGGATTTTTGCCTTTTAGGAAAGAGGCATTGCAGAGGATGAGCTTCATGAGCTGTTCCTGCTCAGGGAAAGCACAGATCCCCAGTGCTCTTGTGCCTGTGAATAGGCTGCCAATGCCGGATGAAGTTCAGCAAGAGCTTTCAGGGCTGGCACCTTCCTTGTTGGAGAAGCACCCGGATTTTGCGTTTTAGGAAGCAGTCATTGCCGAGGATGAGCATCATGAGCTGTTCCTTCTCAGGGAAACCACAGATCCGCAGGGCTCTTGTGCCTGTGAATAGGCTGCCAAGGGAAGGTGAAGAGCAGCAAGAGCTTTCAGGGCTGGCACCTTCCTTCTGGGAGAAGCACCCGGACTTTTGCCTTTTAGGAAAGAGGCATTGCAGAGGATGAGTATCATGAGATGTTCCTCCTCAGGGAAAGCACAGATTCCCAGGCCTCTTGTGCCTGTGAATAGGCTGCCAAGGCAGGGTGAAGAGCAGCAAGAGCTTTCAGGGCTGGTACCTTCTTTGTGGGAGAAGCAGCTGCACTTTTGCCAATTCCGGAAGAGGTTCTGCCGAGGACCAGCACCATGAGACTTTCCATCTCTGGGAAAGCACAGATCCCCAGTTCTCTTGTGCCTGCGAATAGGCTGCCAAGGGAAGGTGAAGAACAGGAAGAGCTTTTAGGGGTGGCACTGTCCTTGTGGGAGAAGCACCCGAATTTTTGCCTTTTAGGAAAGAGGCATTGCAGAGGATGAGCTTCATGAGCTGTTCCTGCTCAGGGAAAGCACAGATTCCCCAGAGTTCTTGTGCCTGTGGGTAGGCTGCCAAGGGAAGGTGAAGATCAGCAAGAGCTTTCAGGGCTGGCACCTTCCTTGTGGGACAAGCAGATATACTTTTGCCTTTAAGGAAAGAGGCACTGCCAATAATATGTGCACAGTGTTATTCCTCCTCACGGGAAGCACAGATCCCCAGTGCTCTTGTGCCTGTGAATAGGCTGCCAAGGCAGGGTGAAGATCAGCAAGAGCTTTCAGGGCTGGTACCTTCCTTGTGGGAAAAAAACCCAGATTTTGCCTTTTACGAGAGAGGCGCTCTAATAATATGTGCACTGTGCTATTCCTGCTCAGGGAAAGCACAGATCCGCAGGGCTATTGTGCCTGAGAATAGGCTGCCTAGGCAGGGTGAAGATCAGCAAGAGCTTTCAGGGCTGGCACCTTCCTTGTGGGAGAAGCAGACATACTTTTTCCTTTTAGGACAGAGACGATTCTAATAATATGTGCACTGTGCTATTCCTCCTCAGGGAAAGCACAGATCCCCAGGGCTCTTGTGCCTGAGAATAGCCTGCCTAGGCAGGGTGAAGAGCAGCAAGAGCTTTCAGGGCTGGCACCTTCCTTGTGGGAGAAGCACCCTGACTTTTGCCTTTTAGGAAAGAGGCACTGCCAATAATATGTGCACTGTGCTATTCCTCCTCAGGGAAAGCACAGATTCCCCAGAGTTCTTGTGCTTGTGGGTAGGCTGCCAAGGGAAGGTGAAGATCAGCAAGAGCTTTCAGGGCTTGCACCTTCCTTGTGGGAGAAGCAGACATACTTTTGCCTTTTAGGACAGAGACGATTCTAATAATATGTGCACTGTGTTATTCCTGCTCAGGGAAAGCACAGATCGCCAGGGCTCTTGTGCCTGTGAATAGGCTGCCTAGGCAGGGTGAAGATCAGCAAGAGCTTTCAGGGCTGGCACCTTCCTTGTGGTAGAAGCACCCGGATTTTGCCTTTTAGGAAAGAGTCGCTTTTAATAATATGTGCACTGTGCTATTCCTCCTCAGGGAAAGCACAAATCCCCAGTTCTCTTGTGCCTGTGAATAGGCTGCCAAGGGAAGGTGAAGAGCAGCAAGAGCTTTCAGGGCTGGCACCTTCCTTGTGGGAGAAGCAGCTGCACTTTTGCCAATTCCGGAAGAGGATCTGCCGAGGACCAGCACCTTGAGACTTTCCATCTCAGGGAAAGCACAGATTCCCCAGAGTTCTTGTGCTTGTGGGTAGGCTGCCAAGGGAAGGTGAAGAGCAGCAAGAGCTTTCAGGGCTGGCACCTTCCTTGTGGGAGAAGCAGACATACTTTTGCCTTTTAGGAAAGAGGCGCTTCTGAGAATATGTACACTCTGCTATTCCTCCTCAGGGAAAGCACAGATCCCCAGTGCTCTTGTGCCTGTGAATAGGCTGCCAAGGGAAGGTGAAGAACAGGAAGAGCTTTTAGGGGGGGCACCTTCCTTGTGGGAGAAGCAGGCGGATTTTTGCCTTTTAGGAAAGAGGCATTGCAGAGGATGAGCTTCATGAGCTGTTCCTGCTCAGGGAAAGCACAGATCCCCAGTGCTCTTGTGCCTGTGAATAGGCTGCCAATGCCGGATGAAGTTCAGCAAGAGCTTTCAGGGCTGGCACCTTCCTTGTTGGAGAAGCACCCGGATTTTGCGTTTTAGGAAGCAGTCATTGCCGAGGATGAGCATCATGAGCTGTTCCTTCTCAGGGAAACCACAGATCCGCAGGGCTCTTGTGCCTGTGAATAGGCTGCCAAGGGAAGGTGAAGAGCAGCAAGAGCTTTCAGGGCTGGTACCTTCTTTGTGGGAGAACCAGACATTCTTTTGCCTTTTAGGAAAGAGGCGCTTCTAATAATATGTACACTGTGCTATTCCTGCTCATGGAAAGCACAGATCCCCAGTGCTCTTGTGCCTGTGAATAGGCTGCCAAGGGAAGGTGAAGAGCAGCAAGAGCTTTCAGGGCTGGTACCTTCTTTGTGGGAGAAGCAGCTGCACTTTTGCCAATTCCGGAAGAGGTTCTGCCGAGGACCAGCACCATGAGACGTTCCATCTCTGGGAAAGCAGAGATTCCCCAGAGTTCTTGTGCCTGTGAATAGGCTGCCAAGGGAAGGTGAAGAGCAGCAAGAGCTTTCAGGGCTGGCACCTTCCTTGTGGGAGAACCAGACATTCTTTTGCCTTTTAGGAAAGAGGCGCTTCTAATAATATGTACACTGTGCTATTCCTGCTCAGGGAAAGCACAGATCCCCAGTGCTCTTGTGCCTGTGAATAGGCTGCCAAGGGAAGGTGAAGAGCAGCAAGAGCTTTCAGGGCTGGCACCTTCCTTCTGGGAGAAGCACCCGGACTTTTGCCTTTTAGGAAAGAGGCATTGCAGAGGATGAGCTTCATGAGCTGTTCCTGCTCAGGGAAAGCACAGATTCCAAAGAGTTCTTGTGCCTGTGAATAGGCTGCCTAGGCAGGGTGAAGAGCAGCAAGAGCTTTCAGGGCTGGCACCTTCCTTGTGGGAGAAGCAGACATACTTTTGCCTTTTAGGAAAGAGGCACTGCCAATAATATGTGCACAGTGTTATTCCTCCTCACGGAAAGTACAGATCCCCAGTGCTCTTGTGCCTGTGAATAGGCTGCCAAGGGAAGGTGAAGAGCAGCAAGAGCTTTCAGGGCTGGCACCTTCCTTCTGGGAGAAGCACCCGGTCTTTTGCCTTTTAGGAAAGAGGCATTGCAGAGGATGAGTATCATGAGATGTTCCTCCTCAGGGAAAGCACAGATTCCCAGGCCTCTTGTGCCTGTGAATAGGCTGCCAAGGCAGGGTGAAGAGCAGCAAGAGCTTTCAGGGCTGGTACCTTCTTTGTGGGAGAAGCAGCTGCACTTTTGCCAATTCCGGAAGAGGTTCTGCCGAGGACCAGCACCATGAGACTTTCCATCTCTGGGAAAGCACAGATCCCCAGTTCTCTTGTGCCTGCGAATAGGCTGCCAAGGGAAGGTGAAGAACAGCAAGAGCTTTTAGGGGTGGCACTGTCCTTGTGGGAGAAGCACCCGGATTTTTGCCTTTTAGGAAAGAGGCATTGCAGAGGATGAGCTTCATGAGCTGTTCCTGCTCAGGGAAAGCACAGATTCCCCAGAGTTCTTGTGCCTGTGGGTAGGCTGCCAAGGGAAGGTGAAGATCAGCAAGAGCTTTCAGGGCTGGCACCTTCCTTGCGGGACAAGCAGATATACTTTTGCCTTTAAGGAAAGAGGCACTGCCAATAATATGTGCACAGTGTTATTCCTCCTCACGGGAAGTACAGATCCCCAGTTCTCTTGTGCCTGTGAATAGGCTGCCAAGGGAAGGTGAAGAGCAGCAAGAGCTTTCAGGGCTGGCACCTTCCTTGTCGGAGAAGCAGACATACTTTTGCCTTTTAGGAGAGAGGCACTGCCAATAATATGTGCACAGTGTTATTCCTCCTCACGGGAAGCACAGATCCCCAGTGCTCTTGTGCCTGTGAATAGGCTGCCAAGGCAGGGTGAAGATCAGCAAGAGCTTTCAGGGCTGGCACCTTCCTTGTGGGAGAAGCAGACATACTTTTGCCTTTTAGGAAAGAGCCAAAGCCGATAATATGCACTCTGCTGTTCCTGCTCAGGGAAAGCACAGATCCCCAGGGCTCTTGTGCCTGTGAATAGGCTGCCTAGGCAGGGTGAAGAGCAGCAAGAGCTTTCAGGGCTGGCACCTTCCTTGTGGGAGAAGCAGACATACTTTTGCCTTTTAGGAAAGAGGCGCTTCTAAGAATATGTGCACTGTGCTATTCCTCCTCAGGGAAAGCATATATCCCCAGTGCTCTTGTACCTGTGAATAGGCTGCCTAGGCAGGGTGAAGAGCAGCAAGAGCTTTCAGGGCTGGCAACTTCATTGTGGGAGAAGCAGACATACTTTTGCTTTTTAAGAAAGAGGCACTACCAATAATATGTGCACAGTGTTATTCCTCCTCACGGAAAGTACAGATCCCCAGTGCTCTTGTGCCTGTGAATAGGCTGCCAAGGGAAGGTGAAGAGCAGCAAGAGCTTTCAGGGCTAGCACCTTCCTTCTGGGAGAAGCACCCGGACTTTTGCCTTTTAGGAAAGAGGCATTGCAGAGGATGAGTATCATGAGATGTTCCTCCTCAGGGAAAGCACAGATTCCCAGGCCTCTTGTGCCTGTGAATAGGCTGCCAAGGCAGGGTGAAGAGCAGCAAGAGCTTTCAGGGCTGGTACCTTCTTTGTGGGAGAAGCAGCTGCACTTTTGCCAATTCCGGAAGAGGTTCTGCCGAGGACCAGCACCATGAGACTTTCCATCTCTGGGAAAGCACAGATCCCCAGTTCTCTTGTGCCTGCGAATAGGATGCCAAGGGAAGGTGAAGAACAGCAAGAGCTTTTAGGGGTGGCACTGTCCTTGTGGGAGAAGCACCCGAATTTTTGCCTTTTAGGAAAGAGGCATTGCAGAGGATGAGCTTCATGAGCTGTTCCTGCTCAGGGAAAGCACAGATTCCCCAGAGTTCTTGTGCCTGTGGGTAGGCTGCCAAGGGAAGGTGAAGATCAGCAAGAGCTTTCAGGGCTGGCACCTTCCTTGTGGGACAAGCAGATATACTTTTGCCTTTAAGGAAAGAGGCACTGCCAATAATATGTGCACAGTGTTATTCCTCCTCACGGGAAGCACAGATCCCCAGTGCTCTTGTGCCTGTGAATAGGCTGCCAAGGCAGGGTGAAGATCAGCAAGAGCTTTCAGGGCTGGCACCTTCCTTGTGGGAGAAGCAGACATACTTTTGCCTTTTAGGAGAGAGGCACTGCCAATAATATGTGCACTGTGCTATTCCTCCTCAGGGAAAGCATATATCCTCATCGCTCTTGTGCCTGAGAATAGCCTGCCTAGGCAGGGTGAAGAGCAGCAAGAGCTTTCAGGGCTGGCACCTTCCTTGTGGGAGAAGCACCCTGACTTTTGCCTTTTAGGAAAGAGGCACTGCCAATAATATGTGCACTGTGCTATTCCTCCTCAGGGAAAGCACAGATTCCCCAGAGTTCTTGTGCTTCTGGGTAGGCTGCCAAGGGAAGGTGAAGATCAGCAAGAGCTTTCAGGGCTTGCACCTTCCTTGTGGGAGAAGCAGACATACTTTTGCCTTTTAGGAGAGAGACGATTCTAATAATATGTGCACTGTGTTATTCCTGCTCAGGGAAAGCACAGATCCCCAGGGCTCTTGTGCCTGTGAATAGGCTGCCTAGGCAGGGTGAAGATCAGCAAGAGCTTTCAGGGCTGGCACCTTCCTTGTGGGAGAAGCACCCGGATTTTGCCTTTTAGGAAAGAGTCGCTTTTAATAATATGTGCACTGTGCTATTCCTCCTCAGGGAAAGAACAAATCCCCAGTTCTCTTGTGCCTGTGAATAGGCTGCCAAGGGAAGGTGAAGAGCAGCAAGAGCTTTCAGGGCTGGCACCTTCCTTGTGGGAGAAGCAGCTGCACTTTTGCCAATTCCGGAAGAGGTTCTGCCGAGGACCAGCACCTTGAGACTTTCCATCTCTGGGAAAGCACAGATCCCCAGTTCTCTTGTGCCTGTGAATAGGCTGCCAAGGGAAGGTGAAGAACAGGAAGAGCTTTTAGGGGGGGCACCTTCCTTGTGGGAGAAGCAGGCGGATTTTTGCCTTTTAGGAAAGAGGCATTGCAGAGGATGAGCTTCATGAGCTGTTCCTGCTCAGGGAAAGCACAGATCCCCAGTGCTCTTGTGCCTGTGAATAGGCTGCCAATGCCGGATGAAGTTCAGCAAGAGCTTTCAGGGCTGGCACCTTCCTTGTTGGAGAAGCACCCGGATTTTGCGTTTTAGGAAGCAGTCATTGCCGAGGATGAGCATCATGAGCTGTTCCTTCTCAGGGAAACCACAGATCCGCAGGGCTCTTGTGCCTGTGAATAGGCTGCCAAGGGAAGGTGAACAGCAGCAAGAGCTTTCAGGGCTGGCACCTTCCTTGTGGAAGAAGCAGCTGCACTTTTGTCAATTCCGGAAGAGGTTCTGCCGAGGACCAGCACCATGAGACTTACCATCTCTGGGAAAGCAGAGATTCCCCAGAGTTCTTGTGCCTGTGAATAGGCAGCCAAGGGAAGGTGAAGAGCAGCAAGAGCTTTCAGGGCTGGCACCTTCCTTGTGGGAGAAGCAGACATACTTTTGCCTTTTAGGAAAGAGGCGCTTCTGAGAATATGTACACTGTGCTATTCCTCCTCAGGGAAAGCACAGATCCCCAGTGCTCTTGTGCCTGTGAATAGGCTGCCTAGGCAGGGTGAAGAGCAGCAAGAGCTTTCAGGGCTGGCACCTTCCTTGTGGGAGAAGCAGACATACTTTTGCCTTTTAGGAAAGAGCCAAAGCCGATAATATGCACTCTGCTGTTCCTGCTCAGGGAAAGCACAGATCCCCAGGGCTCTTGTGCCTGCGAATAGGCTGCCAAGGGAAGGTGAAGAACAGCAAGAGCTTTTAGGGGTGGCACTGTCCTTGTGGGAGAAGCACCCGGATTTTTGCCTTTTAGGAAAGAGGCATTGCAGAGGATGAGCTTCATGAGCTGTTCCTGCTCAGGGAAAGCACAGATTCCCCAGAGTTCTTGTGCCTGTGGGTAGGCTGCCAAGGGAAGGTGAAGAGCAGCAAGAGCTTTCAGGGCTGGCACCTTCCTTGTGGGAGAAGCAGACATACTTTTGCCTTTTAGGAGAGAGGCACTGCCAATAATATGTGCACAGTGTTATTCCTCCTCACGGGAAGCACAGATCCCCAGTGCTCTTGTGCCTGTGAATAGGCTGCCAAGGCAGGGTGAAGATCAGCAAGAGCTTTCAGGGCTGGTACCTTCCTTGTGGGAAAAGCACCCAGATTTTGCCTTTTACGAGAGAGGCGCTCTAATAATATGTGCACTGTGCTATTCCTGCTCAGGGAAAGCACAGATCCGCAGGGCTATTGTGCCTGAGAATAGGCTGCCTAGGCAGGGTGAAGATCAGCAAGAGCTTTCAGGGCTGGCACCTTCCTTGTGGGAGAAGCAGACATACTTTTTCCTTTTAGGACAGAGACGATTCTAATAATATGTGCACTGTGCTATTCCTCCTCAGGGAAAGCACAGATCCCCAGGGCTCTTGTGCCTGAGAATAGCCTGCCTAGGCAGGGTGAAGAGCAGCAAGAGCTTTCAGGGCTGGCACCTTCCTTGTGGGAGAAGCACCCTGACTTTTGCCTTTTAGGAAAGAGGCACTGCCAATAATATGTGCACTGTGCTATTCCTCCTCAGGGAAAGCACAGATTCCCCAGAGTTCTTGTGCTTGTGGGTAGGCTGCCAAGGGAAGGTGAAGATCAGCAAGAGCTTTCAGGGCTTGCACCTTCCTTGTGGGAGAAGCAGACATACTTTTGCCTTTTAGGAGAGAGACGATTCTAATAATATGTGCACTGTGTTATTCCTGCTCAGGGAAAGCACAGATCCCCAGTTCTCTTGTGCCTGTGAATAGGCTGCCTAGGCAGGGTGAAGATCAGCAAGAGCTTTCAGGGCTGGCACCTTCCTTGTGGGAGAAGCACCCGGATTTTGCCTTTTAGGAAAGAGTCGCTTTTAATAATATGTGCACTGTGCTATTCCTCCTCAGGGAAAGCACAAATCCCCAGTTCTCTTGTGCCTGTGAATAGGCTGCCAAGGGAAGGTGAAGAGCAGCAAGAGCTTTCAGGGCTGGCACCTTCCTTGTGGGAGAAGCAGCTGCACTTTTGCCAATTCCGGAAGAGGATCTGCCGAGGACCAGCACCTTGAGACTTTCCATCTCTGGGAAAGCACAGATCCCCAGTTCTCTTGTGCCTGTGAATAGGCTGCCAAGGGAAGGTGAAGAACAGGAAGAGCTTTTAGGGGGGGCACCTTCCTTGTGGGAGAAGCAGGCGGATTTTTGCCTTTTAGGAAAGAGGCATTGCAGAGGATGAGCTTCATGAGCTGTTCCTGCTCAGGGAAAGCACAGATCCCCAGTGCTCTTGTGCCTGTGAATAGGCTGCCAATGCCGGATGAAGTTCAGCAAGAGCTTTCAGGGCTGGCACCTTCCTTGTTGGAGAAGCACCCGGATTTTGCGTTTTAGGAAGCAGTCATTGCCGAGGATGAGCATCATGAGCTGTTCCTTCTCAGGGAAACCACAGATCCGCAGGGCTCTTGTGCCTGTGAATAGGCTGCCAAGGGAAGGTGAAGAGCAGCAAGAGCTTTCAGGGCTGGTACCTTCTTTGTGGGAGAAGCAGCTGCACTTTTGCCAATTCCGGAAGAGGTTCTGCCGAGGACCAGCACCATGAGACGTTCCATCTCTGGGAAAGCAGAGATTCCCCAGAGTTCTTGTGCCTGTGAATAGGCTGCCAAGGGAAGGTGAAGAGCAGCAAGAGCTTTCAGGGCTGGCAACTTCATTGTGGGAGAAGCAGACATACTTTTGCTTTTTAAGAAAGAGGCACTACCAATAATATGTGCACAGTGTTATTCCTCCTCACGGAAAGTACAGATCCCCAGTGCTCTTGTGCCTGTGAATAGGCTGCCAAGGGAAGGTGAAGAGCAGCAAGAGCTTTCAGGGCTGGCACCTTCCTTGTGGGAGAAGCAGCTGCACTTTTGCCAATTCCGGAAGAGGATCTGCCGAGGACCAGCACCTTGAGACTTTCCATCTCTGGGAAAGCACAGATCCCCAGTTCTCTTGTGCCTGTGAATAGGCTGCCAAGGGAAGGTGAAGAACAGGAAGAGCTTTTAGGGGGGGCACCTTCCTTGTGGGAGAAGCAGGCGGATTTTTGCCTTTTAGGAAAGAGGCATTGCAGAGGATGAGCTTCATGAGCTCTTCCTGCTCAGGGAAAGCACAGATCCCCAGTGCTCTTGTGCCTGTGAATAGGCTGCCAATGCCGGATGAAGTTCAGCAAGAGCTTTCAGGGCTGGCACCTTCCTTGTTGGAGAAGCACCCGGATTTTGCGTTTTAGGAAGCAGTCATTGCCGAGGATGAGCATCATGAGCTGTTCCTTCTCAGGGAAACCACAGATTCCCAGGCCTCTTGTGCCTGTGAATAGGCTGCCAAGGCAGGGTGAAGAGCAGCAAGAGCTTTCAGGGCTGGTACCTTCTTTGTGGGAGAAGCAGCTGCACTTTTGCCAATTCCGGAAGAGGTTCTGCCAAGGACCAGCACCATGAGACGTTCCATCTCTGGGAAAGCAGAGATTCCCCAGAGTTCTTGTGCCTGTGAATAGGCTGCCAAGGGAAGGTGAAGAGCAGCAAGAGCTTTCAGGGATGGCACCTTCCTTGTGGGAGAACCAGACATTCTTTTGCCTTTTAGGAAAGAGGCGCTTCTAATAATATGTACACTGTGCTATTCCTGCTCAGGGAAAGCACAGATCCCCAGTGCTCTTGTGCCTGTGAATAGGCTGCCAAGGGAAGGTGAACAGCAGCAAGAGCTTTCAGGGCTGGCACCTTCCTTGTGGAAGAAGCAGCTGCACTTTTGCCAATTCCGGAAGAGGATCTGCCGAGGACCAGCACCTTGAGACTTTCCATCTCTGGGAAAGCACAGATCCCCAGTTCTCTTGTGCCTGTGAATAGGCTGCCAAGGGAAGGTGAAGAACAGGAAGAGCTTTTAGGGGGGGCACCTTCCTTGTGGGAGAAGCAGGCGGATTTTTGCCTTTTAGGAAAGAGGCATTGCAGAGGATGAGCTTCATGAGCTGTTCCTGCTCAGGGAAAGCACAGATCCCCAGTGCTCTTGTGCCTGTGAATAGGCTGCCAATGCCGGATGAAGTTCAGCAAGAGCTTTCAGGGCTGGCACCTTCCTTGTTGGAGAAGCACCCGGATTTTGCGTTTTAGGAAGCAGTCATTGCCGAGGATGAGCATCATGAGCTGTTCCTTCTCAGGGAAACCACAGATCCGCAGGGCTCTTGTGCCTGTGAATAGGCTGCCAAGGGAAGGTGAAGAGCAGCAAGAGCTTTCAGGGCTGGCACCTTCCTTCTGGGAGAAGCACCCGGACTTTTGCCTTTTAGGAAAGAGGCATTGCAGAGGATGAGTATCATGAGATGTTCCTCCTCAGGGAAAGCACAGATTCCCAGGCCTCTTGTGCCTGTGAATAGGCTGCCAAGGCAGGGTGAAGAGCAGCAAGAGCTTTCAGGGCTGGTACCTTCTTTGTGGGAGAAGCAGCTGCACTTTTGCCAATTCCGGAAGAGGTTCTGCCGAGGACCAGCACCATGAGACTTTCCATCTCTGGGAAAGCACAGATCCCCAGTTCTCTTGTGCCTGCGAATAGGCTGCCAAGGGAAGGTGAAGAGCAGCAAGAGCTTTCAGGGCTGGCACCTTCCTTGTGGGAGAAGCAGACATACTTTTTCCTTTTAGGACAGAGACGATTCTAATAATATGTGCACTGTGCTATTCCTCCTCAGGGAAAGCACAGATCCCCAGGGCTCTTGTGCCTGAGAATAGCCTGCCTAGGCAGGGTGAAGAGCAGCAAGAGCTTTCAGGGCTGGCACCTTCCTTGTGGGAGAAGCACCCTGACTTTTGCCTTTTAGGAAAGAGGCACTGCCAATAATATGTGCACTGTGCTATTCCTCCTCAGGGAAAGCACAGATTCCCCAGAGTTCTTGTGCTTGTGGGTAGGCTGCCAAGGGAAGGTGAAGATCAGCAAGAGCTTTCAGGGCTTGCACCTTCCTTGTGGGAGAAGCAGACATACTTTTGCCTTTTAGGACAGAGACGATTCTAATAATATGTGCACTGTGTTATTCCTGCTCAGGGAAAGCACAGATCGCCAGGGCTCTTGTGCCTGTGAATAGGCTGCCTAGGCAGGGTGAAGATCAGCAAGAGCTTTCAGGGCTGGCACCTTCCTTGTGGGAGAAGCACCCGGATTTTGCCTTTTAGGAAAGAGTCGCTTTTAATAATATGTGCACTGTGCTATTCCTCCTCAGGGAAAGCACAAATCCCCAGTTCTCTTGTGCCTGTGAATAGGCTGCCAAGGGAAGGTGAAGAGCAGCAAGAGCTTTCAGGGCTGGCACCTTCCTTGTGGGAGAAGCAGCTGCACTTTTGCCAATTCCGGAAGAGGATCTGCCGAGGACCAGCACCTTGAGACTTTCCATCTCAGGGAAAGCACAGATTCCCCAGAGTTCTTGTGCTTGTGGGTAGGCTGCCAAGGGAAGGTGAAGAACAGGAAGAGCTTTTAGGGGGGGCACCTTCCTTGTGGGAGAAGCAGGCGGATTTTTGCCTTTTAGGAAAGAGGCATTGCAGAGGATGAGCTTCATGAGCTGTTCCTGCTCAGGGAAAGCACAGATCCCCAGTGCTCTTGTGCCTGTGAATAGGCTGCCAATGCCGGATGAAGTTCAGCAAGAGCTTTCAGGGCTGGCACCTTCCTTGTTGGAGAAGCACCCGGATTTTGCGTTTTAGGAAGCAGTCATTGCCGAGGATGAGCATCATGAGCTGTTCCTTCTCAGGGAAACCACAGATCCGCAGGGCTCTTGTGCCTGTGAATAGGCTGCCAAGGGAAGGTGAAGAGCAGCAAGAGCTTTCAGGGCTGGTACCTTCTTTGTGGGAGAACCAGACATTCTTTTGCCTTTTAGGAAAGAGGCGCTTCTAATAATATGTACACTGTGCTATTCCTGCTCATGGAAAGCACAGATCCCCAGTGCTCTTGTGCCTGTGAATAGGCTGCCAAGGGAAGGTGAAGAGCAGCAAGAGCTTTCAGGGCTGGTACCTTCTTTGTGGGAGAAGCAGCTGCACTTTTGCCAATTCCGGAAGAGGTTCTGCCGAGGACCAGCACCATGAGACGTTCCATCTCTGGGAAAGCAGAGATTCCCCAGAGTTCTTGTGCCTGTGAATAGGCTGCCAAGGGAAGGTGAAGAGCAGCAAGAGCTTTCAGGGCTGGCACCTTCCTTGTGGGAGAACCAGACATTCTTTTGCCTTTTAGGAAAGAGGCGCTTCTAATAATATGTACACTGTGCTATTCCTGCTCAGGGAAAGCACAGATCCCCAGTGCTCTTGTGCCTGTGAATAGGCTGCCAAGGGAAGGTGAAGAGCAGCAAGAGCTTTCAGGGCTGGCACCTTCCTTCTGGGAGAAGCACCCGGACTTTTGCCTTTTAGGAAAGAGGCATTGCAGAGGATGAGCTTCATGAGCTGTTCCTGCTCAGGGAAAGCACAGATTCCAAAGAGTTCTTGTGCCTGTGAATAGGCTGCCTAGGCAGGGTGAAGAGCAGCAAGAGCTTTCAGGGCTGGCACCTTCCTTGTGGGAGAAGCAGACATACTTTTGCCTTTTAGGAAAGAGGCACTGCCAATAATATGTGCACAGTGTTATTCCTCCTCACGGAAAGTACAGATCCCCAGTGCTCTTGTGCCTGTGAATAGGCTGCCAAGGGAAGGTGAAGAGCAGCAAGAGCTTTCAGGGCTGGCACCTTCCTTCTGGGAGAAGCACCCGGTCTTTTGCCTTTTAGGAAAGAGGCATTGCAGAGGATGAGTATCATGAGATGTTCCTCCTCAGGGAAAGCACAGATTCCCAGGCCTCTTGTGCCTGTGAATAGGCTGCCAAGGCAGGGTGAAGAGCAGCAAGAGCTTTCAGGGCTGGTACCTTCTTTGTGGGAGAAGCAGCTGCACTTTTGCCAATTCCGGAAGAGGTTCTGCCGAGGACCAGCACCATGAGACTTTCCATCTCTGGGAAAGCACAGATCCCCAGTTCTCTTGTGCCTGCGAATAGGCTGCCAAGGGAAGGTGAAGAACAGCAAGAGCTTTTAGGGGTGGCACTGTCCTTGTGGGAGAAGCACCCGGATTTTTGCCTTTTAGGAAAGAGGCATTGCAGAGGATGAGCTTCATGAGCTGTTCCTGCTCAGGGAAAGCACAGATTCCCCAGAGTTCTTGTGCCTGTGGGTAGGCTGCCAAGGGAAGGTGAAGATCAGCAAGAGCTTTCAGGGCTGGCACCTTCCTTGCAGGACAAGCAGATATACTTTTGCCTTTAAGGAAAGAGGCACTGCCAATAATATGTGCACAGTGTTATTCCTCCTCACGGGAAGTACAGATCCCCAGTTCTCTTGTGCCTGTGAATAGGCTGCCAAGGGAAGGTGAAGAGCAGCAAGAGCTTTCAGGGCTGGCACCTTCCTTGTCGGAGAAGCAGACATACTTTTGCCTTTTAGGAGAGAGGCACTGCCAATAATATGTGCACAGTGTTATTCCTCCTCACGGGAAGCACAGATCCCCAGTGCTCTTGTGCCTGTGAATAGGCTGCCAAGGCAGGGTGAAGATCAGCAAGAGCTTTCAGGGCTGGCACCTTCCTTGTGGGAGAAGCAGACATACTTTTGCCTTTTAGGAAAGAGCCAAAGCCGATAATATGCACTCTGCTGTTCCTGCTCAGGGAAAGCACAGATCCCCAGGGCTCTTGTGCCTGTGAATAGGCTGCCTAGGCAGGGTGAAGAGCAGCAAGAGCTTTCAGGGCTGGCACCTTCCTTGTGGGAGAAGCAGACATACTTTTGCCTTTTAGGAAAGAGGCGCTTCTAAGAATATGTGCACTGTGCTATTCCTCCTCAGGGAAAGCATATATCCCCAGTGCTCTTGTACCTGTGAATAGGCTGCCTAGGCAGGGTGAAGAGCAGCAAGAGCTTTCAGGGCTGGCAACTTCATTGTGGGAGAAGCAGACATACTTTTGCTTTTTAAGAAAGAGGCACTACCAATAATATGTGCACAGTGTTATTCCTCCTCACGGAAAGTACAGATCCCCAGTGCTCTTGTGCCTGTGAATAGGCTGCCAAGGGAAGGTGAAGAGCAGCAAGAGCTTTCAGGGCTAGCACCTTCCTTCTGGGAGAAGCACCCGGACTTTTGCCTTTTAGGAAAGAGGCATTGCAGAGGATGAGTATCATGAGATGTTCCTCCTCAGGGAAAGCACAGATTCCCAGGCCTCTTGTGCCTGTGAATAGGCTGCCAAGGCAGGGTGAAGAGCAGCAAGAGCTTTCAGGGCTGGTACCTTCTTTGTGGGAGAAGCAGCTGCACTTTTGCCAATTCCGGAAGAGGTTCTGCCGAGGACCAGCACCATGAGACTTTCCATCTCTGGGAAAGCACAGATCCCCAGTTCTCTTGTGCCTGCGAATAGGATGCCAAGGGAAGGTGAAGAACAGCAAGAGCTTTTAGGGGTGGCACTGTCCTTGTGGGAGAAGCACCCGAATTTTTGCCTTTTAGGAAAGAGGCATTGCAGAGGATGAGCTTCATGAGCTGTTCCTGCTCAGGGAAAGCACAGATTCCCCAGAGTTCTTGTGCCTGTGGGTAGGCTGCCAAGGGAAGGTGAAGATCAGCAAGAGCTTTCAGGGCTGGCACCTTCCTTGTGGGACAAGCAGATATACTTTTGCCTTTAAGGAAAGAGGCACTGCCAATAATATGTGCACAGTGTTATTCCTCCTCACGGGAAGCACAGATCCCCAGTGCTCTTGTGCCTGTGAATAGGCTGCCAAGGCAGGGTGAAGATCAGCAAGAGCTTTCAGGGCTGGCACCTTCCTTGTGGGAGAAGCAGACATACTTTTGCCTTTTAGGAGAGAGGCACTGCCAATAATATGTGCACTGTGCTATTCCTCCTCAGGGAAAGCATATATCCTCATCGCTCTTGTGCCTGAGAATAGCCTGCCTAGGCAGGGTGAAGAGCAGCAAGAGCTTTCAGGGCTGGCACCTTCCTTGTGGGAGAAGCACCCTGACTTTTGCCTTTTAGGAAAGAGGCACTGCCAATAATATGTGCACTGTGCTATTCCTCCTCAGGGAAAGCACAGATTCCCCAGAGTTCTTGTGCTTCTGGGTAGGCTGCCAAGGGAAGGTGAAGATCAGCAAGAGCTTTCAGGGCTTGCACCTTCCTTGTGGGAGAAGCAGACATACTTTTGCCTTTTAGGAGAGAGACGATTCTAATAATATGTGCACTGTGTTATTCCTGCTCAGGGAAAGCACAGATCCCCAGGGCTCTTGTGCCTGTGAATAGGCTGCCTAGGCAGGGTGAAGATCAGCAAGAGCTTTCAGGGCTGGCACCTTCCTTGTGGGAGAAGCACCCGGATTTTGCCTTTTAGGAAAGAGTCGCTTTTAATAATATGTGCACTGTGCTATTCCTCCTCAGGGAAAGAACAAATCCCCAGTTCTCTTGTGCCTGTGAATAGGCTGCCAAGGGAAGGTGAAGAGCAGCAAGAGCTTTCAGGGCTGGCACCTTCCTTGTGGGAGAAGCAGCTGCACTTTTGCCAATTCCGGAAGAGGATCTGCCGAGGACCAGCACCTTGAGACTTTCCATCTCTGGGAAAGCACAGATCCCCAGTTCTCTTGTGCCTGTGAATAGGCTGCCAAGGGAAGGTGAAGAACAGGAAGAGCTTTTAGGGGGGGCACCTTCCTTGTGGGAGAAGCAGGCGGATTTTTGCCTTTTAGGAAAGAGGCATTGCAGAGGATGAGCTTCATGAGCTGTTCCTGCTCAGGGAAAGCACAGATCCCCAGTGCTCTTGTGCCTGTGAATAGGCTGCCAATGCCGGATGAAGTTCAGCAAGAGCTTTCAGGGCTGGCACCTTCCTTGTTGGAGAAGCACCCGGATTTTGCGTTTTAGGAAGCAGTCATTGCCGAGGATGAGCATCATGAGCTGTTCCTTCTCAGGGAAACCACAGATCCGCAGGGCTCTTGTGCCTGTGAATAGGCTGCCAAGGGAAGGTGAACAGCAGCAAGAGCTTTCAGGGCTGGCACCTTCCTTGTGGAAGAAGCAGCTGCACTTTTGTCAATTCCGGAAGAGGTTCTGCCGAGGACCAGCACCATGAGACTTTCCATCTCTGGGAAAGCAGAGATTCCCCAGAGTTCTTGTGCCTGTGAATAGGCAGCCAAGGGAAGGTGAAGAGCAGCAAGAGCTTTCAGGGCTGGCACCTTCCTTGTGGGAGAAGCAGACATACTTTTGCCTTTTAGGAAAGAGGCGCTTCTGAGAATATGTACACTGTGCTATTCCTCCTCAGGGAAAGCACAGATCCCCAGTGCTCTTGTGCCTGTGAATAGGCTGCCTAGGCAGGGTGAAGAGCAGCAAGAGCTTTCAGGGCTGGCACCTTCCTTGTGGGAGAAGCAGACATACTTTTGCCTTTTAGGAAAGAGCCAAAGCCGATAATATGCACTCTGCTGTTCCTGCTCAGGGAAAGCACAGATCCCCAGGGCTCTTGTGCCTGCGAATAGGCTGCCAAGGGAAGGTGAAGAACAGCAAGAGCTTTTAGGGGTGGCACTGTCCTTGTGGGAGAAGCACCCGGATTTTTGCCTTTTAGGAAAGAGGCATTGCAGAGGATGAGCTTCATGAGCTGTTCCTGCTCAGGGAAAGCACAGATTCCCCAGAGTTCTTGTGCCTGTGGGTAGGCTGCCAAGGGAAGGTGAAGATCAGCAAGAGCTTTCAGGGCTGGCACCTTCCTTGTGGGACAAGCAGATATACTTTTGCCTTTAAGGAAAGAGGCACTGCCAATAATATGTGCACAGTGTTATTCCTCCTCACGGGAAGTACAGATCCCCAGTTCTCTTGTGCCTGTGAATAGGCTGCCAAGGGAAGGTGAAGAGCAGCAAGAGCTTTCAGGGCTGGCACCTTCCTTGTGGGAGAAGCAGACATACTTTTGCCTTTTAGGAGAGAGGCACTGCCAATAATATGTGCACAGTGTTATTCCTCCTCACGGGAAGCACAGATCCCCAGTGCTCTTGTGCCTGTGAATAGGCTGCCAAGGCAGGGTGAAGATCAGCAAGAGCTTTCAGGGCTGGTACCTTCCTTGTGGGAAAAGCACCCAGATTTTGCCTTTTACGAGAGAGGCGCTCTAATAATATGTGCACTGTGCTATTCCTGCTCAGGGAAAGCACAGATCCGCAGGGCTATTGTGCCTGAGAATAGGCTGCCTAGGCAGGGTGAAGATCAGCAAGAGCTTTCAGGGCTGGCACCTTCCTTGTGGGAGAAGCAGACATACTTTTTCCTTTTAGGACAGAGACGATTCTAATAATATGTGCACTGTGCTATTCCTCCTCAGGGAAAGCACAGATCCCCAGGGCTCTTGTGCCTGAGAATAGCCTGCCTAGGCAGGGTGAAGAGCAGCAAGAGCTTTCAGGGCTGGCACCTTCCTTGTGGGAGAAGCACCCTGACTTTTGCCTTTTAGGAAAGAGGCACTGCCAATAATATGTGCACTGTGCTATTCCTCCTCAGGGAAAGCACAGATTCCCCAGAGTTCTTGTGCTTGTGGGTAGGCTGCCAAGGGAAGGTGAAGATCAGCAAGAGCTTTCAGGGCTTGCACCTTCCTTGTGGGAGAAGCAGACATACTTTTGCCTTTTAGGAGAGAGACGATTCTAATAATATGTGCACTGTGTTATTCCTGCTCAGGGAAAGCACAGATCCCCAGTTCTCTTGTGCCTGTGAATAGGCTGCCTAGGCAGGGTGAAGATCAGCAAGAGCTTTCAGGGCTGGCACCTTCCTTGTGGGAGAAGCACCCGGATTTTGCCTTTTAGGAAAGAGTCGCTTTTAATAATATGTGCACTGTGCTATTCCTCCTCAGGGAAAGCACAAATCCCCAGTTCTCTTGTGCCTGTGAATAGGCTGCCAAGGGAAGGTGAAGAGCAGCAAGAGCTTTCAGGGCTGGCACCTTCCTTGTGGGAGAAGCAGCTGCACTTTTGCCAATTCCGGAAGAGGATCTGCCGAGGACCAGCACCTTGAGACTTTCCATCTCTGGGAAAGCACAGATCCCCAGTTCTCTTGTGCCTGTGAATAGGCTGCCAAGGGAAGGTGAAGAACAGGAAGAGCTTTTAGGGGGGGCACCTTCCTTGTGGGAGAAGCAGGCGGATTTTTGCCTTTTAGGAAAGAGGCATTGCAGAGGATGAGCTTCATGAGCTGTTCCTGCTCAGGGAAAGCACAGATCCCCAGTGCTCTTGTGCCTGTGAATAGGCTGCCAATGCCGGATGAAGTTCAGCAAGAGCTTTCAGGGCTGGCACCTTCCTTGTTGGAGAAGCACCCGGATTTTGCGTTTTAGGAAGCAGTCATTGCCGAGGATGAGCATCATGAGCTGTTCCTTCTCAGGGAAACCACAGATCCGCAGGGCTCTTGTGCCTGTGAATAGGCTGCCAAGGGAAGGTGAAGAGCAGCAAGAGCTTTCAGGGCTGGTACCTTCTTTGTGGGAGAAGCAGCTGCACTTTTGCCAATTCCGGAAGAGGTTCTGCCGAGGACCAGCACCATGAGACGTTCCATCTCTGGGAAAGCAGAGATTCCCCAGAGTTCTTGTGCCTGTGAATAGGCTGCCAAGGGAAGGTGAAGAGCAGCAAGAGCTTTCAGGGCTGGCAACTTCATTGTGGGAGAAGCAGACATACTTTTGCTTTTTAAGAAAGAGGCACTACCAATAATATGTGCACAGTGTTATTCCTCCTCACGGAAAGTACAGATCCCCAGTGCTCTTGTGCCTGTGAATAGGCTGCCAAGGGAAGGTGAAGAGCAGCAAGAGCTTTCAGGGCTGGCACCTTCCTTGTGGGAGAAGCAGCTGCACTTTTGCCAATTCCGGAAGAGGATCTGCCGAGGACCAGCACCTTGAGACTTTCCATCTCTGGGAAAGCACAGATCCCCAGTTCTCTTGTGCCTGTGAATAGGCTGCCAAGGGAAGGTGAAGAACAGGAAGAGCTTTTAGGGGGGGCACCTTCCTTGTGGGAGAAGCAGGCGGATTTTTGCCTTTTAGGAAAGAGGCATTGCAGAGGATGAGCTTCATGAGCTCTTCCTGCTCAGGGAAAGCACAGATCCCCAGTGCTCTTGTGCCTGTGAATAGGCTGCCAATGCCGGATGAAGTTCAGCAAGAGCTTTCAGGGCTGGCACCTTCCTTGTTGGAGAAGCACCCGGATTTTGCGTTTTAGGAAGCAGTCATTGCCGAGGATGAGCATCATGAGCTGTTCCTTCTCAGGGAAACCACAGATTCCCAGGCCTCTTGTGCCTGTGAATAGGCTGCCAAGGCAGGGTGAAGAGCAGCAAGAGCTTTCAGGGCTGGTACCTTCTTTGTGGGAGAAGCAGCTGCACTTTTGCCAATTCCGGAAGAGGTTCTGCCAAGGACCAGCACCATGAGACGTTCCATCTCTGGGAAAGCAGAGATTCCCCAGAGTTCTTGTGCCTGTGAATAGGCTGCCAAGGGAAGGTGAAGAGCAGCAAGAGCTTTCAGGGATGGCACCTTCCTTGTGGGAGAACCAGACATTCTTTTGCCTTTTAGGAAAGAGGCGCTTCTAATAATATGTACACTGTGCTATTCCTGCTCAGGGAAAGCACAGATCCCCAGTGCTCTTGTGCCTGTGAATAGGCTGCCAAGGGAAGGTGAACAGCAGCAAGAGCTTTCAGGGCTGGCACCTTCCTTGTGGAAGAAGCAGCTGCACTTTTGTCAATTCCGGAAGAGGTTCTGCCGAGGACCAGCACCATGAGACGTTCCATCTCTGGGAAAGCAGAGATTCCCCAGAGTTCTTGTGCCTGTGAATAGGCAGCCAAGGGAAGGTGAAGAGCAGCAAGAGCTTTCAGGGCTGGCACCTTCCTTGTGGGAGAAGCAGACATACTGTTGCCTTTTAGGAAAGAGGCGCTTCTGAGAATATGTACACTCTGCTATTCCTCCTCAGGGAAAGCACAGATCCCCAGTGCTCTTGTGCCTGTGAATAGGCTGCCAAGGGAAGGTGAAGAGCAGCAAGAGCTTTCAGGGCTGGCACCTTCCTTGTGGGAGAAGCAGACATACTTTTGCCTTTTAGGAAAGAGCCAAAGCCGATAATATGCACTCTGCTGTTCCTGCTCAGGGAAAGCACAGATCCCCAGGGCTCTTGTGCCTGTGAATAGGCTGCCTAGGCAGGGTGAAGAGCAGCAAGAGCTTTCAGGGCTGGCACCTTCCTTGTGGGAGAAGCAAACATACTTTTGCCTTTTAGGAAAGAGGCACTGCCAATAATATGTGCACAGTGTTATTCCTCCTCACGGAAAGTACAGATCCCCAGTTCTCTTGTGCCTGCGAATAGGCTGCCAAGGGAAGGTGAAGAACAGCAAGAGCTTTTAGGGGTGGCACTGTCCTTGTGGGAGAAGCACCCGGATTTTTGCCTTTTAGGAAAGAGGCATTGCAGAGGATGAGCTTCATGAGCTGTTCCTGCTCAGGGAAAGCACAGATCCCCAGGGCTCTTGTGCCTGTGAATAGGCTGCCAAGGGAAGGTGAAGATCAGCAAGAGCTTTCAGGGCTGGCACCTTCCTTGTGGGACAAGCAGATATACTTTTGCCTTTAAGGAAAGAGGCACTGCCAATAATATGTGCACAGTGTTATTCCTCCTCACGGGAAGCACAGATCCCCAGTGCTCTTGTGCCTGTGAATAGGCTGCCAAGGCAGGGTGAAGATCAGCAAGAGCTTTCAGGGCTGGTACCTTCCTTGTGGGAAAAAAACCCAGATTTTGCCTTTTACGAGAGAGGCGCTCTAATAATATGTGCACTGTGCTATTCCTGCTCAGGGAAAGCACAGATCCGCAGGGCTATTGTGCCTGAGAATAGGCTGCCTAGGCAGGGTGAAGATCAGCAAGAGCTTTCAGGGCTGGCACCTTCCTTGTGGGAGAAGCAGACATACTTTTTCCTTTTAGGACAGAGACGATTCTAATAATATGTGCACTGTGCTATTCCTCCTCAGGGAAAGCACAGATCCCCAGGGCTCTTGTGCCTGAGAATAGCCTGCCTAGGCAGGGTGAAGAGCAGCAAGAGCTTTCAGGGCTGGCACCTTCCTTGTGGGAGAAGCACCCTGACTTTTGCCTTTTAGGAAAGAGGCACTGCCAATAATATGTGCACTGTGCTATTCCTCCTCAGGGAAAGCACAGATTCCCCAGAGTTCTTGTGCTTGTGGGTAGGCTGCCAAGGGAAGGTGAAGATCAGCAAGAGCTTTCAGGGCTTGCACCTTCCTTGTGGGAGAAGCAGACATACTTTTGCCTTTTAGGAGAGAGACGATTCTAATAATATGTGCACTGTGTTATTCCTGCTCAGGGAAAGCACAGATCGCCAGGGCTCTTGTGCCTGTGAATAGGCTGCCTAGGCAGGGTGAAGATCAGCAAGAGCTTTCAGGGCTGGCACCTTCCTTGTGGGAGAAGCACCCGGATTTTGCCTTTTAGGAAAGAGTCGCTTTTAATAATATGTGCACTGTGCTATTCCTCCTCAGGGAAAGCACAAATCCCCAGTTCTCTTGTGCCTGTGAATAGGCTGCCAAGGGAAGGTGAAGAGCAGCAAGAGCTTTCAGGGCTGGCACCTTCCTTGTGGGAGAAGCAGCTGCACTTTTGCCAATTCCGGAAGAGGATCTGCCGAGGACCAGCACCTTGAGACTTTCCATCTCAGGGAAAGCACAGATTCCCCAGAGTTCTTGTGCTTGTGGGTAGGCTGCCAAGGGAAGGTGAAGAGCAGCAAGAGCTTTCAGGGCTGGCACCTTCCTTGTGGGAGAAGCAGACATACTTTTGCCTTTTAGGAAAGAGGCGCTTCTGAGAATATGTACACTCTGCTATTCCTCCTCAGGGAAAGCACAGATCCCCAGTGCTCTTGTGCCTGTGAATAGGCTGCCAAGGGAAGGTGAAGAACAGGAAGAGCTTTTAGGGGGGGCACCTTCCTTGTGGGAGAAGCAGGCGGATTTTTGCCTTTTAGGAAAGAGGCATTGCAGAGGATGAGCTTCATGAGCTGTTCCTGCTCAGGGAAAGCACAGATCCCCAGTGCTCTTGTGCCTGTGAATAGGCTGCCAATGCCGGATGAAGTTCAGCAAGAGCTTTCAGGGCTGGCACCTTCCTTGTTGGAGAAGCACCCGGATTTTGCGTTTTAGGAAGCAGTCATTGCCGAGGATGAGCATCATGAGCTGTTCCTTCTCAGGGAAACCACAGATCCGCAGGGCTCTTGTGCCTGTGAATAGGCTGCCAAGGGAAGGTGAAGAGCAGCAAGAGCTTTCAGGGCTGGTACCTTCTTTGTGGGAGAACCAGACATTCTTTTGCCTTTTAGGAAAGAGGCGCTTCTAATAATATGTACACTGTGCTATTCCTGCTCAGGGAAAGCACAGATCCCCAGTGCTCTTGTGCCTGTGAATAGGCTGCCAAGGGAAGGTGAAGAGCAGCAAGAGCTTTCAGGGCTGGTACCTTCTTTGTGGGAGAAGCAGCTGCACTTTTGCCAATTCCGGAAGAGGTTCTGCCGAGGACCAGCACCATGAGACGTTCCTCTCTGGGAAAGCAGAGATTCCCCAGAGTTCTTGTGCCTGTGAATAGGCAGCCAAGGGAAGGTGAAGAGCAGCAAGAGCTTTCAGGGATGGCACCTTCCTTGTGGGAGAACCAGACATTCTTTTGCCTTTTAGGAAAGAGGCGCTTCTAATAATATGTACACTGTGCTATTCCTGCTCAGGGAAAGCACAGATCCCCAGTGCTCTTGTGCCTGTGAATAGGCTGCCAAGGGAAGGTGAAGAGCAGCAAGAGCTTTCAGGGCTGGCACCTTCCTTCTGGGAGAAGCACCCGGACTTTTGCCTTTTAGGAAAGAGGCATTGCAGAGGATGAGCTTCATGAGCTGTTCCTGCTCAGGGAAAGCACAGATTCCCCAGAGTTCTTGTGCCTGTGAATAGGCTGCCTAGGCAGGGTGAAGAGCAGCAAGAGCTTTCAGGGCTGGCACCTTCCTTGTGGGAGAAGCAGACATACTTTTGCCTTTTAGGAAAGAGGCACTGCCAATAATATGTTCACAGTGTTATTCCTCCTCACGGAAAGTACAGATCCCCAGTGCTCTTGTGCCTGCGAATAGGCTGCCAAGGGAAGGTGAAGAGCAGCAAGAGCTTTCAGGGCTGGCACCTTCCTTGTCGGAGAAGCAGACATACTTTTGCCTTTTAGGAGAGAGGCACTGCCAATAATATGTGCACAGTGTTATTCCTCCTCACGGGAAGCACAGATCCCCAGTGCTCTTGTGCCTGTGAATAGGCTGCCAAGGCAGGGTGAAGATCAGCAAGAGCTTTCAGGGCTGGCACCTTCCTTGTGGGAGAAGCAGACATACTTTTGCCTTTTAGGAAAGAGCCAAAGCCGATAATATGCACTCTGCTGTTCCTGCTCAGGGAAAGCACAGATCCCCAGGGCTCTTGTGCCTGTGAATAGGCTGCCTAGGCAGGGTGAAGAGCAGCAAGAGCTTTCAGGGCTGGCACCTTCCTTGTGGGAGAAGCAGACATACTTTTGCCTTTTAGGAAAGAGGCGCTTCTAAGAATATGTGCACTGTGCTATTCCTCCTCAGGGAAAGCATATATCCCCAGTGCTCTTGTACCTGTGAATAGGCTGCCTAGGCAGGGTGAAGAGCAGCAAGAGCTTTCAGGGCTGGCAACTTCATTGTGGGAGAAGCAGACATACTTTTGCTTTTTAAGAAAGAGGCACTACCAATAATATGTGCACAGTGTTATTCCTCCTCACGGAAAGTACAGATCCCCAGTGCTCTTGTGCCTGTGAATAGGCTGCCAAGGGAAGGTGAAGAGCAGCAAGAGCTTTCAGGGCTAGCACCTTCCTTCTGGGAGAAGCACCCGGACTTTTGCCTTTTAGGAAAGAGGCATTGCAGAGGATGAGTATCATGAGATGTTCCTCCTCAGGGAAAGCACAGATTCCCAGGCCTCTTGTGCCTGTGAATAGGCTGCCAAGGCAGGGTGAAGAGCAGCAAGAGCTTTCAGGGCTGGTACCTTCTTTGTGGGAGAAGCAGCTGCACTTTTGCCAATTCCGGAAGAGGTTCTGCCGATGACCAGCACCATGAGACTTTCCATCTCTGGGAAAGCACAGATCCCCAGTTCTCTTGTGCCTGCGAATAGGCTGCCAAGGGAAGGTGAAGAACAGCAAGACCTTTTAGGGGTGGCACTGTCCTTGTGGGAGAAGCACCCGGATTTTTGCCTTTTAGGAAAGAGGCATTGCAGAGGATGAGCTTCATGAGCTGTTCCTGCTCAGGGAAAGCACAGATTCCCCAGAGTTCTTGTGCCTGTGGGTAGGCTGCCAAGGGAAGGTGAAGATCAGCAAGAGCTTTCAGGGCTGGCACCTTCCTTGTGGGACAAGCAGATATACTTTTGCCTTTAAGGAAAGAGGCACTGCCAATAATATGTGCACAGTGTTATTCCTCCTCACGGGAAGCACAGATCCCCAGTGCTGTTGTGCCTGTGAATAGGCTGCCAAGGCAGGGTGAAGATCAGCAAGAGCTTTCAGGGCTGGCACCTTCCTTGTGGGAGAAGCAGACATACTTTTGCCTTTTAGGAGAGAGGCACTGCCAATAATATGTGCACTGTGCTATTCCTCCTCAGGGAAAGCATATATCCCCAGCGCTCTTGTGCCTGAGAATAGCCTGCCTAGGCAGGGTGAAGAGCAGCAAGAGCTTTCAGGGCTGGCACCTTCCTTGTGGGAGAAGCACCCTGACTTTTGCCTTTTAGGAAAGAGGCACTGCCAATAATATGTGCACTGTGCTATTCCTCCTCAGGGAAAGCACAGATTCCCCAGAGTTCTTGTGCTTCTGGGTAGGCTGCCAAGGGAAGGTGAAGATCAGCAAGAGCTTTCAGGGCTTGCACCTTCCTTGTGGGAGAAGCAGACATACTTTTGCCTTTTAGGAGAGAGACGATTCTAATAATATGTGCACTGTGTTATTCCTGCTCAGGGAAAGCACAGATCCCCAGGGCTCTTGTGCCTGTGAATAGGCTGCCAAGGCAGGGTGAAGAGCAGCAAGAGCTTTCAGGGCTGGCACCTTCCTTGTGGGAGAAGCAGACATAGTTTTGCCTTTTAGGAAAGAGCCAAAGCCGATAATATGCACTCTGCTGTTCCTGCTCAGGGAAAGCACAGATCCCCAGGGCTCTTGTGCCTGCGAATAGGCTGCCAAGGGAAGGTGAAGAACAGCAAGAGCTTTTAGGGGTGGCACTGTCCTTGTGGGAGAAGCACCCTGATTTTTGCCTTTTAGGAAAGAGGCATTGCAGAGGATGAGCTTCATGAGCTGTTCCTGCTCAGGGAAAGCACAGATTCCCCAGAGTTCTTGTGCCTGTGGGTAGGCTGCCAAGGGAAGGTGAAGATCAGCAAGAGCTTTCAGGGCTGGCACCTTCCTTGTGGGACAAGCAGATATACTTTTGCCTTTAAGGAAAGAGGCACTGCCAATAATATGTGCACAGTGTTATTCCTCCTCACGGGAAGTACAGATCCCCAGTTCTCTTGTGCCTGTGAATAGGCTGCCAAGGGAAGGTGAAGAGCAGCAAGAGCTTTCAGGGCTGGCACCTTCCTTGTGGGAGAAGCAGACATACTTTTGCCTTTTAGGAGAGAGGCACTGCCAATAATATGTGCACAGTGTTATTCCTCCTCACGGGAAGCACAGATCCCCAGTGCTCTTGTGCCTGTGAATAGGCTGCCAAGGCAGGGTGAAGATCAGCAAGAACTTTCAGGGCTGGTACCTTCCTTGTGGGAAAAAAACCCAGATTTTGCCTTTTACGAGAGAGGCGCTCTAATAATATGTGCACTGTGCTATTCCTGCTCAGGGAAAGCACAGATCCGCAGGGCTATTGTGCCTGAGAATAGGCTGCCTAGGCAGGGTGAAGATCAGCAAGAGCTTTCAGGGCTGGCACCTTCCTTGTGGGAGAAGCAGACATACTTTTTCCTTTTAGGACAGAGACGATTCTAATAATATGTGCACTGTGCTATTCCTCCTCAGGGAAAGCACAGATCCCCAGGGCTCTTGTGCCTGAGAATAGCCTGCCTAGGCAGGGTGAAGAGCAGCAAGAGCTTTCAGGGCTGGCACCTTCCTTGTGGGAGAAGCACCCTGACTTTTGCCTTTTAGGAAAGAGGCACTGCCAATAATATGTGCACTGTGCTATTCCTCCTCAGGGAAAGCACAGATTCCCCAGAGTTCTTGTGCTTGTGGGTAGGCTGCCAAGGGAAGGTGAAGATCAGCAAGAGCTTTCAGGGCTTGCACCTTCCTTGTGGGAGAAGCAGACATACTTTTGCCATTTAGGAGAGAGACGATTCTAATAATATGTGCACTGTGTTATTCCTGCTCAGGGAAAGCACAGATCGCCAGGGCTCTTGTGCCTGTGAATAGGCTGCCTAGGCAGGGTGAAGATCAGCAAGAGCTTTCAGGGCTGGCACCTTCCTTGTGGGAGAAGCACCCGGATTTTGCCTTTTAGGAAAGAGTCGCTTTTAATAATATGTGCACTGTGCTATTCCTCCTCAGGGAAAGCACAAATCCCCAGTTCTCTTGTGCCTGTGAATAGGCTGCCAAGGGAAGGTGAAGAGCAGCAAGAGCTTTCAGGGCTGGCACCTTCCTTGTGGGAGAAGCAGCTGCACTTTTGCCAATTCCGGAAGAGGATCTGCCGAGGACCAGCACCTTGAGACTTTCCATCTCTGGGAAAGCACAGATCCCCAGTTCTCTTGTGCCTGTGAATAGGCTGCCAAGGGAAGGTGAAGAACAGGAAGAGCTTTTAGGGGGGGCACCTTCCTTGTGGGAGAAGCAGGCGGATTTTTGCCTTTTAGGAAAGAGGCATTGCAGAGGATGAGCTTCATGAGCTGTTCCTGCTCAGGGAAAGCACAGATCCCCAGTGCTCTTGTGCCTGTGAATAGGCTGCCAATGCCGGATGAAGTTCAGCAAGAGCTTTCAGGGCTGGCACCTTCCTTGTTGGAGAAGCACCCGGATTTTGCGTTTTAGGAAGCAGTCATTGCCGAGGATGAGCATCATGAGCTGTTCCTTCTCAGGGAAACCACAGATCCGCAGGGCTCTTGTGCCTGTGAATAGGCTGCCAAGGGAAGGTGAAGAGCAGCAAGAGCTTTCAGGGCTGGTACCTTCTTTGTGGGAGAAGCAGCTGCACTTTTGCCAATTCCGGAAGAGGTTCTGCCGAGGACCAGCACCATGAGACGTTCCATCTCTGGGAAAGCAGAGATTCCCCAGAGTTCTTGTGCCTGTGAATAGGCTGCCAAGGGAAGGTGAAGAGCAGCAAGAGCTTTCAGGGCTGGCAACTTCATTGTGGGAGAAGCAGACATACTTTTGCTTTTTAAGAAAGAGGCACTACCAATAATATGTGCACAGTGTTATTCCTCCTCACGGAAAGTACAGATCCCCAGTGCTCTTGTGCCTGTGAATAGGCTGCCAAGGGAAGGTGAAGAGCAGCAAGAGCTTTCAGGGCTGGCACCTTCCTTCTGGGAGAAGCACCCGGACTTTTGCCTTTTAGGAAAGAGGCATTGCAGAGGATGAGCTTCATGAGCTCTTCCTGCTCAGGGAAAGCACAGATTCCCCAGAGTTCTTGTGCCTGTGAATAGGCTGCCTAGGCAGGGTGAAGAGCAGCAAGAGCTTTCAGGGCTGGCACCTTCCTTGTGGGAGAAGCAGACATACTTTTGCCTTTTAGGAAAGAGGCACTGCCAATAATATGTGCACAGTGTTATTCCTCCTCACGGAAAGTACAGATCCCCAGTGCTCTTGTGCCTGTGAATAGGCTGCCAAGGGAAGGTGAAGAGCAGCAAGAGCTTTCAGGGCTGGCACCTTCCTTCTGGGAGAAGCACCCGGTCTTTTGCCTTTTAGGAAAGAGGCATTGCAGAGGATGAGTATCATGAGATGTTCCTCCTCAGGGAAAGCACAGATTCCCAGGCCTCTTGTGCCTGTGAATAGGCTGCCAAGGCAGGGTGAAGAGCAGCAAGAGCTTTCAGGGCTGGTACCTTCTTTGTGGGAGAAGCAGCTGCACTTTTGCCAATTCCGGAAGAGGTTCTGCCGAGGACCAGCACCATGAGACTTTCCATCTCTGGGAAAGCACAGATCCCCAGTTCTCTTGTGCCTGCGAATAGGCTGCCAAGGGAAGGTGAAGAACAGCAAGAGCTTTTAGGGGTGGCACTGTCCTTGTGGGAGAAGCACCCGGATTTTTGCCTTTTAGGAAAGAGGCATTGCAGAGGATGAGCTTCATGAGCTGTTCCTGCTCAGGGAAAGCACAGATTCCCCAGAGTTCTTGTGCCTGTGGGTAGGCTGCCAAGGGAAGGTGAAGATCAGCAAGAGCTTTCAGGGCTGGCACCTTCCTTGTGGGACAAGCAGATATACTTTTGCCTTTAAGGAAAGAGGCACTGCCAATAATATGTGCACAGTGTTATTCCTCCTCACGGGAAGCACAGATCCCCAGTGCTGTTGTGCCTGTGAATAGGCTGCCAAGGCAGGGTGAAGAGCAGCAAGAGCTTTCAGGGCTGGCACCTTCCTTGTGGGAGAAGCACCCTGACTTTTGCCTTTTAGGAAAGAGGCACTGCCAATAATATGTGCACTGTGCTATTCCTCCTCAGGGAAAGCACAGATTCCCCAGAGTTCTTGTGCTTCTGGGTAGGCTGCCAAGGGAAGGTGAAGATCAGCAAGAGCTTTCAGGGCTTGCACCTTCCTTGTGGGAGAAGCAGACATACTTTTGCCTTTTAGGAGAGAGACGATTCTAATAATATGTGCACTGTGTTATTCCTGCTCAGGGAAAGCACAGATCCCCAGGGCTCTTGTGCCTGTGAATAGGCTGCCTAGGCAGGGTGAAGATCAGCAAGAGCTTTCAGGGCTGGCACCTTCCTTGTTGGAGAAGCACCCGGATTTTGCCTTTTAGGAAAGAGTCGCTTTTAATAATATGTGCACTGTGCTATTCCTCCTCAGGGAAAGCACAAATCCCCAGTTCTCTTGTGCCTGTGAATAGGCTGCCAAGGGAAGGTGAAGAGCAGCAAGAGCTTTCAGGGCTGGTACCTTCCTTGTGGGAGAAGCAGCTGCACTTTTGCCAATTCCGGAAGAGGATCTGCCGAGGGCCAGCACCTTGAGACTTTCCATCTCTGGGAAAGCACAGATCCCCAGTTCTCTTGTGCCTGTGAATAGGCTGCCAAGGGAAGGTGAAGAACAGGAAGAGCTTTTAGGGGGGGCACCTTCCTTGTGGGAGAAGCAGGCGGATTTTTGCCTTTTAGGAAAGAGGCATTGCAGAGGATGAGCTTCATGAGCTGTTCCTGCTCAGGGAAAGCACAGATCCCCAGTGCTCTTGTGCCTGTGAATAGGCTGCCAATGCCGGATGAAGTTCAGCAAGAGCTTTCAGGGCTGGCACCTTCCTTGTTGGAGAAGCACCCGGATTTTGCGTTTTAGGAAGCAGTCATTGCCGAGGATGAGCATCATGAGCTGTTCCTTCTCAGGGAAACCACAGATCCGCAGGGCTCTTGTGCCTGTGAATAGGCTGCCAAGGGAAGGTGAAGAGCAGCAAGAGCTTTCAGGGCTGGCACCTTCCTTCTGGGAGAAGCACCCGGACTTTTGCCTTTTAGGAAAGAGGCATTGCAGAGGATGAGTATCATGAGGTGTTCCTCCTCAGGGAAAGCACAGATTCCCAGGCCTCTTGTGCCTGTGAATAGGCTGCCAAGGCAGGGTGAAGAGCAGCAAGAGCTTTCAGGGCTGGTACCTTCTTTGTGGGAGAAGCAGCTGCACTTTTGCCAATTCCGGAAGAGGTTCTGCCGAGGACCAGCACCATGAGACTTTCCATCTCTGGGAAAGCACAGATCCCCAGTTCTCTTGTGCCTGCGAATAGGCTGCCAAGGGAAGGTGAAGAACAGCAAGAGCTTTTAGGGGTGGCACTGTCCTTGTGGGAGAAGCAGGCGGATTTTTGCCTTTTAGGAAAGAGGCATTGCAGAGGATGAGCTTCATGAGCTGTTCCTGCTCAGGGAAAGCACAGATTCCCCAGAGTTCTTGTGCCTGTGGGTAGGCTGCCAAGGGAAGGTGAAGATCAGCAAGAGCTTTCAGGGCTGGCACCTTCCTTGTGGGACAAGCAGATATACTTTTGCCTTTAAGGAAAGAGGCACTGCCAATAATATGTGCACAGTGTTATTCCTCCTCACGGGAAGCACAGATCCCCAGTGCTGTTTTGCCTGTGAATAGGCTGCCAAGGCAGGGTGAAGATCAGCAAGAGCTTTCAGGGCTGGCACCTTCCTTGTGGGAGAAGCAGACATACTTTTGCCTTTTAGGAGAGAGGCACTGCCAATAATATGTGCACTGTGCTATTCCTCCTCAGGGAAAGCATATATCCCCAGCGCTCTTGTGCCTGAGAATAGCCTGCCTAGGCAGGGTGAAGAGCAGCAAGAGCTTTCAGGGCTGGCACCTTCCTTGTGGGAGAAGCACCCTGACTTTTGCCTTTTAGGAAAGAGGCACTGCCAATAATATGTGCACTGTGCTATTCCTCCTCAGGGAAAGCACAGATTCCCCAGAGTTCTTGTGCTTCTGGGTAGGCTGCCAAGGGAAGGTGAAGATCAGCAAGAGCTTTCAGGGCTTGCACCTTCCTTGTGGGAGAAGCAGACATACTTTTGCCTTTTAGGAGAGAGACGATTCTAATAATATGTGCACTGTGTTATTCCTGCTCAGGGAAAGCACAGATCCCCAGGGCTCTTGTGCCTGTGAATAGGCTGCCTAGGCAGGGTGAAGATCAGCAAGAGCTTTCAGGGCTGGCACCTTCCTTGTGGGAGAAGCACCCGGATTTTGCCTTTTAGGAAAGAGTCGCTTTTAATAATATGTGCACTGTGCTATTCCTCCTCAGGGAAAGCACAAATCCCCAGTTCTCTTGTGCCTGTGAATAGGCTGCCAAGGGAAGGTGAAGAGCAGCAAGAGCTTTCAGGGCTGGCACCTTCCTTGTGGGAGAAGCAGCTGCACTTTTGCCAATTCCGGAAGAGGATCTGCCGAGGGCCAGCACCTTGAGACTTTCCATCTCTGGGAAAGCACAGATCCCCAGTTCTCTTGTGCCTGTGAATAGGCTGCCAAGGGAAGGTGAAGAACAGGAAGAGCTTTTAGGGGGGGCACCTTCCTTGTGGGAGAAGCAGGCGGATTTTTGCCTTTTAGGAAAGAGGCATTGCAGAGGATGAGCTTCATGAGCTGTTCCTGCTCAGGGAAAGCACAGATCCCCAGTGCTCTTGTGCCTGTGAATAGGCTGCCAATGCCGGATGAAGTTCAGCAAGAGCTTTCAGGGCTGGCACCTTCCTTGTTGGAGAAGCACCCGGATTTTGCGTTTTAGGAAGCAGTCATTGCCGAGGATGAGCATCATGAGCTGTTCCTTCTCAGGGAAACCACAGATCCGCAGGGCTCTTGTGCCTGTGAATAGGCTGCCAAGGGAAGGTGAAGAGCAGCAAGAGCTTTCAGGGCTGGCACCTTCCTTGTGGAAGAAGCAGCTGCACTTTTGTCAATTCCGGAAGAGGTTCTGCCGAGGACCAGCACCATGAGACGTTCCATCTCTGGGAAAGCAGAGATTCCCCAGAGTTCTTGTGCCTGTGAATAGGCAGCCAAGGGAAGGTGAAGAGCAGCAAGAGCTTTCAGGGCTGGCACCTTCCTTGTGGGAGAAGCAGACATACTTTTGCCTTTTAGGAAAGAGGCGCTTCTGAGAATATGTACACTGTGCTATTCCTCCTCAGGGAAAGCATATATCCCCAGGGCTCTTGTGCCTGAGAATAGCCTGCCTAGGCAGGGTGAAGAGCAGCAAGAGCTTTCAGGGCTGGCACCTTCCTTGTGGGAGAAGCAGAGATACTTTTGCCTTTTAGGAGAGAGACGATTCTAATAATATGTGCACTGTGTTATCCCTGCTCAGGGAAAGCACAGATCCCCAGGGCTCTTGTGCCTGTGAATAGGCTGCCTAGGCAGGGTGAAGATCAGCAAGAGCTTTCAGGGCTGGCACCTTCCTTGTGGGAGAAGCACCCGGATTTTGCCTTTTAGGAAAGAGGCGCTTCTAATAATATGTGCACTGTGCTATTCCTCCTCAGGGAAAGAACAAATCCCCAGTTCTCTTGTGCCTGTGAATAGGCTGCCAAGGGAAGGTGAAGAGCAGCAAGAGCTTTCAGGGCTGGCACCTTCCTTGTGGGAGAAGCAGCTGCACTTTTGCCAATTCCGGAAGAGGATGTGCCGAGGACAAGCACCATGAGACTTTCCATCTCTGGGAAAGCACAGATCCCCAGTTCTCTTGTGCCTGTGAATAGGCTGCCAAGGGAAGGTGAAGAACAGGAAGAGCTTTTAGGGGTGGCACCTTCCTTGTGGGAGAAGCAGGAGAATTTTTGCCTTTTAGGAAAGAGGCATTGCAGAGGATGAGCTTCATGAGCTGTTCCTGCTCAGGGAAAGCACAGATCCGCAGGGCTCTTGTGCCTGTGAATAGGCTGCCAAGGGAAGGTGAAGAGCAGCAAGAGCTTTCAGGGCTGGTACCTTCTTTGTGGGAGAAGCAGCTGCACTTTTGCCAATTCCGGAAGAGGTTCTGCCGAGGACCAGCACCATGAGACGTTCCATCTCTGGGAAAGCAGAGATTCCCCAGAGTTCTTGTGCCTGTGAATAGGCTGCCAAGGGAAGGTGAAGAGCAGCAAGAGCTTTCAGGGCTGGCACCTTCCTTGTGGGAGAAGCAGACATACTTTTGCCTTTTAGGAAAGAGGCACTGCCAATAATATGTGCACAGTGTTATTCCTCCTCACGGGAAGCACAGATCCCCAGTGCTCTTGTGCCTGTGAATAGGCTGCCAAGGCAGGGTGAAGATCAGCAAGAGCTTTCAGGGCTGGTACCTTCCTTGTGGGAGAAGCACCCAGATTTTGCCTTTTACGAGAGAGGCGCTCTAATAATATGTGCACTGTGCTATTCCTGCTCAGGGAAAGCACAGATCCGCAGGGTTATTGTGCCTGAGAATAGGCTGCCTAGGCAGGGTGAAGATCAGCAAGAGCTTTCAGGGCTGGCACCTTCCTTGTGGGAGAAGCAGACATACTTTTTCCTTTTAGGAAAGAGGCCCTTCTAAGAATATGTACACTGTGCTATTCCTCCTCAGGGAAAGAACAAATCCCCAGTTCTCTTGTGCCTGTGAATAGGCTGCCAAGGGAAGGTGAAGAGCAGCAAGAGCTTTCAGGGCTGGCACCTTCCTTGTGGGAGAAGCAGCTGCACTTTTGCCAATTCCGGAAGAGGATGTGCCGAGGACAAGCACCATGAGACTTTCCATCTCTGGGAAAGCACAGATCCCCAGTTCTCTTGTGCCTGTGAATAGGCTGCCAAGGGAAGGTGAAGAACAGGAAGAGCTTTTAGGGGTGGCACCTTCCTTGTGGGAGAAGCAGGAGAATTTTTGCCTTTTAGGAAAGAGGCATTGCAGAGGATGAGCTTCATGAGCTGTTCCTGCTCAGGGAAAGCACAGATCCGCAGGGCTCTTGTGCCTGTGAATAGGCTGCCAAGGGAAGGTGAAGAGCAGCAAGAGCTTTCAGGGCTGGTACCTTCTTTGTGGGAGAAGCAGCTGCACTTTTGCCAATTCCGGAAGAGGTTCTGCCGAGGACCAGCACCATGAGACGTTCCATCTCTGGGAAAGCAGAGATTCCCCAGAGTTCTTGTGCCTGTGAATAGGCTGCCAAGGGAAGGTGAAGAGCAGCAAGAGCTTTCAGGGCTGGCACCTTCCTTGTGGGAGAAGCAGACATACTTTTGCCTTTTAGGAAAGAGGCACTGCCAATAATATGTGCACAGTGTTATTCCTCCTCACGGGAAGCACAGATCCCCAGTGCTCTTGTGCCTGTGAATAGGCTGCCAAGGCAGGGTGAAGATCAGCAAGAGCTTTCAGGGCTGGTACCTTCCTTGTGGGAGAAGCACCCAGATTTTGCCTTTTACGAGATAGGCGCTCTAATAATATGTGCACTGTGCTATTCCTGCTCAGGGAAAGCACAGATCCGCAGGGTTATTGTGCCTGAGAATAGGCTGCCTAGGCAGGGTGAAGATCAGCAAGAGCTTTCAGGGCTGGCACCTTCCTTGTGGGAGAAGCAGACATACTTTTTCCTTTTAGGAAAGAGGCCCTTCTAAGAATATGTACACTGTGCTATTCCTCCTCAGGGAAAGCATATATCCCCAGGGCTCTTGTGCCTGAGAATAGCCTGCCTAGGCAGGGTGAAGAGCAGCAAGAGCTTTCAGGGCTGGCACCTTCCTTGTGGGAGAAGCAGAGATACTTTTGCCTTTTAGGAGAGAGACGATTCTAATAATATGTGCACTGTGTTATCCCTGCTCAGGGAAAGCACAGATCCCCAGGGCTCTTGTGCCTGTGAATAGGCTGCCTAGGCAGGGTGAAGATCAGCAAGAGCTTTCAGGGCTGGCACCTTCCTTGTGGGAGAAGCACCCGGATTTTGCCTTTTAGGAAAGAGGCGCTTCTAATAATATGTGCACTGTGCTATTCCTCCTCAGGGAAAGAACAAATCCCCAGTTCTCTTGTGCCTGTGAATAGGCTGCCAAGGGAAGGTGAAGAGCAGCAAGAGCTTTCAGGGCTGGCACCTTCCTTGTGGGAGAAGCAGCTGCACTTTTGCCAATTCCGGAAGAGGATGTGCCGAGGACAAGCACCATGAGACTTTCCATCTCTGGGAAAGCACAGATCCCCAGTTCTCTTGTGCCTGTGAATAGGCTGCCAAGGGAAGGTGAAGAACAGGAAGAGCTTTTAGGGGTGGCACCTTCCTTGTGGGAGAAGCAGGAGAATTTTTGCCTTTTAGGAAAGAGGCATTGCAGAGGATGAGCTTCATGAGCTGTTCCTGCTCAGGGAAAGCACAGATCCGCAGGGCTCTTGTGCCTGTGAATAGGCTGCCAAGGGAAGGTGAAGAGCAGCAAGAGCTTTCAGGGCTGGTACCTTCTTTGTGGGAGAAGCAGCTGCACTTTTGCCAATTCCGGAAGAGGTTCTGCCGAGGACCAGCACCATGAGACGTTCCATCTCTGGGAAAGCAGAGATTCCCCAGAGTTCTTGTGCCTGTGAATAGGCTGCCAAGGGAAGGTGAAGAGCAGCAAGAGCTTTCAGGGCTGGCACCTTCCTTGTGGGAGAACCAGACATACTTTTGCCTTTTAGGAAAGAGGCGCTTCTAATACTATGTACACTGTGCTATTCCTGCTCAGGGAAAGCACAGATCCCCAGTGCTCTTGTGCCTGTGAATAGGCTGCCAAGGGAAGGTGAACAGCAGCAAGAGCTTTCAGGGCTGGCACCTTCCTTGTGGAAGAAGCAGCTGCACTTTTGTCAATTCCGGAAGAGGTTCTGCCGAGGACCAGCACCATGAGACGTTCCATCTCTGGGAAAGCAGAGATTCCCCAGAGTTCTTGTGCCTGTGAATAGGCTGCCAAGGGAAGGTGAAGAGCAGCAAGAGCTTTCAGGGCTGGCACCTTCCTTGTGGGAGAAGCAGACATACTTTTGCGTTTTAGGAGAGAGGCACTGCCAATAATATGTGCACAGTGTTATTCCTCCTCACGGGAAGCACAGATCCCCAGTGCTCTTGTGCCTGTGAATAGGCTGCCAAGGCAGGGTGAAGATCAGCAAGAGCTTTCAGGGCTGGTACCTTCCTTGTGGGAGAAGCACCCAGATTTTGCCTTTTACGAGAGAGGCGCTCTAATAATATGTGCACTGTGCTATTCCTGCTCAGGGAAAGCACAGATCCGCAGGGCTATTGTGCCTGAGAATAGGCTGCCTAGGCAGGGTGAAGAGCAGCAAGAGCTTTCAGGGCTGGCACCTTCCTTTTGGGAGAAGCACCCTGACTTTTGCCTTTTAGGAAAGAGGCACTGCCAATAATATGTGCACTGTGCTATTCCTCCTCAGGGAAAGCACAGATTCCCCAGAGTTCTTGTGCTTCTGGGTAGGCTGCCAAGGGAAGGTGAAGATCAGCAAGAGCTTTCAGGGCTTGCACCTTCCTTGTGGGAGAAGCAGACATACTTTTGCCTTTTAGGAGAGAGACGATTCTAATAATATGTGCACTGTGTTATTCCTGCTCAGGGAAAGCACAGATCCCCAGGGCTCTTGTGCCTGTGAATAGGCTGCCTAGGCAGGGTGAAGATCAGCAAGAGCTTTCAGGGCTGGCACCTTCCTTGTGGGAGAAGCACCCGGATTTTGCCTTTTAGGAAAGAGTCGCTTTTAATAATATGTGCACTGTGCTATTCCTCCTCAGGGAAAGCACAAATCCCCAGTTCTCTTGTGCCTGTGAATAGGCTGCCAAGGGAAGGTGAAGAGCAGCAAGAGCTTTCAGGGCTGGCACCTTCCTTGTGGGAGAAGCAGCTGCACTTTTGCCAATTCCGGAAGAGGATCTGCCGAGGACCAGCACCTTGAGACTTTCCATCTCTGGGAAAGCACAGATCCCCAGTTCTCTTGTGCCTGTGAATAGGCTGCCAAGGGAAGGTGAAGAACAGGAAGAGCTTTTAGGGGGGGCACCTTCCTTGTGGGAGAAGCAGGCGGATTTTTGCCTTTTAGGAAAGAGGCATTGCAGAGGATGAGCTTCATGAGCTGTTCCTGCTCAGGGAAAGCACAGATCCCCAGTGCTCTTGTGCCTGTGAATAGGCTGCCAATGCCGGATGAAGTTCAGCAAGAGCTTTCAGGGCTGGCACCTTCCTTGTTGGAGAAGCACCCGGATTTTGCGTTTTAGGAAACAGTCATTGCCGAGGATGAGCATCATGAGCTGTTCCTTCTCAGGGAAACCACAGATCCGCAGGGCTCTTGTGCCTGTGAATAGGCTGCCAAGGGAAGGTGAAGAGCAGCAAGAGCTTTCAGGGCTGGTACCTTCTTTGTGGGAGAAGCAGCTGCACTTTTGCCAATTCCGGAAGAGGTTCTGCCGAGGACCAGCACCATGAGACGTTCCATCTCTGGGAAAGCAGAGATTCCCCAGAGTTCTTGTGCCTGTGAATAGGCTGCCAAGGGAAGGTGAAGAGCAGCAAGAGCTTTCAGGGATGGCACCTTCCTTGTGGGAGAACCAGACATTCTTTTGCCTTTTAGGAAAGAGGCGCTTCTAATAATATGTACACTGTGCTATTCCTGCTCAGGGAAAGCACAGATCCCCAGTGCTCTTGTGCCTGTGAATAGGCTGCCAAGGGAAGGTGAACAGCAGCAAGAGCTTTCAGGGCTGGCACCTTCCTTGTGGAAGAAGCAGCTGCACTTTTGTCAATTCCGGAAGAGGTTCTGCCGAGGACCAGCACCATGAGACGTTCCATCTCTGGGAAAGCAGAGATTCCCCAGAGTTCTTGTGCCTGTGAATAGGCTGCCAAGGGAAGGTGAAGAGCAGCAAGAGCTTTCAGGGCTGGCACCTTCCTTGTGGGAGAAGCAGACATACTTTTGCGTTTTAGGAGAGAGGCACTGCCAATAATATGTGCACAGTGTTATTCCTCCTCACGGGAAGCACAGATCCCCAGTGCTCTTGTGCCTGTGAATAGGCTGCCAAGGCAGGGTGAAGATCAGCAAGAGCTTTCAGGGCTGGTACCTTCCTTGTGGGAGAAGCACCCAGATTTTGCCTTTTACGAGAGAGGCGCTCTAATAATATGTGCACTGTGCTATTCCTGCTCAGGGAAAGCACAGATCCGCAGGGCTATTGTGCCTGAGAATAGGCTGCCTAGGCAGGGTGAAGAGCAGCAAGAGCTTTCAGGGCTGGCACCTTCCTTTTGGGAGAAGCACCCTGACTTTTGCCTTTTAGGAAAGAGGCACTGCCAATAATATGTGCACTGTGCTATTCCTCCTCAGGGAAAGCACAGATTCCCCAGAGTTCTTGTGCTTCTGGGTAGGCTGCCAAGGGAAGGTGAAGATCAGCAAGAGCTTTCAGGGCTTGCACCTTCCTTGTGGGAGAAGCAGACATACTTTTGCCTTTTAGGAGAGAGACGATTCTAATAATATGTGCACTGTGTTATTCCTGCTCAGGGAAAGCACAGATCCCCAGGGCTCTTGTGCCTGTGAATAGGCTGCCTAGGCAGGGTGAAGATCAGCAAGAGCTTTCAGGGCTGGCACCTTCCTTGTGGGAGAAGCACCCGGATTTTGCCTTTTAGGAAAGAGTCGCTTTTAATAATATGTGCACTGTGCTATTCCTCCTCAGGGAAAGCACAAATCCCCAGTTCTCTTGTGCCTGTGAATAGGCTGCCAAGGGAAGGTGAAGAGCAGCAAGAGCTTTCAGGGCTGGCACCTTCCTTGTGGGAGAAGCAGCTGCACTTTTGCCAATTCCGGAAGAGGATCTGCCGAGGACCAGCACCTTGAGACTTTCCATCTCTGGGAAAGCACAGATCCCCAGTTCTCTTGTGCCTGTGAATAGGCTGCCAAGGGAAGGTGAAGAACAGGAAGAGCTTTTAGGGGGGGCACCTTCCTTGTGGGAGAAGCAGGCGGATTTTTGCCTTTTAGGAAAGAGGCATTGCAGAGGATGAGCTTCATGAGCTGTTCCTGCTCAGGGAAAGCACAGATCCCCAGTGCTCTTGTGCCTGTGAATAGGCTGCCAATGCCGGATGAAGTTCAGCAAGAGCTTTCAGGGCTGGCACCTTCCTTGTTGGAGAAGCACCCGGATTTTGCGTTTTAGGAAACAGTCATTGCCGAGGATGAGCATCATGAGCTGTTCCTTCTCAGGGAAACCACAGATCCGCAGGGCTCTTGTGCCTGTGAATAGGCTGCCAAGGGAAGGTGAAGAGCAGCAAGAGCTTTCAGGGCTGGTACCTTCTTTGTGGGAGAAGCAGCTGCACTTTTGCCAATTCCGGAAGAGGTTCTGCCGAGGACCAGCACCATGAGACGTTCCATCTCTGGGAAAGCAGAGATTCCCCAGAGTTCTTGTGCCTGTGAATAGGCTGCCAAGGGAAGGTGAAGAGCAGCAAGAGCTTTCAGGGATGGCACCTTCCTTGTGGGAGAACCAGACATTCTTTTGCCTTTTAGGAAAGAGGCGCTTCTAATAATATGTACACTGTGCTATTCCTGCTCAGGGAAAGCACAGATCCCCAGTGCTCTTGTGCCTGTGAATAGGCTGCCAAGGGAAGGTGAACAGCAGCAAGAGCTTTCAGGGCTGGCACCTTCCTTGTGGAAGAAGCAGCTGCACTTTTGCCAATTCCGGAAGAGGTTCTGCCGAGGACCAGCACCATGAGACGTTCCATCTCTGGGAAAGCAGAGATTCCCCAGAGTTCTTGTGCCTGTGAATAGGCAGCCAAGGGAAGGTGAAGAGCAGCAAGAGCTTTCAGGGCTGGCACCTTCCTTGTGGGAGAAGCAGACATACTTTTGCGTTTTAGGAGAGAGGCACTGCCAATAATATGTGCACAGTGTTATTCCTCCTCACGGGAAGCACAGATCCCCAGTGCTCTTGTGCCTGTGAATAGGCTGCCAAGGCAGGGTGAAGATCAGCAAGAGCTTTCAGGGCTGGTACCTTCCTTGTGGGAGAAGCACCCAGATTTTGCCTTTTACGAGAGAGGCGCTCTAATAATATGTGCACTGTGCTATTCCTGCTCAGGGAAAGCACAGATCCGCAGGGCTATTGTGCCTGAGAATAGGCTGCCTAGGCAGGGTGAAGAGCAGCAAGAGCTTTCAGGGCTGGCACCTTCCTTTTGGGAGAAGCACCCTGACTTTTGCCTTTTAGGAAAGAGGCACTGCCAATAATATGTGCACTGTGCTATTCCTCCTCAGGGAAAGCACAGATTCCCCAGAGTTCTTGTGCTTCTGGGTAGGCTGCCAAGGGAAGGTGAAGATCAGCAAGAGCTTTCAGGGCTTGCACCTTCCTTGTGGGAGAAGCAGACATACTTTTGCCTTTTAGGAGAGAGACGATTCTAATAATATGTGCACTGTGTTATTCCTGCTCAGGGAAAGCACAGATCCCCAGGGCTCTTGTGCCTGTGAATAGGCTGCCTAGGCAGGGTGAAGATCAGCAAGAGCTTTCAGGGCTGGCACCTTCCTTGTGGGAGAAGCACCCGGATTTTGCCTTTTAGGAAAGAGTCGCTTTTAATAATATGTGCACTGTGCTATTCCTCCTCAGGGAAAGCACAAATCCCCAGTTCTCTTGTGCCTGTGAATAGGCTGCCAAGGGAAGGTGAAGAGCAGCAAGAGCTTTCAGGGCTGGCACCTTCCTTGTGGGAGAAGCAGCTGCACTTTTGCCAATTCCGGAAGAGGATCTGCCGAGGACCAGCACCTTGAGACTTTCCATCTCTGGGAAAGCACAGATCCCCAGTTCTCTTGTGCCTGTGAATAGGCTGCCAAGGGAAGGTGAAGAACAGGAAGAGCTTTTAGGGGGGGCACCTTCCTTGTGGGAGAAGCAGGCGGATTTTTGCCTTTTAGGAAAGAGGCATTGCAGAGGATGAGCTTCATGAGCTGTTCCTGCTCAGGGAAAGCACAGATCCCCAGTGCTCTTGTGCCTGTGAATAGGCTGCCAATGCCGGATGAAGTTCAGCAAGAGCTTTCAGGGCTGGCACCTTCCTTGTTGGAGAAGCACCCGGATTTTGCGTTTTAGGAAACAGTCATTGCCGAGGATGAGCATCATGAGCTGTTCCTTCTCAGGGAAACCACAGATCCGCAGGGCTCTTGTGCCTGTGAATAGGCTGCCAAGGGAAGGTGAAGAGCAGCAAGAGCTTTCAGGGCTGGTACCTTCTTTGTGGGAGAAGCAGCTGCACTTTTGCCAATTCCGGAAGAGGTTCTGCCGAGGACCAGCACCATGAGACGTTCCATCTCTGGGAAAGCAGAGATTCCCCAGAGTTCTTGTGCCTGTGAATAGGCTGCCAAGGGAAGGTGAAGAGCAGCAAGAGCTTTCAGGGATGGCACCTTCCTTGTGGGAGAACCAGACATTCTTTTGCCTTTTAGGAAAGAGGCGCTTCTAATAATATGTACACTGTGCTATTCCTGCTCAGGGAAAGCACAGATCCCCAGTGCTCTTGTGCCTGTGAATAGGCTGCCAAGGGAAGGTGAACAGCAGCAAGAGCTTTCAGGGCTGGCACCTTCCTTGTGGAAGAAGCAGCTGCACTTTTGCCAATTCCGGAAGAGGTTCTGCCGAGGACCAGCACCATGAGACGTTCCATCTCTGGGAAAGCAGAGATTCCCCAGAGTTCTTGTGCCTGTGAATAGGCAGCCAAGGGAAGGTGAAGAGCAGCAAGAGCTTTCAGGGCTGGCACCTTCCTTGTGGGAGAAGCAGACATACTTTTGCCTTTTAGGAAAGAGGCGCTTCTGAGAATATGTACACTCTGCTATTCCTCCTCAGGGAAAGCACAGATCCCCAGGGCTCTTGTGCCTGTGAATAGGCTGCCTAGGCAGGGTGAAGATCAGCAAGAGCTTTCAGGGCTGGCACCTTCCTTGTGGGAGAAGCACCCGGATTTTGCCTTTTAGGAAAGAGGCGCTTCTAATAATATGTGCACTGTGCTATTCCTCCTCAGGGAAAGAACAAATCCCCAGTTCTCTTGTGCCTGTGAATAGGCTGCCAAGGGAAGGTGAAGAGCAGCAAGAGCTTTCAGGGCTGGCACCTTCCTTGTGGGAGAAGCAGCTGCACTTTTGCCAATTCCGGAAGAGGATGTGCCGAGGACAAGCACCATGAGACTTTCCATCTCTGGGAAAGCACAGATCCCCAGTTCTCTTGTGCCTGTGAATAGGCTGCCTAGGCAGGGTGAAGATCAGCAAGAGCTTTCAGGGCTGGCACCTTCCTTGTGGGAGAAGCACCCGGATTTTGCCTTTTAGGAAAGAGGCGCTTCTAATAATATGTGCACTGTGCTATTCCTCCTCAGGGAAAGAACAAATCCCCAGTTCTCTTGTGCCTGTGAATAGGCTGCCAAGGGAAGGTGAAGAGCAGCAAGAGCTTTCAGGGCTGGCACCTTCCTTGTGGGAGAAGCAGGAGAATTTTTGCCTTTTAGGAAAGAGGCATTGCAGAGGATGAGCTTCATGAGCTGTTCCTGCTCAGGGACAGCACAGATCCGCAGGGCTCTTGTGCCTGTGAATAGGCTGCCAAGGGAAGGTGAAGAGCAGCAAGAGCTTTCAGGGCTGGTACCTTCTTTGTGGGAGAAGCAGCTGCACTTTTGCCAATTCCGGAAGAGGTTCTGCCGAGGACCAGCACCATGAGACGTTCCATCTCTGGGAAAGCAGAGATTCCCCAGAGTTCTTGTGCCTGTGAATAGGCTGCCAAGGGAAGGTGAAGAGCAGCAAGAGCTTTCAGGGATGGCACCTTCCTTGTGGGAGAACCAGACATACTTTTGCCTTTTAGGAAAGAGGCGCTTCTAATAATATGTACACTGTGCTATTCCTGCTCAGGGAAAGCACAGATCCCCAGTGCTCTTGTGCCTGTGAATAGGCTGCCAAGGGAAGGTGAACAGCAGCAAGAGCTTTCAGGGCTGGCACCTTCCTTGTGGGTGAAGCAGCTGCACTTTTGTCAATTCCGGAAGAGGTTCTGCCGAGGACCAGCACCATGAGACATTCCATCTCTGGGAAAGAAGAGATTCCCCAGAGTTCTTGTGCCTGTGAATAGGCTGCCAAGGGAAGGTGAAGAGCAGTAAGAGCTTTCAGGGCTGGCACCTTCCTTGTGGGAGAAGCAGACATACTTTTGCCTTTTAGGAAAGAGCCAAAGCCGATAATATGCACTCTGCTGTTCCTGCTCAGGGAAAGCACAGATCCCCAGGGCTCTTGTGCCTGTGAATAGGCTGCCTAGGCAGGGTGAAGAGCAGCAAGAGCTTTCAGGGCTGGCACCTTCCTTGTGGGAGAAGCAGACATACTTTTGCCTTTTAGGAAAGAGGCGCTTTTAAGACTATGTGCACTGTGCTATTCCTCCTCAGGGAAAGCATATATCCCCAGTGCTCTTGTACCTGTGAATAGGCTGCCTAGGCAGGGTGAAGAGCAGCAAGAGCTTTCAGGGCTGGCAACTTCATTGTGGGAGAAGCAGACATACTTTTGCTTTTTAAGAAAGAGGCACTATCAATAATATGTGCACAGTGTTATTCCTCCTCACGGAAAGTACAGATCCCCAGTGCTCTTGTGCCTGCGAATAGGCTGCCAAGGGAAGGTGAAGAACAGCAAGAGCTTTTAGGGGTGGCACTGTCCTTGTGGGAGAAGCACCCGAATTTTTGCCTTTTAGGAAAGAGGCATTGCAGAGGATGAGCTTCATGAGCTGTTCCTGCTCAGGGAAAGCACAGATTCCCCAGAGTTCTTGTGCCTGTGAATAGGCTGCCAAGGGAAGGTGAAGAGCAGCAAGAGCTTTCAGGGCTGGCACCTTCCTTGTGGGAGAAGCAGACATACTTTTGCCTTTTAGGAGAGAGGCACTGCCAATAATATGTGCACAGTGTTATTCCTCCTCACGGGAAGCACAGATCCCCAGTGCTGTTGTGCCTGTGAATAGGCTGCCAAGGCAGGGTGAAGAGCAGCAAGAGCTTTCAGGGCTGGCACCTTCCTTGTGCGAGAAGCACCCTGACTTTTGCCTTTTAGGAAAGAGGCACTGCCAATAATATGTGTACTGTGCTATTCCTCCTCAGGGAAAGCACAGATTCCCCAGAGTTCTTGTGCCTGTGAATAGGCTGCCAAGGGAAGGTGAAGATCAGCAAGAGCTTTCAGGGCTTGCACCTTCCTTGTGGGAGAAGCAGACATACTTTTGCCTTTTAGGAGAGAGACGATTCTAATAATATGTGCACTGTGTTATTCCTGCTCAGGGAAAGCACAGATCCGCAGGGCTCTTGTGCCTGTGAATAGGGTGCCTAGGCAGGGTGAAGAGCAGCAAGAGCTTTCAGGGCTGGCACCTTCCTTGTGGGAGAAGCACCCGGATTTTGCCTTTTAGGAAAGAGTCGCTTTTAATAATATGTGCACTGTGCTATTCCTCCTCAGGGAAAGCACAAATCCCCAGTTCTCTTGTGCCTGTGAATAGGCTGCCAAGGGAAGGTGAAGAGCAGCAAGAGCTTTCAGGGCTGGCACCTTCCTTGTGGGAGAAGCAGACATACTTTTGCCTTTTAGGAAAGAGCCAAAGCCGATAATATGCACTCTGCTGTTCCTGCTCAAGGAAAGCACAGATCCCCAGGGCTCTTGTGCCTGTGAATAGGCTGCCTAGGCAGGGTGAAGAGCAGCAAGAGCTTTCAGGGCTGGCACCTTCCTTGTGGGAGAAGCAGACATACTTTTGCCTTTTAGGAAAGAGGCGCTTCTAAGAATATGTGCACTGTGCTATTCCTCCTCAGGGAAAGCATATATCCCCAGTGCTCTTGTACCTGTGAATAGGCTGCCAAGGGAAGGTGAAGAGCAGCAAGAGCTTTCAGGGCTGGCACCTTCCTTGTGGGAGAAGCAGAGATACTTTTGCCTTTTAGGAGAAAGACGATTCTAATAATATGTGCACTGTGTTATTCCTGCTCAGGGAAAGCACAGATCCCCAGGGCTCTTGTGCCTGTGAATAGGCTGCCTAGGCAAGGTGAAGATCAGCAAGAGCTTTCAGGGCTGGCACCTTCCTTGTGGGAGAAGCACCCGGATTTTGCCTTTTAGGAAAGAGGCGCTTCTAATAATATGTGCACTGTGCTATTCCTCCTCAGGGAAAGAACAAATCCCCAGTTCTCTTGTGCCTGTGAATAGGCTGCCAAGGGAAGGTGAAGAGCAGCAAGAGCTTTCAGGGCTGGCACCTTCCTTGTGGGAGAACCAGACATACTTTTGCCTTTTAGGAAAGAGGCACTGCCAATAATATGTGCACAGTGTTATTCCTCCTCACGGAAAGTACAGATCCCCAGTGCTCTTGTGCCTGTGAATAGGCTGCCAAGGGAAGGTGAAGAGCAGCAAGAGCTTTCAGGGCTGGCACCTTCCTTCTGGGAGAAGCACCCGGACTTTTGCCTTTTAGGAAAGAGGCATTGCAGAGGATGAGTATCATGAGATGTTCCTCCTCAGGGAAAGCACAGATTCCCAGGCCTCTTGTGCCTGTGAATAGGCTGCCAAGGCAGGGTGAAGAGCAGCAAGAGCTTTCAGGGCTGGTACCTTCTTTGTGGGAGAAGCAGCTGCACTTTTGCCAATTCCGGAAGAGGTTCTGCCGAGGACCAGCACCATGAGACTTTCCATCTCTGGGAAAGCACAGATCCCCAGTTCTCTTGTGCCTGCGAATAGGCTGCCAAGGGAAGGTGAAGAGCAGCAAGAGCTTTTAGGGGTGGCACTGTCCTTGTGGGAGAAGCACCCGAATTTTTGCCTTTTAGGAAAGAGGCATTGCAGAGGATGAGCTTCATGAGCTGTTCCTGCTCAGGGAAAGCACAGATTCCCCAGAGTTCTTGTGCCTGTGGGTAGGCTGCCAAGGGAAGGTGAAGATCAGCAAGAGCTTTCAGGGCTGGCACCTTCCTTGTGGGACAAGCAGATATACTTTTGCCTTTAAGGAAAGAGGCACTGCCAATAATATGTGCACAGTGTTATTCCTCCTCACGGGAAGTACAGATCCCCAGTTCTCTTGTGCCTGTGAATAGGCTGCCAAGGGAAGAGCAGCAAGAGCTTTCAGGGCTGGCACCTTCCTTGTGGGACAAGCAGACATACTTTTGCCTTTTAGGAGAGAGGCACTGCCAATAATATGTGCACAGTGTTATTCCTCCTCACGGGAAGCACAGATCCCCAGTGCTCTTGTGCCTGTGAATAGGCTGCCAAGGCAGGGTGAAGATCAGCAAGAGCTTTCAGGGCTGGTACCTTCCTTGTGGGAGAAGCACCCAGATTTTGCCTTTTACGAGAGAGGCGCTCTAATAATATGTGCACTGTGCTATTCCTGCTCAGGGAAAGCACAGATCCGCAGGGCTATTGTGCCTGAGAATAGGCTGCCTAGGCAGGGTGAAGATCAGCAAGAGCTTTCAGGGCTGGCACCTTCCTTGTGGAAGAAGCACCCTGACTTTTGCCTTTTAGGAAAGAGGCACTGCCAATAATATGTGCACTGTGCTATTCCTCCTCAGGGAAAGCACAGATTCCCCAGAGTTCTTGTGCTTGTGGGTAGGCTGCCAAGGGAAGGTGAAGATCAGCAAGAGCTTTCAGGGCTGGCACCTTCCTTGTGGGAGAAGCAGACATACTTTTGCCTTTTAGGAGAGAGACGATTCTAATAATATGTGCACTGTGTTATTCCTGCTCAGGGAAAGCACAGATCCCCAGGGCTCTTGTGCCTGTGAATAGGCTGCCTAGGCAGGGTGAAGATCAGCAAGAGCTTTCAGGGCTGGCACCTTCCTTGTGGGAGAAGCACCCGGATTTTGCCTTTTAGGAAAGAGTCGCTTTTAATAATATGTGCACTGTGCTATTCCTCCTCAGGGAAAGCACAAATCCCCAGTTCTCTTGTGCCTGTGAATAGGCTGCCAAGGGAAGGTGAAGAGCAGCAAGAGCTTTCAGGGCTGGCACCTTCCTTGTGGGAGAAGCAGCTGCACTTTTGCCAATTCCGGAAGAGGATCTGCCGAGGACCAGCACCTTGAGACTTTCCATCTCTGGGAAAGCACAGATCCCCAGTTCTCTTGTGCCTGTGAATAGGCTGCCAAGGGAAGGTGAAGAACAGGAAGAGCTTTTAGGGGGGGCACCTTCCTTGTGGGAGAAGCAGGCGGATTTTTGCCTTTTAGGAAAGAGGCATTGCAGAGGATGAGCTTCATGAGCTGTTCCTGCTCAGGGAAAGCACAGATCCCCAGTGCTCTTGTGCCTGTGAATAGGCTGCCAATGCCGGATGAAGTTCAGCAAGAGCTTTCAGGGCTGGCACCTTCCTTGTTGGAGAAGCACCCGGATTTTGCGTTTTAGGAAGCAGTCATTGCCGAGGATGAGCTTCATGAGCTGTTCCTTCTCAGGGAAACCACAGATCCGCAGGGCTCTTGTGCCTGTGAATAGGCTGCCAAGGGAAGGTGAAGAGCAGCAAGAGCTTTCAGGGCTGGTACCTTCTTTGTGGGAGAAGCAGCTGCACTTTTGCCAATTCCGGAAGAGGTTCTGCCGAGGACCAGCACCATGAGACGTTCCATCTCTGGGAAAGCAGAGATTCCCCAGAGTTCTTGTGCCTGTGAATAGGCTGCCAAGGGAAGGTGAAGAGCAGCAAGAGCTTTCAGGGATGGCACCTTCCTTGTGGGAGAACCAGACATACTTTTGCCTTTTAGGAAAGAGGCGCTTCTAATAATATGTACACTGTGCTATTCCTGCTCAGGGAAAGCACAGATCCCCAGTGCTCTTGTGCATGTGAATAGGCTGCCAAGGGATGGTGAACAGCAGCAAGAGCTTTCAGGGCTGGCACCTTCCTTGTTGGAGAAGCACCATGATTTTGCGTTTTAGGAAGCAGTCATTGCCGAGGATGAGCATCATGAGCTGTTCCTTCTCAGGGAAACCACAGATCCGCAGGGCTCTTGTGCCTGTGAATAGGCTGCCAAGGGAAGGTGAAGAGCAGCAAGAGCTTTCAGGGCTGGTACCTTCTTTGTGGGAGAAGCAGCTGCACTTTTGCCAATTCCGGAAGAGGTTCTGCCGAGGACCAGCAGCATGAGACGTTCCATCTCTGGGAAAGCAGAGATTCCCCAGAGTTCTTGTGCCTGTGAATAGGCTGCCAAGGGAAGGTGAAGAGCAGCAAGAGCTTTCAGGGCTGGCACCTTCCTTGTGGGAGAAGCAGACAGACTTTTGCCTTTTAGGAAAGAGGCGCTTCTGAGAATATGTACACTGTGCTATTCCTGCTCAGGGAAAGCACAGATCCCCAGTGCTCTTGTGCCTGTGAATAGGCTGCCTAGGCAGGGTGAAGAGCAGCAAGAGCTTTCAGGGCTGGCACCTTCCTTGTGGGAGAAGCAGACATACTTTTGCCTTTTAGGAGAGAGACGATTCTAATAATATGTGCACTGTGTTATTCCTGCTCAGGGAAAGCACAGATCCCCAGGGCTCTTGTGCCTGTGAATAGGCTGCCTAGGCAGGGTGAAGATCAGCAAGAGCTTTCAGGGCTGGCACCTTCCTTGTGGGAGAAGCACCCGGATTTTGCCTTTTCGGAAAGAGTCGCTTTAATACTAGCACTGTGCTATTCCTCCTCAGGGAAAGCACAAATCCCCAGTTCTCTTGTGCCTGTGAATAGGCTGCCAAGGGAAGGTGAAGAGCAGCAAGAGCTTTCAGGGCTGGCACCTTCCTTGTGGGAGAAGCAGCTGCACTTTTGCCAATTCCGTAAGAGGCATCTGCCGAGGACCAGCACCTTGAGACTTTCCATCTCTGGGAAAGCACAGATCCCCAGTTCTCTTGTGCCTGTGAATAGGCTGCCAAGGGAGGTGAAGAACAGGAAGAGCTTTTAGGGGGGGCACCTTCCTTGTGGGAGAAGCAGGCGGATTTTTGCCTTTTAGGAAAGCAGGCATTGCAGAGGATGAGCTTCATGAGCTGTTCCTGCTCAGGGAAAGCACAGATCCCCAGTGCTCTTGTGCCTGTGAATAGGCTGCCAAGGGAAGGTGAAGAGCAGCAAGAGCTTTCAGGGCTGGTACCTTCTTTGTGGGAGAAGCAGCTGCACTTTTGCCAATTCCGGAAGAGGTTCTGCCGAGGACCAGCACCATGAGACGTTCCATCTCTGGGAAAGCAGAGATTCCCCAGAGTTCTTGTGCCTGTGAATAGGCTGCCAAGGGAAGGTGAAGAGCAGCAAGAGCTTTCAGGGCTGGCACCTTCCTTGTGGGAGAAGCAGACATACTTTTGCCTTTTAGGAAAGAGGCGCTTCTGAGAATATGTACACTGTGCTATTCCTGCTCAGGGAAAGCACAGATCCCCAGTGCTCTTGTGCCTGTGAATAGGCTGCCAAGGGATGGTGAAGAACAGCAAGAGCTTTCAGGGCTGGCACCTTCCTTGTGGGAGAAGCAGACATACTTTTGCCTTTTAGGAAAGAGCCAAAGCCGATAATATGCACTCTGCTGTTCCTGCTCAGGGAAAGCACAGATCCCCAGGGCTCTTGTGCCTGTGAATAGGCTGCCTAGGCAGGGTGAAGAGCAGCAAGAGCTTTCAGGGCTGGCACCTTCCTTGTGGGAGAAGCAAACATACTTTTGCCTTTTAGGAAAGAGGCACTGCCAATAATATGTGCACAGTGTTATTCCTCCTCACGGAAAGTACAGATCCCCAGTGCTCTTGTGCCTGTGAATAGGCTGCCAAGGGAAGGTGAAGAGCAGCAAGAGCTTTCAGGGCTGGCACCTTCCTTCTGGGAGAAGCACCCGGTCTTTTGCCTTTTAGGAAAGAGGCATTGCAGAGGATGAGTATCATGAGATGTTCCTCCTCAGGGAAAGCACAGATTCCCAGGCCTCTTGTGCCTGTGAATAGGCTGCCAAGGCAGGGTGAAGAGCAGCAAGAGCTTTCAGGGCTGGTACCTTCTTTGTGGGAGAAGCAGCTGCACTTTTGCCAATTCCGGAAGAGGTTCTGCCGAGGACCAGCACCATGAGACGTTCCATCTCTGGGAAAGCAGAGATTCCCCAGAGTTCTTGTGCCTGCGAATAGGCTGCCAAGGGAAGGTGAAGAACAGCAAGAGCTTTTAGGGGTGGCACTGTCCTTGTGGGAGAAGCAGGCGGATTTTTGCCTTTTAGGAAAGAGGCATTGCAGAGGATGAGCTTCATGAGCTGTTCCTGCTCAGGGAAAGCACAGATTCCCCAGAGTTCTTGTGCCTGTGGGTAGGCTGCCAAGGGAAGGTGAAGATCAGCAAGAGCTTTCAGGGCTGGCACCTTCCTTGTGGGACAAGCAGATATACTTTTGCCTTTAAGGAAAGAGGCACTGCCAATAATATGTGCACAGTGTTATTCCTCCTCACGGGAAGTACAGATCCCCAGTTCTCTTGTGCCTGTGAATAGGCTGCCAAGGGAAGGTGAAGAGCAGCAAGAGCTTTCAGGGCTGGCACCTTCCTTGTGGGAGAAGCAGACATACTTTTGCCTTTTAGGAGAGAGGCACTGCCAATAATATGTGCACAGTGTTATTCCTCCTCACGGGAAGCACAGATCCCCAGTGCTCTTGTGCCTGTGAATAGGCTGCCAAGGCAGGGTGAAGATCAGCAAGAGCTTTCAGGGCTGGTACCTTCCTTGTGGGAAAAGCACCCAGATTTTGCCTTTTACGAGAGAGGCGCTCTAATAATATGTGCACTGTGCTATTCCTGCTCAGGGAAAGCACAGATCCGCAGGGCTATTGTGCCTGAGAATAGGCTGCCTAGGCAGGGTGAAGATCAGCAAGAGCTTTCAGGGCTGGCACCTTCCTTGTGGGAGAAGCAGACATACTTTTTCCTTTTAGGAAAGAGGCCCTTCTAAGAATATGTACACTGTGCTATTCCTCCTCAGGGAAAGCATATATCCCCAGGGCTCTTGTGCCTGAGAATAGCCTGCCTAGGCAGGGTGAAGAGCAGCAAGAGCTTTCAGGGCTGGCACCTTCCTTTTGGGAGAAGCACCCTGACTTTTGCCTTTTAGGAAAGAGGCACTGCCAATAATATGTGCACTGTGCTATTCCTCCTCAGGGAAAGCACAGATTCCCCAGAGTTCTTGTGCTTGTGGGTAGGCTGCCAAGGGAAGGTGAAGATCAGCAAGAGCTTTCAGGGCTTGCACCTTCCTTGTGGGAGAAGCAGACATACTTTTGCCTTTTAGGAGAGAGACGATTCTAATAATATGTGCACTGTGTTATTCCTGCTCAGGGAAAGCACAGATCCCCAGGGCTCTTGTGCCTGTGAATAGGCTGCCTAGGCAGGGTGAAGAGCAGCAAGAGCTTTCAGGGATGGCACCTTCCTTGTGGGAGAACCAGACATTCTTTTGCCTTTTAGGAAAGAGGCGCTTCTAATAATATGTACACTATGCTATTCCTGCTCAGGGAAAGCACAGATCCCCAGTGCTCTAGTGCCTGTGAATAGGCTGCCAAGGGAAGGTGAAGAGCAGCAAGAGCTTTCAGGGCTGGCACCTTCCTTGTGGAAGAAGCAGCTGCACTTTTGTCAATTCCGGAAGAGGTTCTGCCGAGGACCAGCACCATGAGACGTTCCATCTCTGGGAAAGCAGAGATTCCCCAGAGTTCTTGTGCCTGTGAATAGGCAGCCAAGGGAAGGTGAAGAGCAGCAAGAGCTTTCAGGGCTGGCACCTTCCTTGTGGGAGAAGCAGACATACTTTTGCCTTTTAGGAAAGAGGCGCTTCTGAGAATATGTACACTGTGCTATTCCTGCTCAGGGAAAGCACAGATCCCCAGTGCTCTTGTGCCTGTGAATAGGCTGCCTAGGCAGGGTGAAGAGCAGCAAGAGCTTTCAGGGCTGGCACCTTCCTTGTGGGAGAAGCAGACATAGTTTTGCCTTTTAGGAAAGAGCCAAAGCCGATAATATGCACTCTGCTGTTCCTGCTCAGGGAAAGCTCAGATCCCCAGGGCTCTTGTGCCTGTGAATAGGCTGCCTAGGCAGGGTGAAGAGCAGCAAGAGCTTTCAGGGCTGGCACCTTCCTTGTGGGAGAAGCAGACATACTTTTGCCTTTTAGGAAAGAGGCAATGCCAATAATATGTGCACAGTGTTATTCCTCCTCACGGGAAGCACAGATCCCCAGTGCTCTTGTGCCTGTGAATAGGCTGCCAAGGCAGGGTGAAGATCAGCAAGAGCTTTCAGGGCTGGTACCTTCCTTGTGGGAGAAGCACCCAGATTTTGCCTTTTACGAGAGAGGCGCTCTAATAATATGTGCACTGTGCTATTCCTGCTCAGGGAAAGCACAGATCCGCAGGGTTATTGTGCCTGAGAATAGGCTGCCTAGGCAGGGTGAAGATCAGCAAGAGCTTTCAGGACTGGCACCTTCCTTGTGGGAGAAGCAGACATACTTTTTCCTTTTAGGAAAGAGGCCCTTCTAAGAATATGTACACTGTGCTATTCCTCCTCAGGGAAAGCATATATCCCCAGGGCTCTTGTGCCTGAGAATAGCCTGCCTAGGCAGGGTGAAGAGCAGCAAGAGCTTTCAGGGCTGACACCTTCCTTGTGGGAGAAGCAGACATACTTTTGCCTTTTAGGAAAGAGCCAAAGCCGATAATATGCACTCTGCTGTTCCTGCTCAGGGAAAGCACAGATCCCCAGTGCTCTTGTGCCTCTGAATAGGCTGCCTAGGCAGGGTGAAGAGCAGCAAGAGCTTTCAGGGCTGGCACCTTCCTTGTGGGAGAAGCAGAGATACTTTTGCCTTTTAGGAAAGAGGCACTGCCAATAATATGTGCACAGTGTTATTCCTCCTCACGGAAAGTACAGATCCCCAGTGCTCTTGTGCCTGTGAATAGGCTGCCAAGGGAAGGTGAAGAGCAGCAAGAGCTTTCAGGGCTGGCACCTTCCTTCTGGGAGAAGCACCCGGTCTTTTGCCTTTTAGGAAAGAGGCATTGCAGAGGATGAGTATCATGAGATGTTCCTCCTCAGGGAAAGCACAGATTCCCAGGCCTCTTGTGCCTGTGAATAGGCTGCCAAGGCAGGGTGAAGAGCAGCAAGAGCTTTCAGGGCTGGTACCTTCTTTGTGGGAGAAGCAGCTGCACTTTTGCCAATTCCGGAAGAGGATCTGCCGAGGACCAGCACCTTGAGACTTTCCATCTCTGGGAAAGCACAGATCCCCAGTTCTCTTGTGCCTGTGAATAGGCTGCCAAGGGAAGGTGAAGAACAGGAAGAGCTTTTAGGGGGGGCACCTTCCTTGTGGGAGAAGCAGGCGGATTTTTGCCTTTTAGGAAAGAGGCATTGCAGAGGATGAGCTTCATGAGCTGTTCCTGCTCAGGGAAAGCACAGATCCCCAGTGCTCTTGTGCCTGTGAATAGGCTGCCAATGCCGGATGAAGTTCAGCAAGAGCTTTCAGGGCTGGCACCTTCCTTGTTGGAGAAGCACCCGGATTTTGCGTTTTAGGAAGCAGTCATTGCCGAGGATGAGCATCATGAGCTGTTCCTTCTCAGGGAAACCACAGGTCCACAGGGCTCTTGTGCCTGTGAATAGGCTGCCAAGGGAAGGTGAAGAGCAGCAAGAGCTTTCAGGGCTGGTACCTTCTTTGTGGGAGAAGCAGCTGCACTTTTGCCAATTCCGGAAGAGGTTCTGCCGAGGACCAGCACCATGAGACGTTCCATCTCTGGGAAAGCAGAGATTCCCCAGAGTTCTTGTGCCTGTGAATAGGCTGCCAAGGGAAGGTGAAGAGCAGCAAGAGCTTTCAGGGATGGCACCTTCCTTGTGGGAGAACCAGACATTCTTTTGCCTTTTAGGAAAGAGGCGCTTCTAATAATATGTACACTGTGCTATTCCTGCTCAGGGAAAGCACAGATCCCCAGTGCTCTTGTGCCTGTGAATAGGCTGCCAAGGGAAGGTGAACAGCAGCAAGAGCTTTCAGGGCTGGCACTTTCCTTGTGGAAGAAGCAGCTGCACTTTTGTCAATTCCGGAAGAGGTTCTGCCGAGGACCAGCACCATGAGACGTTCCATCTCTGGGAAAGCAGAGATTCCCCAGAGTTCTTGTGCGTGTGAATAGGCAGCCAAGGGAAGGTGAAGAGCAGCAAGAGCTTTCAGGGCTGGCACCTTCCTTGTGGGAGAAGCAGACATACTTTTGCCTTTTAGGAAAGAGGCGCTTCTGAGAATATGTACACTGTGCTATTCCTGCTCAGGGAAAGCACAGATCCCCAGGGCTCTTGTGCCTGTGAATAGGCTGCCAAGGCAGGGTGAAGATCAGCAAGAGCTTTCAGGGCTGGTACCTTCCTTGTGGGAGAAGCAGACATACTTTTGCCTTTTACGAGAGAGGCGCTCTAATAATATGTGCACTGTGCTATTCCTGCTCAGGGAAAGCACAGATCCGCAGGGCTATTGTGCCTGAGAATAGGCTGCCTAGGCAGGGTGAAGATCAGCAAGAGCTTTCAGGGCTGGCACCTTCCTTGTGGGAGAAGCAGACATACTTTTTCCTTTTAGGAAAGAGGCCCTTCTAAGAATATGTACACTGTGCTATTCCTCCTCAGGGAAAGCATATATCCCCAGGGCTCTTGTGCCTGAGAATAGCCTGCCTAGGCAGGGTGAAGAGCAGCAAGAGCTTTCAGGGCTGGCACCTTCCTTTTGGGAGAAGCACCCTGACTTTTGCCTTTTAGGAAAGAGGCACTGCCAATAATATGTGCACTGTGCTATTCCTCCTCAGGGAAAGCACAGATTCCCCAGAGTTCTTGTGCTTGTGGGTAGGCTGCCAAGGGAAGGTGAAGATCAGCAAGAGCTTTCAGGGCTTGCACCTTCCTTGTGGGAGAAGCAGACATACTTTTGCCTTTTAGGAGAGAGACGATTCTAATAATATGTGCACTGTGTTATTCCTGCTCAGGGAAAGCACAGATCCCCAGGGCTCTTGTGCCTGTGAATAGGCTGCCTAGGCAGGGTGAAGATCAGCAAGAGCTTTCAGGGCTGGCACCTTCCTTGTGGGAGAAGCACCCGGATTTTGCCTTTTAGGAAAGAGTCGCTTTTAATAATATGTGCACTGTGCTATTCCTCCTCAGGGAAAGCACAAATCCCCAGTTCTCTTGTGCCTGTGAATAGGCTGCCAAGGGAAGGTGAAGAGCAGCAAGAGCTTTCAGGGCTGGCACCTTCCTTGTGGGAGAAGCAGCTGCACTTTTGCCAATTCCGGAAGAGGATCTGCCGAGGACCAGCACCTTGAGACTTTCCATCTCTGGGAAAGCACAGATCCCCAGTTCTCTTGTGCCTGTGAATAGGCTGCCAAGGGAAGGTGAAGAACAGGAAGAGCTTTTAGGGGGGGCACCTTCCTTGTGGGAGAAGCAGGCGGATTTTTGCCTTTTAGGAAAGAGGCATTGCAGAGGATGAGCTTCATGAGCTGTTCCTGCTCAGGGAAAGCACAGATCCCCAGTGCTCTTGTGCCTGTGAATAGGCTGCCAATGCCGGATGAAGTTCAGCAAGAGCTTTCAGGGCTGGCACCTTCCTTGTTGGAGAAGCACCCGGATTTTGCGTTTTAGGAAGCAGTCATTGCCGAGGATGAGCATCATGAGCTGTTCCTTCTCAGGGAAACCACAGATCCTCAGGGCTCTTGTGCCTGTGAATAGGCTGCCAAGGGAAGGTGAAGAGCAGCAAGAGCTTTCAGGGCTGGTACCTTCTTTGTGGGAGAAGCAGCTGCACTTTTGCCAATTCCGGAAGAGGTTCTGCCGAGGACCAGCACCATGAGACGTTCCATCTCTGGGAAAGCAGAGATTCCCCAGAGTTCTTGTGCCTGTGAATAGGCTGCCAAGGGAAGGTGAAGAGCAGCAAGAGCTTTCAGGGATGGCACCTTCCTTGTGGGAGAACCAGACATTCTTTTGCCTTTTAGGAAAGAGGCGCTTCTAATAATATGTACACTGTGCTATTCCTGCTCAGGGAAAGCACAGATCCCCAGTGCTCTTGTGCCTGTGAATAGGCTGCCAAGGGAAGGTGAACAGCAGCAAGAGCTTTCAGGGCTGGCACCTTCCTTGTGGAAGAAGCAGCTGCACTTTTGTCAATTCCGGAAGAGGTTCTGCCGAGGACCAGCACCATGAGACGTTCCATCTCTGGGAAAGCAGAGATTCCCCAGAGTTCTTGTGCCTGTGAATAGGCAGCCAAGGGAAGGTGAAGAGCAGCAAGAGCTTTCAGGGCTGGCACCTTCCTTGTGGGAGAAGCAGACATACTTTTGCCTTTTAGGAAAGAGGCGCTTCTGAGAATATGTACACTGTGCTATTCCTGCTCAGGGAAAGCACAGATCCCCAGTGCTCTTGTGCCTGTGAATAGGCTGCCTAGGCAGGGTGAAGAGCAGCAAGAGCTTTCAGGGCTGGCACCTTCCTTGTGGGAGAAGCAGACATAGTTTTGCCTTTTAGGAAAGAGCCAAAGCCGATAATATGCACTCTGCTGTTCCTGCTCAGGGAAAGCACAGATCCCCAGGGCTCTTGTGCCTGTGAATAGGCTGCCTAGGCAGGGTGAAGAGCAGCAAGAGCTTTCAGGGCTGGCACCTTCCTTGTGGGAGAAGCAGACATACTTTTGCCTTTTAGGAAAGAGGCAATGCCAATAATATGTGCACAGTGTTATTCCTCCTCACGGGAAGCACAGATCCCCAGTGCTCTTGTGCCTGTGAATAGGCTGCCAAGGCAGGGTGAAGATCAGCAAGAGCTTTCAGGGCTGGTACCTTCCTTGTGGGAGAAGCACCCAGATTTTGCCTTTTACGAGAGAGGCGCTCTAATAATATGTGCACTGTGCTATTCCTGCTCAGGGAAAGCACAGATCCGCAGGGTTATTGTGCCTGAGAATAGGCTGCCTAGGCAGGGTGAAGATCAGCAAGAGCTTTCAGGGCTGGCACCTTCCTTGTGGGAGAAGCAGACATACTTTTTCCTTTTAGGAAAGAGGCCCTTCTAAGAATATGTACACTGTGCTATTCCTCCTCAGGGAAAGCATATATCCCCAGGGCTCTTGTGCCTGAGAATAGCCTGCCTAGGCAGGGTGAAGAGCAGCAAGAGCTTTCAGGGCTGGCACCTTCCTTGTGGGAGAAGCACCCTGACTTTTGCCTTTTAGGAAAGAGGCACTGCCAATAATATGTGCACTGTGCTATTCCTCCTCAGGGAAAGCACAGATTCCCCAGAGTTCTTGTGCTTGTGGGTAGGCTGCCAAGGGAAGGTGAAGATCAGCAAGAGCTTTCAGGGCTTGCACCTTCCTTGTGGGAGAAGCAGACATACTTTTGCCTTTTAGGAGAGAGACGATTCTAATAATATGTGCACTGTGTTATTCCTGCTCAGGGAAAGCACAGATCCCCAGGGCTCTTGTGCCTGTGAATAGGCTGCCTAGGCAGGGTGAAGATCAGCAAGAGCTTTCAGGGCTGGCACCTTCCTTGTGGGAGAAGCACCCGGATTTTGCCTTTTAGGAAAGAGTCGCTTTTAATAATATGTGCACTGTGCTATTCCTCCTCAGGGAAAGCACAAATCCCCAGTTCTCTTGTGCCTGTGAATAGGCTGCCAAGGGAAGGTGAAGAGCAGCAAGAGCTTTCAGGGCTGGCACCTTCCTTGTGGGAGAAGCAGCTGCACTTTTGCCAATTCCGGAAGAGGATCTGCCGAGGACCAGCACCTTGAGACTTTCCATCTCTGGGAAAGCACAGATCCCCAGTTCTCTTGTGCCTGTGAATAGGCTGCCAAGGGAAGGTGAAGAACAGGAAGAGCTTTTAGGGGGGGCACCTTCCTTGTGGGAGAAGCAGGCGGATTTTTGCCTTTTAGGAAAGAGGCATTGCAGAGGATGAGCTTCATGAGCTGTTCCTGCTCAGGGAAAGCACAGATCCCCAGTGCTCTTGTGCCTGTGAATAGGCTGCCAATGCCGGATGAAGTTCAGCAAGAGCTTTCAGGGCTGGCACCTTCCTTGTTGGAGAAGCACCCGGATTTTGCGTTTTAGGAAGCAGTCATTGCCGAGGATGAGCATCATGAGCTGTTCCTTCTCAGGGAAACCACAGATCCTCAGGGCTCTTGTGCCTGTGAATAGGCTGCCAAGGGAAGGTGAAGAGCAGCAAGAGCTTTCAGGGCTGGTACCTTCTTTGTGGGAGAAGCAGCTGCACTTTTGCCAATTCCGGAAGAGGTTCTGCCGAGGACCAGCACCATGAGACGTTCCATCTCTGGGAAAGCAGAGATTCCCCAGAGTTCTTGTGCCTGTGAATAGGCTGCCAAGGGAAGGTGAAGAGCAGCAAGAGCTTTCAGGGATGGCACCTTCCTTGTGGGAGAACCAGACATTCTTTTGCCTTTTAGGAAAGAGGCGCTTCTAATAATATGTACACTGTGCTATTCCTGCTCAGGGAAAGCACAGATCCCCAGTGCTCTTGTGCCTGTGAATAGGCTGCCAAGGGAAGGTGAACAGCAGCAAGAGCTTTCAGGGCTGGCACCTTCCTTGTGGAAGAAGCAGCTGCACTTTTGTCAATTCCGGAAGAGGTTCTGCCGAGGACCAGCACCATGAGACGTTCCATCTCTGGGAAAGCAGAGATTCCCCAGAGTTCTTGTGCCTGTGAATAGGCAGCCAAGGGAAGGTGAAGAGCAGCAAGAGCTTTCAGGGCTGGCACCTTCCTTGTGGGAGAAGCAGACACACTTTTGCCTTTTAGGAAAGAGGCGCTTCTGAGAATATGTACACTGTGCTATTCCTGCTCAGGGAAAGCACAGATCCCCAGTGCTCTTGTGCCTGTGAATAGGCTGCCTAGGCAGGGTGAAGAGCAGCAAGAGCTTTCAGGGCTGGCACCTTCCTTGTGGGAGAAGCAGACATACTTTTGCCTTTTAGGAAAGAGGCCCTTCTAAGAATATGTACACTGTGCTATTCCTCCTCAGGGAAAGCATATATCCCCAGCGCTCTTGTGCCTGAGAATAGCCTGCCTAGGCAGGGTGAAGAGCAGCAAGAGCTTTCAGGGCTGGCACCTTCCTTGTGGGAGAAGCACCCTGACTTTTGCCTTTTAGGAAAGAGGCACTGCCAATAATATGTGCACTGTGCTATTCCTCCTCAGGGAAAGCACAGATTCCCCAGAGTTCTTGTGCTTGTGGGTAGGCTGCCAAGGGAAGGTGAAGATCAGCAAGAGCTTTCAGGGCTTGCACCTTCCTTGTGGGAGAAGCAGACATACTTTTGCCTTTTAGGAGAGAGACGATTCTAATAATATGTGCACTGTGTTATTCCTGCTCAGGGAAAGCACAGATCCCCAGGGCTCTTGTGCCTGTGAATAGGCTGCCTAGGCAGGGTGAAGATCAGCAAGAGCTTTCAGGGCTGGCACCTTCCTTGTGGGAGAAGCACCCGGATTTTGCCTTTTAGGAAAGAGTCGCTTTTAATAATATGTGCACTGTGCTATTCCTCCTCAGGGAAAGCACAAATCCCCAGTTCTCTTGTGCCTGTGAATAGGCTGCCAAGGGAAGGTGAAGAGCAGCAAGAGCTTTCAGGGCTGGCACCTTCCTTGTGGGAGAAGCAGCTGCACTTTTGCCAATTCCGGAAGAGGATCTGCCGAGGACCAGCACCTTGAGACTTTCCATCTCTGGGAAAGCACAGATCCCCAGTTCTCTTGTGCCTGTGAATAGGCTGCCAAGGGAAGGTGAAGAACAGGAAGAGCTTTTAGGGGGGGCACCTTCCTTGTGGGAGAAGCAGGCGGATTTTTGCCTTTTAGGAAAGAGGCATTGCAGAGGATGAGCTTCATGAGCTGTTCCTGCTCAGGGAAAGCACAGATCCCCAGTGCTCTTGTGCCTGTGAATAGGCTGCCAATGCCGGATGAAGTTCAGCAAGAGCTTTCAGGGCTGGCACCTTCCTTGTTGGAGAAGCACCCGGATTTTGCGTTTTAGGAAGCAGTCATTGCCGAGGATGAGCATCATGAGCTGTTCCTTCTCAGGGAAACCACAGATCCGCAGGGCTCTTGTGCCTGTGAATAGGCTGCCAAGGGAAGGTGAAGAGCAGCAAGAGCTTTCAGGGATGGCACCTTCCTTGTGGGAGAACCAGACATACTTTTGCCTTTTAGGAAAGAGGCCCTTCTAAGAATATGTACACTGTGCTATTCCTCCTCAGGGAAAGCATATATCCCCAGGGCTCTTGTGCCTGAGAATAGCCTGCCTAGGCAGGGTGAAGAGCAGCAAGAGCTTTCAGGGCTGGCACCTTCCTTTTGGGAGAAGCACCCTGACTTTTGCCTTTTAGGAAAGAGGCACTGCCAATAATATGTGCACTGTGCTATTCCTCCTCAGGGAAAGCACAGATTCCCCAGAGTTCTTGTGCTTGTGGGTAGGCTGCCAAGGGAAGGTGAAGATCAGCAAGAGCTTTCAGGGCTTGCACCTTCCTTGTGGGAGAAGCAGACATACTTTTGCCTTTTAGGAGAGAGACGATTCTAATAATATGTGCACTGTGCTATTCCTCCTCAGGGAAAGCACAAATCCCCAGTTCTCTTGTGCCTGTGAATAGGCTGCCAAGGGAAGGTGAAGAGCAGCAAGAGCTTTCAGGGCTGGCACCTTCCTTGTGGGAGAAGCAGCTGCACTTTTGCCAATTCCGGAAGAGGATCTGCCGAGGACCAGCACCTTGAGACTTTCCATCTCTGGGAAAGCACAGATCCCCAGTTCTCTTGTGCCTGTGAATAGGCTGCCAAGGGAAGGTGAAGAACAGGAAGAGCTTTTAGGGGGGGCACCTTCCTTGTGGGAGAAGCAGGCGGATTTTTGCATTTTAGGAAAGAGGCATTGCAGAGGATGAGCTTCATGAGCTGTTCCTGCTCAGGGAAAGCACAGATCCCCAGTGCTCTTGTGCCTGTGAATAGGCTGCCAATGCCGGATGAAGTTCAGCAAGAGCTTTCAGGGCTGGCACCTTCCTTGTTGGAGAAGCACCCGGATTTTGCGTTTTAGGAAGCAGTCATTGCCGAGGATGAGCATCATGAGCTGTTCCTTCTCAGGGAAACCACAGATCCGCAGGGCTCTTGTGCCTGTGAATAGGCTGCCAAGGGAAGGTGAAGAGCAGCAAGAGCTTTCAGGGCTGGTACCTTCTTTGTGGGAGAAGCAGCTGCACTTTTGCCAATTCCGGAAGAGGTTCTGCCGAGGACCAGCACCATGAGACGTTCCATCTCTGGGAAAGCAGAGATTCCCCAGTGCTCTTGTGCCTGTGAATAGGCTGCCAAGGGAAGGTGAACAGCAGCAAGAGCTTTCAGGGCTGGCACCTTCCTTGTGGGAGAAGCAGCTGCACTTTTGTCAATTCCGGAAGAGGTTCTGCCGAGGACCAGCACCATGAGACGTTCCATCTCTGGGAAAGCAGAGATTCCCCAGAGTTCTTGTGCCTGTGAATAGGCAGCCAAGGGAAGGTGAAGAGCAGCAAGAGCTTTCAGGGCTGGCACCTTCCTTGTGGGAGAAGCAGACATACTTTTGCCTTTTAGGAAAGAGGCGCTTCTGAGAATATGTACACTCTGCTATTCCTCCTCAGGGAAAGCACAGATCCCCAGTGCTCTTGTGCCTGTGAATAGGCTGCCAAGGGAAGGTGAAGAGCAGCAAGAGCTTTCAGGGCTGGCACCTTCCTTGTGGGAGAAGCAGACATACTTTTGCCTTTTAGGAAAGAGCCAAAGCCGATAATATGCACTCTGCTGTTCCTGCTCAGGGAAAGCACAGATCCCCAGGGCTCTTGTGCCTGTGAATAGGCTGCCTAGGCAGGGTGAAGAGCAGCAAGAGCTTTCAGGGCTGGCACCTTCCTTGTGGGAGAAGCAGACATACTTTTGCCTTTTAGGAAAGAGGCACTACCAATAATATGTGCACAGTGTTATTCCTCCTCACGGAAAGTACAGATCCCCAGTGCTCTTGTGCCTGTGAATAGGCTGCCAAGGGAAGGTGAAGAGCAGCAAGAGCTTTCAGGGCTGGCACCTTCCTTGTGGGAGAAGCACCCGGACTTTTGCCTTTTAGGAAAGAGGCATTGCCAAGGATGAGTATCATGAGATGTTCCTCCTCAGGGAAAGCACAGATTCCCAGGCCTCTTGTGCCTGTGAATAGGCTGCCAAGGCAGGGTGAAGAGCAGCAAGAGCTTTCAGGGCTGGTACCTTCTTTGTGGGAGAAGCAGCTGCACTTTTGCCAATTCCGGAAGAGGTTCTGCCGAGGACCAGCACCATGAGACTTTCCATCTCTGGGAAAGCACAGATCCCCAGTTCTCTTGTGCCTGCGAATAGGCTGCCAAGGGAAGGTGAAGAACAGCAAGAGCTTTTAGGGGTGGCACCGTCCTTGTGGGAGAAGCACCCAGATTTTTGCCTTTTAGGAAAGAGGCATTGCAGAGGATGAGCTTCATGAGCTGTTCCTGCTCAGGGAAAGCACAGATTCCCCAGAGTTCTTGTGCCTGTGGGTAGGCTGCCAAGGGAAGGTGAAGATCAGCAAAAGCTTTCAGGGCTGGCACCTTCCTTGTGGGACAAGCAGATATACTTTTGCCTTTAAGGAAAGAGGCACTGCCAATAATATGTGCACAGTGTTATTCCTCCTCACGGGAAGTACAGATCCCCAGTTCTCTTGTGCCTGTGAATAGGCTGCCAAGGGAAGGTGAAGAGCAGCAAGAGCTTTCAGGGCTGGCACCTTCCTTGTGGGAGAAGCAGACATACTTTTGCCTTTTAGGAGAGAGGCACTGCCAATAATATGTGCACAGTGTTATTCCTCCTCACGGGAAGCACAGATCCCCAGTGCTCTTGTGCCTGTGAATAGGCTGCCGAGGCAGGGTGAAGATCAGCAAGAGCTTTCAGGGCTGGCACCTTCCTTGTGGGAGAATCAGACATACTTTTTCCTTTTAGGAAAGAGGCCCTTCTAAGAATATGTACACTGTGCTATTCCTCCTCAGGGAAAGCATATATCCCCAGCGCTCTTGTGCCTGAGAATAGCCTGCCTAGGCAGGGTGAAGAGCAGCAAGAGCTTTCAGGGCTGGCACCTTCCTTGTGGGAGAAGCACCCTGACTTTTGCCTTTTAGGAAAGAGGCACTGCCAATAATATGTGCACTGTGCTATTCCTCCTCAGGGAAAGCACAGATTCCCCAGAGTTCTTGTGCTTGTGGGTAGGCTGCCAAGGGAAGGTGAAGATCAGCAAGAGCTTTCAGGGCTTGCACCTTCCTTGTGGGAGAAGCAGACGTACTTTTGCCTTTTAGGAGAGAGACGATTCTAATAATATGTGCACTGTGTTATTCCTGCTCAGGGAAAGCACAGATCCCCAGGGCTCTTGTGCCTGTGAATAGGCTGCCTAGGCAGGGTGAAGATCAGCAAGAGCTTTCAGGGCTGGCACCTTCCTTGTGGGAGAAGCACCCGGATTTTGCCTTTTAGGAAAGAGTCGCTTTTAATAATATGTGCACTGTGCTATTCCTCCTCAGGGAAAGCACAAATCCCCAGTTCTCTTGTGCCTGTGAATAGGCTGCCAAGGGAAGGTGAAGAGCAGCAAGAGCTTTCAGGGCTGGCACCTTCCTTGTGGGAGAAGCAGCTGCACTTTTGCCAATTCCGGAAGAGGATCTGCCGAGGACAAGCACCATGAGACTTTCCATCTCTGGGAAAGCACAGATCCCCAGTTCTCTTGTGCCTGTGAATAGGCTGCCAAGGGAAGGTGAAGAACAGGAAGAGCTTTTAGGGGGGGCACCTTCCTTGTGGGAGAAGCAGGCGGATTTTTGCCTTTTAGGAAAGAGGCATTGCAGAGGATGAGCTTCATGAGCTGTTCCTGCTCAGGGAAAGCACAGATCCCCAGTGCTCTTGTGCCTGTGAATAGGCTGCCAATGCCGGATGAAGTTCAGCAAGAGCTTTCAGGGCTGGCACCTTCCTTGTTGGAGAAGCACCCGGATTTTGCGTTTTAGGAAGCAGTCATTGCCGAGGATGAGCATCATGAGCTGTTCCTTCTCAGGGAAACCACAGATCCGCAGGGCTCTTGTGCCTGTGAATAGGCTGCCAAGGGAAGGGGAAGAGCAGCAAGAGCTTTCAGGGCTGGTACCTTCTTTGTGGGAGAAGCAGCTGCACTTTTGCCAATTCCGGAAGAGGTTCTGCCGAGGACCAGCACCATGAGACGTTCCATCTCTGGGAAAGCAGAGATTCCCCAGAGTTCTTGTGCCTGTGAATAGGCAGCCAAGGGAAGGTGAAGAGCAGCAAGAGCTTTCAGGGCTGGCACCTTCCTTGTGGGAGAAGCAGACATACTTTTGCCTTTTAGGAAAGAGGCGCTTCTGAGAATATGTACACTCTGCTATTCCTCCTCAGGGAAAGCACAGATCCCCAGTGCTCTTGTGCCTGTGAATAGGCTGCCAAGGGAAGGTGAAGAGCAGCAAGAGCTTTCAGGGCTGGCACCTTCCTTGTGGGAGAAGCAGACATACTTTTGCCTTTTAGGAAAGAGCCAAAGCCGATAATATGCACTCTGCTGTTCCTGCTCAGGGAAAGCACAGATCCCCAGGGCTCTTGTGCCTGTGAATAGGCTGCCTAGGCAGGGTGAAGAGCAGCAAGATCTTTCAGGGCTGGCACCTTCCTTGTGGGAGAAGCAGACATACTTTTGCCTTTTAGGAAAGAGGCACTACCAATAATATGTGCACAGTGTTATTCCTCCTCACGGAAAGTACAGATCCCCAGTGCTCTTGTGCCTGTGAATAGGCTGCCAAGGGAAGGTGAAGAGCAGCAAGAGCTTTCAGGGCTGGCACCTTCCTTGTGGGAGAAGCACCCGGACTTTTGCCTTTTAGGAAAGAGGCATTGCCAAGGATGAGTATCATGAGATGTTCCTCCTCAGGGAAAGCACAGATTCCCAGGCCTCTTGTGCCTGTGAATAGGCTGCCAAGGCAGGGTGAAGAGCAGCAAGAGCTTTCAGGGCTGGTACCTTCTTTGTTGGAGAAGCAGCTGCACTTTTGCCAATTCCGGAAGAGGTTCTGCCGAGGACCAGCACCATGAGACTTTCCATCTCTGGGAAAGCACAGATCCCCAGTTCTCTTGTGCCTGCGAATAGGCTGCCAAGGGAAGGTGAAGAACAGCAAGAGCTTTTAGGGGTGGCACCGTCCTTGTGGGAGAAGCACCCAGATTTTTGCCTTTTAGGAAAGAGGCATTGCAGAGGATGAGCTTCATGAGCTGTTCCTGCTCAGGGAAAGCACAGATTCCCCAGAGTTCTTGTGCCTGTGGGTAGGCTGCCAAGGGAAGGTGAAGATCAGCAAAAGCTTTCAGGGCTGGCACCTTCCTTGTGGGACAAGCAGATATACTTTTGCCTTTAAGGAAAGAGGCACTGCCAATAATATGTGCACAGTGTTATTCCTCCTCACGGGAAGTACAGATCCCCAGTTCTCTTGTGCCTGTGAATAGGCTGCCAAGGGAAGGTGAAGAGCAGCAAGAGCTTTCAGGGCTGGCACCTTCCTTGTGGGAGAAGCAGACATACTTTTGCCTTTTACGAGAGAGGCACTGCCAATAATATGTGCACTGTGCTATTCCTCCTCAGGGAAAGCATATATCCCCAGCGCTCTTGTGCCTGAGAATAGCCTGCCTAGGCAGGGTGAAGAGCAGCAAGAGCTTTCAGGGCTGGCACCTTCCTTGTGGGAGAAGCACCCTGACTTTTGCCTTTTAGGAAAGAGGCACTGCCAATAATATGTGCACTGTGCTATTCCTCCTCAGGGAAAGCACAGATTCCCCAGAGTTCTTGTGCTTGTGGGTAGGCTGCCAAGGGAAGGTGAAGATCAGCAAGAGCTTTCAGGGCTTGCACCTTCCTTGTGGGAGAAGCAGACGTACTTTTGCCTTTTAGGAGAGAGACGATTCTAATAATATGTGCACTGTGTTATTCCTGCTCAGGGAAAGCACAGATCCCCAGGGCTCTTGTGCCTGTGAATAGGCTGCCTAGGCAGGGTGAAGATCAGCAAGAGCTTTCAGGGCTGGCACCTTCCTTGTGGGAGAAGCACCCGGATTTTGCCTTTTAGGAAAGAGTCGCTTTTAATAATATGTGCACTGTGCTATTCCTCCTCAGGGAAAGCACAAATCCCCAGTTCTCTTGTGCCTGTGAATAGGCTGCCAAGGGAAGGTGAAGAGCAGCAAGAGCTTTCAGGGCTGGCACCTTCCTTGTGGGAGAAGCAGCTGCACTTTTGCCAATTCCGGAAGAGGATCTGCCGAGGACAAGCACCATGAGACTTTCCATCTCTGGGAAAGCACAGATCCCCAGTTCTCTTGTGCCTGTGAATAGGCTGCCAAGGGAAGGTGAAGAACAGGAAGAGCTTTTAGGGGGGGCACCTTCCTTGTGGGAGAAGCAGGCGGATTTTTGCCTTTTAGGAAAGAGGCATTGCAGAGGATGAGCTTCATGAGCTGTTCCTGCTCAGGGAAAGCACAGATCCCCAGTGCTCTTGTGCCTGTGAATAGGCTGCCAATGCCGGATGAAGTTCAGCAAGAGCTTTCAGGGCTGGCACCTTCCTTGTTGGAGAAGCACCCGGATTTTGCGTTTTAGGAAGCAGTCATTGCCGAGGATGAGCATCATGAGCTGTTCCTTCTCAGGGAAACCACAGATCCGCAGGGCTCTTGTGCCTGTGAATAGGCTGCCAAGGGAAGGGGAAGAGCAGCAAGAGCTTTCAGGGCTGGTACCTTCTTTGTGGGAGAAGCAGCTGCACTTTTGCCAATTCCGGAAGAGGTTCTGCCGAGGACCAGCACCATGAGACGTTCCATCTCTGGGAAAGCAGAGATTCCCCAGAGTTCTTGTGCCTGTGAATAGGCAGCCAAGGGAAGGTGAAGAGCAGCAAGAGCTTTCAGGGCTGGCACCTTCCTTGTGGGAGAAGCAGACATACTTTTGCCTTTTAGGAAAGAGGCGCTTCTGAGAATATGTACACTCTGCTATTCCTCCTCAGGGAAAGCACAGATCCCCAGTGCTCTTGTGCCTGTGAATAGGCTGCCAAGGGAAGGTGAAGAGCAGCAAGAGCTTTCAGGGCTGGCACCTTCCTTGTGGGAGAAGCAGACATACTTTTGCCTTTTAGGAAAGAGCCAAAGCCGATAATATGCACTCTGCTGTTCCTGCTCAGGGAAAGCACAGATCCCCAGGGCTCTTGTGCCTGTGAATAGGCTGCCTAGGCAGGGTGAAGAGCAGCAAGAGCTTTCAGGGCTGGCACCTTCCTTGTGGGAGAAGCAGACATACTTTTGCCTTTTAGGAAAGAGGCACTACCAATAATATGTGCACAGTGTTATTCCTCCTCACGGAAAGTACAGATCCCCAGTGCTCTTGTGCCTGTGAATAGGCTGCCAAGGGAAGGTGAAGAGCAGCAAGAGCTTTCAGGGCTGGCACCTTCCTTGTGGGAGAAGCACCCGGACTTTTGCCTTTTAGGAAAGAGGCATTGCCAAGGATGAGTATCATGAGATGTTCCTCCTCAGGGAAAGCACAGATTCCCAGGCCTCTTGTGCCTGTGAATAGGCTGCAAAGGCAGGGTGAAGAGCAGCAAGAGCTTTCAGGGCTGGTACCTTCTTTGTTGGAGAAGCAGCTGCACTTTTGCCAATTCCGGAAGAGGTTCTGCCGAGGACCAGCACCATGAGACTTTCCATCTCTGGGAAAGCACAGATCCCCAGTTCTCTTGTGCCTGCGAATAGGCTGCCAAGGGAAGGTGAAGAACAGCAAGAGCTTTTAGGGGTGGCACCGTCCTTGTGGGAGAAGCACCCAGATTTTTGCCTTTTAGGAAAGAGGCATTGCAGAGGATGAGCTTCATGAGCTGTTCCTGCTCAGGGAAAGCACAGATTCCCCAGAGTTCTTGTGCCTGTGGGTAGGCTGCCAAGGGAAGGTGAAGATCAGCAAAAGCTTTCAGGGCTGGCACCTTCCTTGTGGGACAAGCAGATATACTTTTGCCTTTAAGGAAAGAGGCACTGCCAATAATATGTGCACAGTGTTATTCCTCCTCACGGGAAGTACAGATCCCCAGTTCTCTTGTGCCTGTGAATAGGCTGCCAAGGGAAGGTGAAGAGCAGCAAGAGCTTTCAGGGCTGGCACCTTCCTTGTGGGAGAAGCAGACATACTTTTGCCTTTTACGAGAGAGGCACTGCCAATAATATGTGCACTGTGCTATTCCTCCTCAGGGAAAGCATATATCCCCAGCGCTCTTGTGCCTGAGAATAGCCTGCCTAGGCAGGGTGAAGAGCAGCAAGAGCTTTCAGGGCTGGCACCTTCCTTGTGGGAGAAGCACCCTGACTTTTGCCTTTTAGGAAAGAGGCACTGCCAATAATATGTGCACTGTGCTATTCCTCCTCAGGGAAAGCACAGATTCCCCAGAGTTCTTGTGCTTGTGGGTAGGCTGCCAAGGGAAGGTGAAGATCAGCAAGAGCTTTCAGGGCTTGCACCTTCCTTGTGGGAGAAGCAGACGTACTTTTGCCTTTTAGGAGAGAGACGATTCTAATAATATGTGCACTGTGTTATTCCTGCTCAGGGAAAGCACAGATCCCCAGGGCTCTTGTGCCTGTGAATAGGCTGCCTAGGCAGGGTGAAGATCAGCAAGAGCTTTCAGGGCTGGCACCTTCCTTGTGGGAGAAGCACCCGGATTTTGCCTTTTAGGAAAGAGTCGCTTTTAATAATATGTGCACTGTGCTATTCCTCCTCAGGGAAAGCACAAATCCCCAGTTCTCTTGTGCCTGTGAATAGGCTGCCAAGGGAAGGTGAAGAGCAGCAAGAGCTTTCAGGGCTGGCACCTTCCTTGTGGGAGAAGCAGGCGGATTTTTGCCTTTTAGGAAAGAGGCATTGCAGAGGATGAGCTTCATGAGCTGTTCCTGCTCAGGGAAAGCACAGATCCCCAGTGCTCTTGTGCCTGTGAATAGGCTGCCAATGCCGGATGAAGTTCAGCAAGAGCTTTCAGGGCTGGCACCTTCCTTGTTGGAGAAGCACCCGGATTTTGCGTTTTAGGAAGCAGTCATTGCCGAGGATGAGCATCATGAGCTGTTCCTTCTCAGGGAAACCACAGATCCGCAGGGCTCTTGTGCCTGTGAATAGGCTGCCAAGGGAAGGGGAAGAGCAGCAAGAGCTTTCAGGGCTGGTACCTTCTTTGTGGGAGAAGCAGCTGCACTTTTGCCAATTCCGGAAGAGGTTCTGCCGAGGACCAGCACCATGAGACGTTCCATCTCTGGGAAAGCAGAGATTCCCCAGAGTTCTTGTGCATGTGAATAGGCAGCCAAGGGAAGGTGAAGAGCAGCAAGAGCTTTCACGGCTGGCACCTTCCTTGTGGGAGAAGCAGACATACTTTTGCCTTTTAGGAAAGAGGCGCTTCTGAGAATATGTACACTCTGCTATTCCTCCTCAGGGAAAGCACAGATCCCCAGTGCTCTTGTGCCTGTGAATAGGCTGCCAAGGGAAGGTGAACAGCAGCAAGAGCTTTCAGGGCTGGCACCTTCCTTGTGGGAGAAGCAGACATACTTTTGCCTTTTAGGAAAGAGCCAGAGCCGATAATATGCACTCTGCTGTTCCTGCTCAGGGAAAGCACAGATCCCCAGGGCTCTTGTGCCTGTGAATAGGCTGCCTAGGCAGGGTGAAGAGCAGCAAGAGCTTTCAGGGCTGGCACCTTCCTTGTGGGAGAAGCAGACATACTTTTGCCTTTTAGGAAAGAGGCGCTTCTAAGAATATGTGCACTGTGCTATTCCTCCTCAGGAAAGCATGTATCCCCAGTGCTCTTGTACCTGTGAATAGGCTGCCTAGGCAGGGTGAAGAGCAGCAAGAGCTTTCAGGGCTGGCACCTTCCTTGTGGGAGAAGCAGACATACTTTTGCTTTTTAGGAAAGAGGCGCTTCTAAGAATATGTGCACTGTGCTATTCCTCCTCATGGAAAGCATATATCCCCAGTGCTCTTGTACCTGTGAATAGGCTGCCAAGGGAAGGTGAAGAACAGGAAGAGCTTTTAGGGGTGGCACCTTCCTTGTGGGAGAAGCAGGAGAATTTTTGCCTTTTAGGAAAGAGGCATTGCAGAGGATGAGCTTCATGAGCTGTTCCTGCTCAGGGAAACCACAGATCCGCAGGGCTCTTGTGCCTGTGAATAGGCTGCCAAGGGAAGGTGAAGAGCAGCAAGAGCTTTCAGGGCTGGTACCTTCTTTGTGGGAGAAGCAGCTGCACTTTTGCCAGTTCCGGAAGAGGTTCTGCCGAGGACCAGCACCATGAGACGTTCCATCTCTGGGAAAGCAGAGATTCCCCAGAGTTCTTGTGCCTGTGAATAGGCTGCCAAGGGAAGGTGAAGAACAGGAAGAGCTTTTAGGGGGGGCACCTTCCTTGTGGGAGAAGCAGGCGGATTTTTGCCTTTTAGGAAAGAGGCATTGCAGAGGATGAGCTTCATCAGCTGTTCCTGCTCAGGGAAAGCACAGATCCCCAGTGCTCTTGTGCCTGTGAATAGGCTGCCAATGCCGGATGAAGTTCAGCAAGAGCTTTCAGGGCTGGCACCTTCCTTGTTGGAGAAGCACCCGGATTTTGCGTTTTAGGAAGCAGTCATTGCCGAGGATGAGCATCATGAGCTGTTCCTTCTCAGGGAAACCACAGATCCGCAGGGCTCTTGTGCCTGTGAATAGGCTGCCAAGGGAAGGTGAACAGCAGCAAGAGCTTTCAGGGCTGGCACCTTCCTTGTGGGAGAAGCAGACATACTTTTGCCTTTTAGGAAAGAGCCAAAGCCGATAATATGCACTCTGCTGTTCCTGCTCAGGGAAAGCACAGATCCCCAGGGGTCTTGTGCCTGTGAATAGGTTGCCTAGGCAGGGTGAAGAGCAGCAAGAGCTTTCAGGGCTGGCACCTTCCTTGTGGGAGAAGCAGACATACTTTTGCCTTTTAGGAAAGAGGCGCTTCTAAGAATATGTGCACTGTGCTATTCCTCCTCAGGGAAAGCATATATCCCCAGTGCTCTTGTACCTGTGAATAGGCTGCCTAGGCAGGGTGAAGAGCAGCAAGAGCTTTCAGGGCTGGCAACTTCATTGTGGGAGAAGCAGACATACTTTTGCTTTTTAAGAAAGAGGCACTACCAATAATATGTGCACAGTGTTATTCCTCCTCACGGAAAGTACAGATCCCCAGTGCTCTTGTGCCTGTGAATAGGCTGCCAAGGGAAGGTGAAGAGCAGCAAGAGCTTTCAGGGCTGGCACCTTCCTTGTGGGAGAAGCAGGAGAATTTTTGCCTTTTAGGAAAGAGGCATTGCAGAGGATGAGCTTCATGAGATGTTCCTGCTCAGGGACAGCACAGATCCGCAGGGCTCTTGTGCCTGTGAATAGGCTGCCAAGGGAAGGTGAAGAGCAGCAAGAGCTTTCAGGGCTGGTACCTTCTTTGTGGGAGAAGCAGCTGCACTTTTGCCAATTCCGGAAGAGGTTCTGCCGAGGACCAGCACCATGAGACGTTCCATCTCTGGGAAAGCAGAGATTCCCCAGAGTTCTTGTGCCTGTGAATAGGCTGCCAAGGGAAGGTGAAGAGCAGCAAGAGCTTTCAGGGATGGCACCTTCCTTGTGGGAGAACCAGACATACTTTTGCCTTTTAGGAAAGAGGCGCTTCTAATAATATGTACACTGTGCTATTCCTCCTCAGGGAAAGCACAGATCCCCAGTGCTCTTGTGCCTGTGAATAGGCTGCCAAGGGATGGTGAAGAGCAGCAAGAGCTTTCAGGGCTGGCACCTTCCTTGTGGAAGAAGCAGCTGCACTTTTGTCAATTCCGGAAGAGGTTCTGCCGAGGACCAGCACCATGAGACGTTCCATCTCTGGGAAAGCAGAGATTCCCCAGAGTTCTTGTGCCTGTGAATAGGCTGCCAAGGGAAGGTGAAGAGCAGCAAGAGCTTTCATGGCTGGCACCTTCCTTGTGGGAGAAGCAGACATACTTTTGCTTTTTAGGAAAGAGGCGCTTCTAAGAATATGTGCACTGTGCTATTCCTCCTCATGGAAAGCATATATCCCCAGTGCTCTTGTACCTGTGAATAGGCTGCCAAGGGAAGGTGAAGAACAGGAAGAGCTTTTAGGGGTGGCACCTTCCTTGTGGGAGAAGCAGGAGAATTTTTGCCTTTTAGGAAAGAGGCATTGCAGAGGATGAGCTTCATGAGCTGTTCCTGCTCAGGGAAACCACAGATCCGCAGGGCTCTTGTGCCTGTGAATAGGCTGCCAAGGGAAGGTGAAGAGCAGCAAGAGCTTTCAGGGCTGGTACCTTCTTTGTGGGAGAAGCAGCTGCACTTTTGCCAGTTCCGGAAGAGGTTCTGCCGAGGACCAGCACCATGAGACGTTCCATCTCTGGGAAAGCAGAGATTCCCCAGAGTTCTTGTGCCTGTGAATAGGCTGCCAAGGGAAGGTGAAGAACAGGAAGAGCTTTTAGGGGGGGCACCTTCCTTGTGGGAGAAGCAGGCGGATTTTTGCCTTTTAGGAAAGAGGCATTGCAGAGGATGAGCTTCATGAGCTGTTCCTGCTCAGGGAAAGCACAGATCCCCAGTGCTCTTGTGCCTGTGAATAGGCTGCCAATGCTGGATGAAGTTCAGCAAGAGCTTTCAGGGCTGGCACCTTCCTTGTTGGAGAAGCACCATGATTTTGCGTTTTAGGAAGCAGTCATTGCCGAGGATGAGCATCATGAGCTGTTCCTTCTCAGGGAAACCACAGATCCGCAGGGCTCTTGTGCCTGTGAATAGGCTGCCAAGGGAAGGTGAAGAGCAGCAAGAGCTTTCAGGGCTGGTACCTTCTTTGTGGGAGAAGCAGCTGCACTTTTGCCAATTCCGGAAGAGGTTCTGCCGAGGACCAGCACCATGAGACGTTCCATCTCTGGGAAAGCAGAGATTCCCCAGAGTTCTTGTGCCTGTGAATAGGCAGCCAAGGGAAGGTGAAGAGCAGCAAGAGCTTTCAGGGATGGCACCTTCCTTGTGGGAGAAGCAGACATACTTTTGCCTTTTAGGAAAGAGGCGCTTCTGAGAATATGTACACTGTGCTATTCCTGCTCAGGGAAAGCACAGATCCCCAGTGCTCTTGTGCCTGTGAATAGGCTGCCTAGGCAGGGTGAAGAGCAGCAAGAGCTTTCAGGGCTGGCACCTTCCTTGTGGGAGAAGCAGACATACTTTTGCCTTTTAGGAAAGAGCCAAAGCCGATAATATGCACTCTGCTGTTCCTGCTCAGGGAAAGCACAGATCCCCAGGGCTCTTGTGCCTGTGAATAGGCTGCCTAGGCAGGGTGAAGAGCAGCAAGAGCTTTCAGGGCTGGCACCTTCCTTGTGGGAGACGCAGACATACTTTTGCCTTTTAGGAAAGAGGCGCTTCTAAGAATATGTGCACTGTGCTATTCCTCCTCAGGGAAAGCATATATCCCCAGTGCTCTTGTACCTGTGAATAGGCTGCCTAGGCAGGGTGAAGAGCAGCAAGAGCTTTCAGGGCTGGCAACTTCATTGTGGGAGAAGCAGACATACTTTTGCTTTTTAAGAAAGAGGCACTACCAATAATATGTGCACAGTGTTATTCCTCCTCACGGAAAGTACAGATCCCCAGTGCTCTTGTGCCTGTGAATAGGCTGCCAAGGGAAGGTGAAGAGCAGCAAGAGCTTTCAGGGCTGGCACCTTCCTTGTGGGAGAAGCAGACATACTTTTGCTTTTTAGGAAAGAGGCGCTTCTAAGAATATGTGCACTGTGCTATTCCTCCTCATGGAAAGCATATATCCCCAGTGCTCTTGTACCTGTGAATAGGCTGCCAAGGGAAGGTGAAGAACAGGAAGAGCTTTTAGGGGTGGCACCTTCCTTGTGGGAGAAGCAGGAGAATTTTTGCCTTTTAGGAAAGAGGCATTGCAGAGGATGGGCTTCATGAGCTGTTCCTGCTCAGGGACAGCACAGATCCGCAGGGCTCTTGTGCCTGTGAATAGGCTGCCAAGGGAAGGTGAAGAGCAGCAAGAGCTTTCAGGGCTGGTACCTTCTTTGTGGGAGAAGCAGCTGCACTTTTGCCAATTCCGGAAGAGGTTCTGCCGAGGACCAGCACCATGAGACGTTCCATCTCTGGGAAAGCAGAGATTCCCCAGAGTTCTTGTGCCTGTGAATAGGCTGCCAAGGGAAGGTGAAGAGCAGCAAGAGCTTTCAGGGATGGCACCTTCCTTGTGGGAGAACCAGACATACTTTTGCCTTTTAGGAAAGAGGCGCTTCTAATAATATGTACACTGTGCTATTCCTCCTCAGGGAAAGCACAGATCCGCAGGGCTCTTGTGCCTGTGAATAGGCTGCCAAGGGATGGTGAAGAGCAGCAAGAGCTTTCAGGGCTGGCACCTTCCTTGTGGAAGAAGCAGCTGCACTTTTGTCAATTCCGGAAGAGGTTCTGCCGAGGACCAGCACCATGAGACGTTCCATCTCTGGGAAAGCAGAGATTCCCCAGAGTTCTTGTGCCTGTGAATAGGCTGCCAAGGGAAGGTGAAGAGCAGCAAGAGCTTTCAGGGCTGGCACCTTCCTTGTGGGAGAAGCAGGCATACTTTTGCCTTTTAGGAAAGAGGCGCTTCTGAGAATATGTACACTGTGCTATTCCTACTCAGGGAAAGCGCAGATCCCCAGTGCTCTTGTGCCTGTGAATAGGCTGCCTAGGCAGGGTGAAGAGCAGCAAGAGCTTTCAGGGCTGGCACCATCCTTGTGGGAGAAGCAGACATACTTTTGCCTTTTAGGAAAGAGGCGCTTCTAAGAATATGTGCACTGTGCTATTCCTCCTCAGGGAAAGCATATATCCCCAGTGCTCTTATACCTGTGAATAGGCTGCCTAGGCAAGGTGAAGAGCAGCAAGAGCTTTCAGGGCTGGCAACTTCATTGTGGGAGAAGCAGACATACTTTTGCTTTTTAATAAAGAGGCACTACCAATAATATGTGCACAGTGTTATTCCTCCTCACGGAAAGTACAGATCCCCAGTGCTCTTGTGCCTGTGAATAGGCTGCCAAGGGAAGGTGAAGAGCAGCAAGAGCTTTCAGGGCTGGCACCTTCCTTGTGGGAGAAGCACCCGGACTTTTGCCTTTTAGGAAAGAGGCATTGCCGAGGATGAGTATCATGAGATGTTCCTCCTCAGGGAAAGCACAGATTCCCAGTTCTCTTGTGCCTGCGAATAGGCTGCCAAGGGAAGGTGAAGAACAGCAAGAGCTTTTAGGGGTGGCACCTTCCTTGTGGGAGAAGCAGATATACTTTTGCCTTTAAGGAAAGAGGCACTGCCAATAATATGTGCACAGTGTTATTCCTCCTCACGGGAAGTACAGATCCCCAGTTCTCTTGTGCCTGTGAATAGGCTGCCAAGGGAAGGTGAAGAGCAGCAAGAGCTTTCAGGGCTGGCACCTTCCTTGTGGGAGAAGCACCCAGATTTTGCCTTTTACGAGAGAGGCGCTCTAATAATATGTACACTGTGCTATTCCTCCTCAGGGAAAGCATATATCCCCAGGGCTCTTGTGCCTGAGAATAGCCTGCCTAGGCAGGGTGAAGAGCAGCAAGAGCTTTTAGGGCTGGCACCTTCCTTGTGGGAGAAGCACCCTGACTTTGGCCTTTTAGGAAAGAGGCACTGCCAATAATATGTGCACTGTGCTATTCCTCCTCAGGGAAAGCACAGATTCCCCAGAGTTCTTGTGCTTGTGGGTAGGCTGCCAAGGGAAGGTGAAGATCAGCAAGAGCTTTCAGGGCTTGCTCCTTCCTTGTGGGAGAAGCAGACATACTTTTGCCTTTTAGGAGAGAGACGATTCTAATAATATGTGCACTGTGTTATTCCTGCTCAGGGAAAGCACAGATCCCCAGGGCTCTTGTGCCTGTGAATAGGCTGCCTAGGCAGGGTGAAGAGCAGCAAGAGCTTTCAGGGCTGGCACCTTCCTTGTGGGAGAAGCAGCTGCACTTTTGCCAATTCCGGAAGAGGATCTGCCGAGGACCAGCACCTTGAGAATTTCCATCTCTGGGAAAGCACAGATCCCCAGTTCTCTTGTGCCTGTGAATAGGCAGCCAAGGGAAGGTGAAGAGCAGCAAGAGCTTTCAGGGCTGGCACCTTCCTTGTGGGAGAAGCAGGAGAATTTTTGCCTTTTAGGAAAGAGGCATTGCAGAGGATGAGCTTCATGAGCTGTTCCTGCTCAGGGACAGCACAGATCCGCAGGGCTCTTGTGCCTGTGAATAGGCTGCCAAGGGAAGGTGAAGAGCAGCAAGAGCTTTCAGGGCTGGTACCTTCTTTGTGGGAGAAGCAGCTGCACTTTTGCCAATTCCGGAAGAGGTTCTGCCGAGGACCAGCACCATGAGACGTTCCATCTCTGGGAAAGCAGAGATTCCCCAGAGTTCTTGTGCCTGTGAATAGGCTGCCAAGGGAAGGTGAAGAGCAGCAAGAGCTTTCATGGCTGGCACCTTCCTTGTGGGAGAAGCAGACATACTTTTGCTTTTTAGGAAAGAGGCGCTTCTAAGAATATGTGCACTGTGCTATTCCTCCTCATGGAAAGCATATATCCCCAGTGCTCTTGTACCTGTGAATAGGCTGCCAAGGGAAGGTGAAGAACAGGAAGAGCTTTTAGGGGTGGCACCTTCCTTGTGGGAGAAGCAGGAGAATTTTTGCCTTTTAGGAAAGAGGCATTGCAGAGGATGAGCTTCATGAGCTGTTCCTGCTCAGGGAAACCACAGATCCGCAGGGCTCTTGTGCCTGTGAATAGGCTGCCAAGGGAAGGTGAAGAGCAGCAAGAGCTTTCAGGGCTGGTACCTTCTTTGTGGGAGAAGCAGCTGCACTTTTGCCAGTTCCGGAAGAGGTTCTGCCGAGGACCAGCACCATGAGACGTTCCATCTCTGGGAAAGCAGAGATTCCCCAGAGTTCTTGTGCCTGTGAATAGGCTGCCAAGGGAAGGTGAAGAACAGGAAGAGCTTTTAGGGGGGGCACCTTCCTTGTGGGAGAAGCAGGCGGATTTTTGCCTTTTAGGAAAGAGGCATTGCAGAGGATGAGCTTCATGAGCTGTTCCTGCTCAGGGAAAGCACAGATCCCCAGTGCTCTTGTGCCTGTGAATAGGCTGCCAATGCTGGATGAAGTTCAGCAAGAGCTTTCAGGGCTGGCACCTTCCTTGTTGGAGAAGCACCATGATTTTGCGTTTTAGGAAGCAGTCATTGCCGAGGATGAGCATCATGAGCTGTTCCTTCTCAGGGAAACCACAGATCCGCAGGGCTCTTGTGCCTGTGAATAGGCTGCCAAGGGAAGGTGAAGAGCAGCAAGAGCTTTCAGGGCTGGTACCTTCTTTGTGGGAGAAGCAGCTGCACTTTTGCCAATTCCGGAAGAGGTTCTGCCGAGGACCAGCACCATGAGACGTTCCATCTCTGGGAAAGCAGAGATTCCCCAGAGTTCTTGTGCCTGTGAATAGGCAGCCAAGGGAAGGTGAAGAGCAGCAAGAGCTTTCAGGGATGGCACCTTCCTTGTGGGAGAAGCAGACATACTTTTGCCTTTTAGGAAAGAGGCGCTTCTGAGAATATGTACACTGTGCTATTCCTGCTCAGGGAAAGCACAGATCCCCAGTGCTCTTGTGCCTGTGAATAGGCTGCCTAGGCAGGGTGAAGAGCAGCAAGAGCTTTCAGGGCTGGCACCTTCCTTGTGGGAGAAGCAGACATACTTTTGCCTTTTAGGAAAGAGCCAAAGCCGATAATATGCACTCTGCTGTTCCTGCTCAGGGAAAGCACAGATCCCCAGGGCTCTTGTGCCTGTGAATAGGCTGCCTAGGCAGGGTGAAGAGCAGCAAGAGCTTTCAGGGCTGGCACCTTCCTTGTGGGAGACGCAGACATACTTTTGCCTTTTAGGAAAGAGGCGCTTCTAAGAATATGTGCACTGTGCTATTCCTCCTCAGGGAAAGCATATATCCCCAGTGCTCTTGTACCTGTGAATAGGCTGCCTAGGCAGGGTGAAGAGCAGCAAGAGCTTTCAGGGCTGGCAACTTCATTGTGGGAGAAGCAGACATACTTTTGCTTTTTAAGAAAGAGGCACTACCAATAATATGTGCACAGTGTTATTCCTCCTCACGGAAAGTACAGATCCCCAGTGCTCTTGTGCCTGTGAATAGGCTGCCAAGGGAAGGTGAAGAGCAGCAAGAGCTTTCAGGGCTGGCACCTTCCTTGTGGGAGAAGCAGACATACTTTTGCTTTTTAGGAAAGAGGCGCTTCTAAGAATATGTGCACTGTGCTATTCCTCCTCATGGAAAGCATATATCCCCAGTGCTCTTGTACCTGTGAATAGGCTGCCAAGGGAAGGTGAAGAACAGGAAGAGCTTTTAGGGGTGGCACCTTCCTTGTGGGAGAAGCAGGAGAATTTTTGCCTTTTAGGAAAGAGGCATTGCAGAGGATGGGCTTCATGAGCTGTTCCTGCTCAGGGACAGCACAGATCCGCAGGGCTCTTGTGCCTGTGAATAGGCTGCCAAGGGAAGGTGAAGAGCAGCAAGAGCTTTCAGGGCTGGTACCTTCTTTGTGGGAGAAGCAGCTGCACTTTTGCCAATTCCGGAAGAGGTTCTGCCGAGGACCAGCACCATGAGACGTTCCATCTCTGGGAAAGCAGAGATTCCCCAGAGTTCTTGTGCCTGTGAATAGGCTGCCAAGGGAAGGTGAAGAGCAGCAAGAGCTTTCAGGGATGGCACCTTCCTTGTGGGAGAACCAGACATACTTTTGCCTTTTAGGAAAGAGGCGCTTCTAATAATATGTACACTGTGCTATTCCTCCTCAGGGAAAGCACAGATCCGCAGGGCTCTTGTGCCTGTGAATAGGCTGCCAAGGGATGGTGAAGAGCAGCAAGAGCTTTCAGGGCTGGCACCTTCCTTGTGGAAGAAGCAGCTGCACTTTTGTCAATTCCGGAAGAGGTTCTGCCGAGGACCAGCACCATGAGACGTTCCATCTCTGGGAAAGCAGAGATTCCCCAGAGTTCTTGTGCCTGTGAATAGGCTGCCAAGGGAAGGTGAAGAGCAGCAAGAGCTTTCAGGGCTGGCACCTTCCTTGTGGGAGAAGCAGGCATACTTTTGCCTTTTAGGAAAGAGGCGCTTCTGAGAATATGTACACTGTGCTATTCCTACTCAGGGAAAGCGCAGATCCCCAGTGCTCTTGTGCCTGTGAATAGGCTGCCTAGGCAGGGTGAAGAGCAGCAAGAGCTTTCAGGGCTGGCACCATCCTTGTGGGAGAAGCAGACATACTTTTGCCTTTTAGGAAAGAGGCGCTTCTAAGAATATGTGCACTGTGCTATTCCTCCTCAGGGAAAGCATATATCCCCAGTGCTCTTATACCTGTGAATAGGCTGCCTAGGCAAGGTGAAGAGCAGCAAGAGCTTTCAGGGCTGGCAACTTCATTGTGGGAGAAGCAGACATACTTTTGCTTTTTAATAAAGAGGCACTACCAATAATATGTGCACAGTGTTATTCCTCCTCACGGAAAGTACAGATCCCCAGTGCTCTTGTGCCTGTGAATAGGCTGCCAAGGGAAGGTGAAGAGCAGCAAGAGCTTTCAGGGCTGGCACCTTCCTTGTGGGAGAAGCACCCGGACTTTTGCCTTTTAGGAAAGAGGCATTGCCGAGGATGAGTATCATGAGATGTTCCTCCTCAGGGAAAGCACAGATTCCCAGTTCTCTTGTGCCTGCGAATAGGCTGCCAAGGGAAGGTGAAGAACAGCAAGAGCTTTTAGGGGTGGCACCTTCCTTGTGGGAGAAGCAGATATACTTTTGCCTTTAAGGAAAGAGGCACTGCCAATAATATGTGCACAGTGTTATTCCTCCTCACGGGAAGTACAGATCCCCAGTTCTCTTGTGCCTGTGAATAGGCTGCCAAGGGAAGGTGAAGAGCAGCAAGAGCTTTCAGGGCTGGCACCTTCCTTGTGGGAGAAGCACCCAGATTTTGCCTTTTACGAGAGAGGCGCTCTAATAATATGTACACTGTGCTATTCCTCCTCAGGGAAAGCATATATCCCCAGGGCTCTTGTGCCTGAGAATAGCCTGCCTAGGCAGGGTGAAGAGCAGCAAGAGCTTTTAGGGCTGGCACCTTCCTTGTGGGAGAAGCACCCTGACTTTGGCCTTTTAGGAAAGAGGCACTGCCAATAATATGTGCACTGTGCTATTCCTCCTCAGGGAAAGCACAGATTCCCCAGAGTTCTTGTGCTTGTGGGTAGGCTGCCAAGGGAAGGTGAAGATCAGCAAGAGCTTTCAGGGCTTGCTCCTTCCTTGTGGGAGAAGCAGACATACTTTTGCCTTTTAGGAGAGAGACGATTCTAATAATATGTGCACTGTGTTATTCCTGCTCAGGGAAAGCACAGATCCCCAGGGCTCTTGTGCCTGTGAATAGGCTGCCTAGGCAGGGTGAAGAGCAGCAAGAGCTTTCAGGGCTGGCACCTTCCTTGTGGGAGAAGCAGCTGCACTTTTGCCAATTCCGGAAGAGGATCTGCCGAGGACCAGCACCTTGAGAATTTCCATCTCTGGGAAAGCACAGATCCCCAGTTCTCTTGTGCCTGTGAATAGGCAGCCAAGGGAAGGTGAAGAGCAGCAAGAGCTTTCAGGGCTGGCACCTTCCTTGTGGGAGAAGCAGGAGAATTTTTGCCTTTTAGGAAAGAGGCATTGCAGAGGATGAGCTTCATGAGCTGTTCCTGCTCAGGGACAGCACAGATCCGCAGGGCTCTTGTGCCTGTGAATAGGCTGCCAAGGGAAGGTGAAGAGCAGCAAGAGCTTTCAGGGCTGGTACCTTCTTTGTGGGAGAAGCAGCTGCACTTTTGCCAATTCCGGAAGAGGTTCTGCCGAGGACCAGCATCATGAGACGTTCCATCTCTGGGAAAGCAGAGATTCCCCAGAGTTCTTGTGCCTGTGAATAGGCTGCCAAGGGAAGGTGAAGAGCAGCAAGAGCTTTCAGGGCTGGCACCTTCCTTGTGGGAGAAGCAGACATACTTTTGCCTTTTAGGAAAGAGGCACTTCTAAGAATATGTGCACTGTGCTATTCCTCCTCAGGGAAAGCATATATCCCCAGTGCTGTTGTACCTGTGAATAGGCTGCCTAGGCAGGGTGAAGAGCAGCAAGAGCTTTCAGGGCTGGCAACTTCATTGTGGGAGAAGCATACATACTTTTGCTTTTTAGGAAAGAGGCGCTTCTAAGAATATGTGCACTGTGCTATTCCTCCTCATGGAAAGCATATATCCCCAGTGCTCTTGTACCTGTGAATAGGCTGCCAAGGGAAGGTGAAGAACAGGAAGAGCTTTTAGGGGGGGCACCTTCCTTGTGGGAGAAGCAGGCGGATTTTTGCCTTTTAGGAAAGAGGCATTGCAGAGGATGAGCTTCATGAGCTGTTCCTGCTCAGGGAAAGCACAGATCCCCAGGGCTCTTGTGCCTGTGAATAGGCTGCCTAGGCAGGGTGAAGAGCAGCAGGAGCTTTCAGGGCTGGCACCTTCCTTGTGGGAGAAGCACCCGGATTTTGCCTTTTAGGAAAGAGGCGCTTCTAATAATATGTGCACTGTGCTATTCCTCCTCAGGGAAAGAACAAATCCCCAGTTCTCTTGTGCCTGTGAATAGGCTGCCAAGGGAAGGTGAAGAGCAGCAAGAGCTTTCAGGGCTGGCACCTTCCTTGTGGAAGAAGCAGCTGCACTTTTGCCAATTCCGGAAGAGGATGTGCCGAGGACCAGCACCATGAGACTTTCCATCTCTGGGAAAGCACAGATCCCCAGTTCTCTTGTGCCTGTGAATAGGCTGCCAAGGGAAGGTGAAGAACAGGAAGAGCTTTTAGGGGTGGCACCTTCCTTGTGGGAGAAGCAGGCGGATTTTTGCCTTTTAGGAAAGAGGCATTGCAGAGGATGAGCTTCATGAGCTGTTCCTGCTCAGGGAAAGCACAGATCCCCAGTGCTCTTGTGCCTGTGAATAGGCTGCCAAGGGAAGGTGAAGAGCAGCAAGAGCTTTCAGGGCTGGCACCTTCCTTGTGGAAGAAGCAGCTGCACTTTTGTCAATTCCGGAAGAGGTTCTGCCAAGGACCAGCACCATGAGACGTTCCATCTCTGGGAAAGCAGAGATTCCCCAGAGTTCTTGTGCCTGAGAATAGGCTGCCAAGGGAAGGTGAAGAGCAGCAAGAGCTTTCAGGGATGGCACCTTCCTTGTGGGAGAAGCAGACATACTTTTGCCTTTTAGGAAAGAGCCAAAGCCGATAATATGCACTCTGCTGTTCCTGCTCAGGGAAAGCACAGATCCCCAGGGCTCTTGTGCCTGTGAATAGGCTGCCTAGGCAGGGTGAAGAGCAGCAAGAGCTTTCAGGGCTGGCACCTTCCTTGTGGGAGAAGCAGACATACTTTTGCCTTTTAGGAAAGAGGCACTACCAATAATATGTGCACAGTGTTATTCCTCCTCACGGAAAGTACAGATCCCCAGTGCTCTTGTGCCTGTGAATAGGCTGCCAAGGGAAGGTGAAGAGCAGCAAGAGCTTTCAGGGCTGGCACCTTCCTTGTGGGAGAAGCAGACATACTTTTGCTTTTTAGGAAAGAGGCGCTTCTAAGAATATGTGCACTGTGCTATTCCTCCTCATGGAAAGCATATATCCCCAGTGCTCTTGTACCTGTGAATAGGCTGCCAAGGGAAGGTGAAGAGCAGCAAGAGCTTTCAGGGCTGGTACCTTCTTTGTGGGAGAAGCAGCTGCACTTTTGCCAATTCCGGAAGAGGTTCTGCCGAGGACCAGCACCATGAGACGTTCCATCTCTGGGAAAGCAGAGATTCCCCAGAGTTCTTGTGCCTGTGAATAGGCTGCCAAGGGAAGGTGAAGAGCAGCAAGAGCTTTCAGGGATGGCACCTTCCTTGTGGGAGAACCAGACATTCTTTTGCCTTTTAGGAAAGAGGCGCTTCTAATAATATGTACACTGTGCTATTCCTGCTCAGGGAAAGCACAGATCCCCAGTGCTCTTGTGCCTGTGAATAGGCTGCCAAGGGAAGGTGAACAGCAGCAAGAGCTTTCAGGGCTGGCACCTTCCTTGTGGAAGAAGCAGCTGCACTTTTGTCAATTCCGGAAGAGGTTCTGCCGAGGACCAGCACCATGAGACGTTCCATCTCTGGGAAAGCAGAGATTCCCCAGAGTTCTTGTGCCTGTGAATAGGCAGCCAAGGGAAGGTGAAGAGCAGCAAGAGCTTTCAGGGCTGGCACCTTCCTTGTGGGAGAAGCAGACACACTTTTGCCTTTTAGGAAAGAGGCGCTTCTGAGAATATGTACACTGTGCTATTCCTGCTCAGGGAAAGCACAGATCCCCAGTGCTCTTGTGCCTGTGAATAGGCTGCCTAGGCAGGGTGAAGAGCAGCAAGAGCTTTCAGGGCTGGCACCTTCCTTGTGGGAGAAGCAGACATACTTTTGCCTTTTAGGAAAGAGGCCCTTCTAAGAATATGTACACTGTGCTATTCCTCCTCAGGGAAAGCATATATCCCCAGCGCTCTTGTGCCTGAGAATAGCCTGCCTAGGCAGGGTGAAGAGCAGCAAGAGCTTTCAGGGCTGGCACCTTCCTTGTGGGAGAAGCACCCTGACTTTTGCCTTTTAGGAAAGAGGCACTGCCAATAATATGTGCACTGTGCTATTCCTCCTCAGGGAAAGCACAGATTCCCCAGAGTTCTTGTGCTTGTGGGTAGGCTGCCAAGGGAAGGTGAAGATCAGCAAGAGCTTTCAGGGCTTGCACCTTCCTTGTGGGAGAAGCAGACATACTTTTGCCTTTTAGGAGAGAGACGATTCTAATAATATGTGCACTGTGTTATTCCTGCTCAGGGAAAGCACAGATCCCCAGGGCTCTTGTGCCTGTGAATAGGCTGCCTAGGCAGGGTGAAGATCAGCAAGAGCTTTCAGGGCTGGCACCTTCCTTGTGGGAGAAGCACCCGGATTTTGCCTTTTAGGAAAGAGTCGCTTTTAATAATATGTGCACTGTGCTATTCCTCCTCAGGGAAAGCACAAATCCCCAGTTCTCTTGTGCCTGTGAATAGGCTGCCAAGGGAAGGTGAAGAGCAGCAAGAGCTTTCAGGGCTGGCACCTTCCTTGTGGGAGAAGCAGCTGCACTTTTGCCAATTCCGGAAGAGGATCTGCCGAGGACCAGCACCTTGAGACTTTCCATCTCTGGGAAAGCACAGATCCCCAGTTCTCTTGTGCCTGTGAATAGGCTGCCAAGGGAAGGTGAAGAACAGGAAGAGCTTTTAGGGGGGGCACCTTCCTTGTGGGAGAAGCAGGCGGATTTTTGCCTTTTAGGAAAGAGGCATTGCAGAGGATGAGCTTCATGAGCTGTTCCTGCTCAGGGAAAGCACAGATCCCCAGTGCTCTTGTGCCTGTGAATAGGCTGCCAATGCCGGATGAAGTTCAGCAAGAGCTTTCAGGGCTGGCACCTTCCTTGTTGGAGAAGCACCCGGATTTTGCGTTTTAGGAAGCAGTCATTGCCGAGGATGAGCATCATGAGCTGTTCCTTCTCAGGGAAACCACAGATCCGCAGGGCTCTTGTGCCTGTGAATAGGCTGCCAAGGGAAGGTGAAGAGCAGCAAGAGCTTTCAGGGATGGCACCTTCCTTGTGGGAGAACCAGACATACTTTTGCCTTTTAGGAAAGAGGCCCTTCTAAGAATATGTACACTGTGCTATTCCTCCTCAGGGAAAGCATATATCCCCAGGGCTCTTGTGCCTGAGAATAGCCTGCCTAGGCAGGGTGAAGAGCAGCAAGAGCTTTCAGGGCTGGCACCTTCCTTTTGGGAGAAGCACCCTGACTTTTGCCTTTTAGGAAAGAGGCACTGCCAATAATATGTGCACTGTGCTATTCCTCCTCAGGGAAAGCACAGATTCCCCAGAGTTCTTGTGCTTGTGGGTAGGCTGCCAAGGGAAGGTGAAGATCAGCAAGAGCTTTCAGGGCTTGCACCTTCCTTGTGGGAGAAGCAGACATACTTTTGCCTTTTAGGAGAGAGACGATTCTAATAATATGTGCACTGTGCTATTCCTCCTCAGGGAAAGCACAAATCCCCAGTTCTCTTGTGCCTGTGAATAGGCTGCCAAGGGAAGGTGAAGAGCAGCAAGAGCTTTCAGGGCTGGCACCTTCCTTGTGGGAGAAGCAGCTGCACTTTTGCCAATTCCGGAAGAGGATCTGCCGAGGACCAGCACCTTGAGACTTTCCATCTCTGGGAAAGCACAGATCCCCAGTTCTCTTGTGCCTGTGAATAGGCTGCCAAGGGAAGGTGAAGAACAGGAAGAGCTTTTAGGGGGGGCACCTTCCTTGTGGGAGAAGCAGGCGGATTTTTGCATTTTAGGAAAGAGGCATTGCAGAGGATGAGCTTCATGAGCTGTTCCTGCTCAGGGAAAGCACAGATCCCCAGTGCTCTTGTGCCTGTGAATAGGCTGCCAATGCCGGATGAAGTTCAGCAAGAGCTTTCAGGGCTGGCACCTTCCTTGTTGGAGAAGCACCCGGATTTTGCGTTTTAGGAAGCAGTCATTGCCGAGGATGAGCATCATGAGCTGTTCCTTCTCAGGGAAACCACAGATCCGCAGGGCTCTTGTGCCTGTGAATAGGCTGCCAAGGGAAGGTGAAGAGCAGCAAGAGCTTTCAGGGCTGGTACCTTCTTTGTGGGAGAAGCAGCTGCACTTTTGCCAATTCCGGAAGAGGTTCTGCCGAGGACCAGCACCATGAGACGTTCCATCTCTGGGAAAGCAGAGATTCCCCAGTGCTCTTGTGCCTGTGAATAGGCTGCCAAGGGAAGGTGAACAGCAGCAAGAGCTTTCAGGGCTGGCACCTTCCTTGTGGGAGAAGCAGCTGCACTTTTGTCAATTCCGGAAGAGGTTCTGCCGAGGACCAGCACCATGAGACGTTCCATCTCTGGGAAAGCAGAGATTCCCCAGAGTTCTTGTGCCTGTGAATAGGCAGCCAAGGGAAGGTGAAGAGCAGCAAGAGCTTTCAGGGCTGGCACCTTCCTTGTGGGAGAAGCAGACATACTTTTGCCTTTTAGGAAAGAGGCGCTTCTGAGAATATGTACACTCTGCTATTCCTCCTCAGGGAAAGCACAGATCCCCAGTGCTCTTGTGCCTGTGAATAGGCTGCCAAGGGAAGGTGAAGAGCAGCAAGAGCTTTCAGGGCTGGCACCTTCCTTGTGGGAGAAGCAGACATACTTTTGCCTTTTAGGAAAGAGCCAAAGCCGATAATATGCACTCTGCTGTTCCTGCTCAGGGAAAGCACAGATCCCCAGGGCTCTTGTGCCTGTGAATAGGCTGCCTAGGCAGGGTGAAGAGCAGCAAGAGCTTTCAGGGCTGGCACCTTCCTTGTGGGAGAAGCAGACATACTTTTGCCTTTTAGGAAAGAGGCACTACCAATAATATGTGCACAGTGTTATTCCTCCTCACGGAAAGTACAGATCCCCAGTGCTCTTGTGCCTGTGAATAGGCTGCCAAGGGAAGGTGAAGAGCAGCAAGAGCTTTCAGGGCTGGCACCTTCCTTGTGGGAGAAGCACCCGGACTTTTGCCTTTTAGGAAAGAGGCATTGCCAAGGATGAGTATCATGAGATGTTCCTCCTCAGGGAAAGCACAGATTCCCAGGCCTCTTGTGCCTGTGAATAGGCTGCCAAGGCAGGGTGAAGAGAAGCAAGAGCTTTCAGGGCTGGTACCTTCTTTGTGGGAGAAGCAGCTGCACTTTTGCCAATTCCGGAAGAGGTTCTGCCGAGGACCAGCACCATGAGACTTTCCATCTCTGGGAAAGCACAGATCCCCAGTTCTCTTGTGCCTGCGAATAGGCTGCCAAGGGAAGGTGAAGAACAGCAAGAGCTTTTAGGGGTGGCACCGTCCTTGTGGGAGAAGCACCCAGATTTTTGCCTTTTAGGAAAGAGGCATTGCAGAGGATGAGCTTCATGAGCTGTTCCTGCTCAGGGAAAGCACAGATTCCCCAGAGTTCTTGTGCCTGTGGGTAGGCTGCCAAGGGAAGGTGAAGATCAGCAAAAGCTTTCAGGGCTGGCACCTTCCTTGTGGGACAAGCAGATATACTTTTGCCTTTAAGGAAAGAGGCACTGCCAATAATATGTGCACAGTGTTATTCCTCCTCACGGGAAGTACAGATCCCCAGTTCTCTTGTGCCTGTGAATAGGCTGCCAAGGGAAGGTGAAGAGCAGCAAGAGCTTTCAGGGCTGGCACCTTCCTTGTGGGAGAAGCAGACATACTTTTGCCTTTTAGGAGAGAGGCACTGCCAATAATATGTGCACAGTGTTATTCCTCCTCACGGGAAGCACAGATCCCCAGTGCTCTTGTGCCTGTGAATAGGCTGCCGAGGCAGGGTGAAGATCAGCAAGAGCTTTCAGGGCTGGCACCTTCCTTGTGGGAGAATCAGACATACTTTTTCCTTTTAGGAAAGAGGCCCTTCTAAGAATATGTACACTGTGCTATTCCTCCTCAGGGAAAGCATATATCCCCAGCGCTCTTGTGCCTGAGAATAGCCTGCCTAGGCAGGGTGAAGAGCAGCAAGAGCTTTCAGGGCTGGCACCTTCCTTGTGGGAGAAGCACCCTGACTTTTGCCTTTTAGGAAAGAGGCACTGCCAATAATATGTGCACTGTGCTATTCCTCCTCAGGGAAAGCACAGATTCCCCAGAGTTCTTGTGCTTGTGGGTAGGCTGCCAAGGGAAGGTGAAGATCAGCAAGAGCTTTCAGGGCTTGCACCTTCCTTGTGGGAGAAGCAGACGTACTTTTGCCTTTTAGGAGAGAGACGATTCTAATAATATGTGCACTGTGTTATTCCTGCTCAGGGAAAGCACAGATCCCCAGGGCTCTTGTGCCTGTGAATAGGCTGCCTAGGCAGGGTGAAGATCAGCAAGAGCTTTCAGGGCTGGCACCTTCCTTGTGGGAGAAGCACCCGGATTTTGCCTTTTAGGAAAGAGTCGCTTTTAATAATATGTGCACTGTGCTATTCCTCCTCAGGGAAAGCACAAATCCCCAGTTCTCTTGTGCCTGTGAATAGGCTGCCAAGGGAAGGTGAAGAGCAGCAAGAGCTTTCAGGGCTGGCACCTTCCTTGTGGGAGAAGCAGCTGCACTTTTGCCAATTCCGGAAGAGGATCTGCCGAGGACAAGCACCATGAGACTTTCCATCTCTGGGAAAGCACAGATCCCCAGTTCTCTTGTGCCTGTGAATAGGCTGCCAAGGGAAGGTGAAGAACAGGAAGAGCTTTTAGGGGGGGCACCTTCCTTGTGGGAGAAGCAGGCGGATTTTTGCCTTTTAGGAAAGAGGCATTGCAGAGGATGAGCTTCATGAGCTGTTCCTGCTCAGGGAAAGCACAGATCCCCAGTGCTCTTGTGCCTGTGAATAGGCTGCCAATGCCGGATGAAGTTCAGCAAGAGCTTTCAGGGCTGGCACCTTCCTTGTTGGAGAAGCACCCGGATTTTGCGTTTTAGGAAGCAGTCATTGCCGAGGATGAGCATCATGAGCTGTTCCTTCTCAGGGAAACCACAGATCCGCAGGGCTCTTGTGCCTGTGAATAGGCTGCCAAGGGAAGGGGAAGAGCAGCAAGAGCTTTCAGGGCTGGTACCTTCTTTGTGGGAGAAGCAGCTGCACTTTTGCCAATTCCGGAAGAGGTTCTGCCGAGGACCAGCACCATGAGACGTTCCATCTCTGGGAAAGCAGAGATTCCCCAGAGTTCTTGTGCCTGTGAATAGGCAGCCAAGGGAAGGTGAAGAGCAGCAAGAGCTTTCAGGGCTGGCACCTTCCTTGTGGGAGAAGCAGACATACTTTTGCCTTTTAGGAAAGAGCCAAAGCCGATAATATGCACTCTGCTGTTCCTGCTCAGGGAAAGCACAGATCCCCAGGGCTCTTGTGCCTGTGAATAGGCTGCCTAGGCAGGGTGAAGAGCAGCAAGATCTTTCAGGGCTGGCACCTTCCTTGTGGGAGAAGCAGACATACTTTTGCCTTTTAGGAAAGAGGCACTACCAATAATATGTGCACAGTGTTATTCCTCCTCACGGAAAGTACAGATCCCCAGTGCTCTTGTGCCTGTGAATAGGCTGCCAAGGGAAGGTGAAGAGCAGCAAGAGCTTTCAGGGCTGGCACCTTCCTTGTGGGAGAAGCACCCGGACTTTTGCCTTTTAGGAAAGAGGCATTGCCAAGGATGAGTATCATGAGATGTTCCTCCTCAGGGAAAGCACAGATTCCCAGGCCTCTTGTGCCTGTGAATAGGCTGCCAAGGCAGGGTGAAGAGCAGCAAGAGCTTTCAGGGCTGGTACCTTCTTTGTTGGAGAAGCAGCTGCACTTTTGCCAATTCCGGAAGAGGTTCTGCCGAGGACCAGCACCATGAGACTTTCCATCTCTGGGAAAGCACAGATCCCCAGTTCTCTTGTGCCTGCGAATAGGCTGCCAAGGGAAGGTGAAGAACAGCAAGAGCTTTTAGGGGTGGCACCGTCCTTGTGGGAGAAGCACCCAGATTTTTGCCTTTTAGGAAAGAGGCATTGCAGAGGATGAGCTTCATGAGCTGTTCCTGCTCAGGGAAAGCACAGATTCCCCAGAGTTCTTGTGCCTGTGGGTAGGCTGCCAAGGGAAGGTGAAGATCAGCAAAAGCTTTCAGGGCTGGCACCTTCCTTGTGGGACAAGCAGATATACTTTTGCCTTTAAGGAAAGAGGCACTGCCAATAATATGTGCACAGTGTTATTCCTCCTCACGGGAAGTACAGATCCCCAGTTCTCTTGTGCCTGTGAATAGGCTGCCAAGGGAAGGTGAAGAGCAGCAAGAGCTTTCAGGGCTGGCACCTTCCTTGTGGGAGAAGCAGACATACTTTTGCCTTTTACGAGAGAGGCACTGCCAATAATATGTGCACTGTGCTATTCCTCCTCAGGGAAAGCATATATCCCCAGCGCTCTTGTGCCTGAGAATAGCCTGCCTAGGCAGGGTGAAGAGCAGCAAGAGCTTTCAGGGCTGGCACCTTCCTTGTGGGAGAAGCACCCTGACTTTTGCCTTTTAGGAAAGAGGCACTGCCAATAATATGTGCACTGTGCTATTCCTCCTCAGGGAAAGCACAGATTCCCCAGAGTTCTTGTGCTTGTGGGTAGGCTGCCAAGGGAAGGTGAAGATCAGCAAGAGCTTTCAGGGCTTGCACCTTCCTTGTGGGAGAAGCAGACGTACTTTTGCCTTTTAGGAGAGAGACGATTCTAATAATATGTGCACTGTGTTATTCCTGCTCAGGGAAAGCACAGATCCCCAGGGCTCTTGTGCCTGTGAATAGGCTGCCTAGGCAGGGTGAAGATCAGCAAGAGCTTTCAGGGCTGGCAACTTCCTTGTGGGAGAAGCACCCGGATTTTGCCTTTTAGGAAAGAGTCGCTTTTAATAATATGTGCACTGTGCTATTCCTCCTCAGGGAAAGCACAAATCCCCAGTTCTCTTGTGCCTGTGAATAGGCTGCCAAGGGAAGGTGAAGAGCAGCAAGAGCTTTCAGGGCTGGCACCTTCCTTGTGGGAGAAGCAGCTGCACTTTTGCCAATTCCGGAAGAGGATCTGCCGAGGACCAGCACCTTGAGACTTTCCATCTCTGGGAAAGCACAGATCCCCAGTTCTCTTGTGCCTGTGAATAGGCTGCCAAGGGAAGGTGAAGAACAGGAAGAGCTTTTAGGGGGGGCACCTTCCTTGTGGGAGAAGCAGGCGGATTTTTGCCTTTTAGGAAAGAGGCATTGCAGAGGATGAGCTTCATGAGCTGTTCCTGCTCAGGGAAAGCACAGATCCCCAGTGCTCTTGTGCCTGTGAATAGGCTGCCAATGCCGGATGAAGTTCAGCAAGAGCTTTCAGGGCTGGCACCTTCCTTGTTGGAGAAGCACCCGGATTTTGCGTTTTAGGAAGCAGTCATTGCCGAGGATGAGCATCATGAGCTGTTCCTTCTCAGGGAAACCACAGATCCGCAGGGCTCTTGTGCCTGTGAATAGGCTGCCAAGGGAAGGGGAAGAGCAGCAAGAGCTTTCAGGGCTGGTACCTTCTTTGTGGGAGAAGCAGCTGCACTTTTGCCAATTCCGGAAGAGGTTCTGCCGAGGACCAGCACCATGAGACGTTCCATCTCTGGGAAAGCAGAGATTCCCCAGAGTTCTTGTGCATGTGAATAGGCAGCCAAGGGAAGATGAAGAGCAGCAAGAGCTTTCAGGGCTGGCACCTTCCTTGTGGGAGAAGCAGACATACTTTTGCCTTTTAGGAAAGAGGCGCTTCTGAGAATATGTACACTCTGCTATTCCTCCTCAGGGAAAGCACAGATCCCCAGTGCTCTTGTGCCTGTGAATAGGCTGCCAAGGGAAGGTGAACAGCAGCAAGAGCTTTCAGGGCTGGCACCTTCCTTGTGGGACAAGCAGACATACTTTTGCCTTTTAGGAAAGAGCCAGAGCCGATAATATGCACTCTGCTGTTCCTGCTCAGGGAAAGCACAGATCCCCAGGGCTCTTGTGCCTGTGAATAGGCTGCCTAGGCAGGGTGAAGAGCAGCAAGAGCTTTCAGGGCTGGCACCTTCCTTGTGGGAGAAGCAGACATACTTTTGCCTTTTAGGAAAGAGGCGCTTCTAAGAATATGTGCACAGTGTTATTCCTCCTCAGGAAAGCATGTATCCCCAGTGCTCTTGTACCTGTGAATAGGCTGCCTAGGCAGGGTGAAGAGCAGCAAGAGCTTTCAGGGCTGGCACCTTCCTTGTGGGAGAATCAGACATACTTTTTCCTTTTAGGAAAGAGGCCCTTCTAAGAATATGTACACTGTGCTATTCCTCCTCAGGGAAAGCATATATCCCCAGCGCTCTTGTGCCTGAGAATAGCCTGCCTAGGCAGGGTGAAGAGCAGCAAGAGCTTTCAGGGCTGGCACCTTCCTTGTGGGAGAAGCACCCTGACTTTTGCCTTTTAGGAAAGAGGCACTGCCAATAATATGTGCACTGTGCTATTCCTCCTCAGGGAAAGCACAGATTCCCCAGAGTTCTTGTGCTTGTGGGTAGGCTGCCAAGGGAAGGTGAAGATCAGCAAGAGCTTTCAGGGCTTGCACCTTCCTTGTGGGAGAAGCAGACGTACTTTTGCCTTTTAGGAGAGAGACGATTCTAATAATATGTGCACTGTGTTATTCCTGCTCAGGGAAAGCACAGATCCCCAGGGCTCTTGTGCCTGTGAATAGGCTGCCTAGGCAGGGTGAAGATCAGCAAGAGCTTTCAGGGCTGGCACCTTCCTTGTGGGAGAAGCACCCGGATTTTGCCTTTTAGGAAAGAGTCGCTTTTAATAATATGTGCACTGTGCTATTCCTCCTCAGGGAAAGCACAAATCCCCAGTTCTCTTGTGCCTGTGAATAGGCTGCCAAGGGAAGGTGAAGAGCAGCAAGAGCTTTCAGGGCTGGCACCTTCCTTGTGGGAGAAGCAGCTGCACTTTTGCCAATTCCGGAAGAGGATCTGCCGAGGACAAGCACCATGAGACTTTCCATCTCTGGGAAAGCACAGATCCCCAGTTCTCTTGTGCCTGTGAATAGGCTGCCAAGGGAAGGTGAAGAACAGGAAGAGCTTTTAGGGGGGGCACCTTCCTTGTGGGAGAAGCAGGCGGATTTTTGCCTTTTAGGAAAGAGGCATTGCAGAGGATGAGCTTCATGAGCTGTTCCTGCTCAGGGAAAGCACAGATCCCCAGTGCTCTTGTGCCTGTGAATAGGCTGCCAATGCCGGATGAAGTTCAGCAAGAGCTTTCAGGGCTGGCACCTTCCTTGTTGGAGAAGCACCCGGATTTTGCGTTTTAGGAAGCAGTCATTGCCGAGGATGAGCATCATGAGCTGTTCCTTCTCAGGGAAACCACAGATCCGCAGGGCTCTTGTGCCTGTGAATAGGCTGCCAAGGGAAGGGGAAGAGCAGCAAGAGCTTTCAGGGCTGGTACCTTCTTTGTGGGAGAAGCAGCTGCACTTTTGCCAATTCCGGAAGAGGTTCTGCCGAGGACCAGCACCATGAGACGTTCCATCTCTGGGAAAGCAGAGATTCCCCAGAGTTCTTGTGCCTGTGAATAGGCAGCCAAGGGAAGGTGAAGAGCAGCAAGAGCTTTCAGGGCTGGCACCTTCCTTGTGGGACAAGCAGACATACTTTTGCCTTTTAGGAAAGAGGCGCTTCTGAGAATATGTACACTCTGCTATTCCTCCTCAGGGAAAGCACAGATCCCCAGTGCTCTTGTGCCTGTGAATAGGCTGCCAAGGGAAGGTGAAGAGCAGCAAGAGCTTTCAGGGCTGGCACCTTCCTTGTGGGAGAAGCAGACATACTTTTGCCTTTTAGGAAAGAGCCAAAGCCGATAATATGCACTCTGCTGTTCCTGCTCAGGGAAAGCACAGATCCCCAGGGCTCTTGTGCCTGTGAATAGGCTGCCTAGGCAGGGTGAAGAGCAGCAAGAGCTTTCAGGGCTGGCACCTTCCTTGTGGGAGAAGCAGACATACTTTTGCCTTTTAGGAAAGAGGCACTACCAATAATATGTGCACAGTGTTATTCCTCCTCACGGAAAGTACAGATCCCCAGTGCTCTTGTGCCTGTGAATAGGCTGCCAAGGGAAGGTGAAGAGCAGCAAGAGCTTTCAGGGCTGGCACCTTCCTTGTGGGAGAAGCACCCGGACTTTTGCCTTTTAGGAAAGAGGCATTGCCAAGGATGAGTATCATGAGATGTTCCTCCTCAGGGAAAGCACAGATTCCCAGGCCTCTTGTGCCTGTGAATAGGCTGCAAAGGCAGGGTGAAGAGCAGCAAGAGCTTTCAGGGCTGGTACCTTCTTTGTTGGAGAAGCAGCTGCACTTTTGCCAATTCCGGAAGAGGTTCTGCCGAGGACCAGCACCATGAGACTTTCCATCTCTGGGAAAGCACAGATCCCCAGTTCTCTTGTGCCTGCGAATAGGCTGCCAAGGGAAGGTGAAGAACAGCAAGAGCTTTTAGGGGTGGCACCGTCCTTGTGGGAGAAGCACCCAGATTTTTGCCTTTTAGGAAAGAGGCATTGCAGAGGATGAGCTTCATGAGCTGTTCCTGCTCAGGGAAAGCACAGATTCCCCAGAGTTCTTGTGCCTGTGGGTAGGCTGCCAAGGGAAGGTGAAGATCAGCAAAAGCTTTCAGGGCTGGCACCTTCCTTGTGGGACAAGCAGATATACTTTTGCCTTTAAGGAAAGAGGCACTGCCAATAATATGTGCACAGTGTTATTCCTCCTCACGGGAAGTACAGATCCCCAGTTCTCTTGTGCCTGTGAATAGGCTGCCAAGGGAAGGTGAAGAGCAGCAAGAGCTTTCAGGGCTGGCACCTTCCTTGTGGGAGAAGCAGACATACTTTTGCCTTTTACGAGAGAGGCACTGCCAATAATATGTGCACTGTGCTATTCCTCCTCAGGGAAAGCATATATCCCCAGCGCTCTTGTGCCTGAGAATAGCCTGCCTAGGCAGGGTGAAGAGCAGCAAGAGCTTTCAGGGCTGGCACCTTCCTTGTGGGAGAAGCACCCTGACTTTTGCCTTTTAGGAAAGAGGCACTGCCAATAATATGTGCACTGTGCTATTCCTCCTCAGGGAAAGCACAGATTCCCCAGAGTTCTTGTGCTTGTGGGTAGGCTGCCAAGGGAAGGTGAAGATCAGCAAGAGCTTTCAGGGCTTGCACCTTCCTTGTGGGAGAAGCAGACGTACTTTTGCCTTTTAGGAGAGAGACGATTCTAATAATATGTGCACTGTGTTATTCCTGCTCAGGGAAAGCACAGATCCCCAGGGCTCTTGTGCCTGTGAATAGGCTGCCTAGGCAGGGTGAAGATCAGCAAGAGCTTTCAGGGCTGGCACCTTCCTTGTGGGAGAAGCACCCGGATTTTGCCTTTTAGGAAAGAGTCGCTTTTAATAATATGTGCACTGTGCTATTCCTCCTCAGGGAAAGCACAAATCCCCAGTTCTCTTGTGCCTGTGAATAGGCTGCCAAGGGAAGGTGAAGAGCAGCAAGAGCTTTCAGGGCTGGCACCTTCCTTGTGGGAGAAGCAGCTGCACTTTTGCCAATTCCGGAAGAGGATCTGCCGAGGACCAGCACCTTGAGACTTTCCATCTCTGGGAAAGCACAGATCCCCAGTTCTCTTGTGCCTGTGAATAGGCTGCCAAGGGAAGGTGAAGAACAGGAAGAGCTTTTAGGGGGGGCACCTTCCTTGTGGGAGAAGCAGGCGGATTTTTGCCTTTTAGGAAAGAGGCATTGCAGAGGATGAGCTTCATGAGCTGTTCCTGCTCAGGGAAAGCACAGATCCCCAGTGCTCTTGTGCCTGTGAATAGGCTGCCAATGCCGGATGAAGTTCAGCAAGAGCTTTCAGGGCTGGCACCTTCCTTGTTGGAGAAGCACCCGGATTTTGCGTTTTAGGAAGCAGTCATTGCCGAGGATGAGCATCATGAGCTGTTCCTTCTCAGGGAAACCACAGATCCGCAGGGCTCTTGTGCCTGTGAATAGGCTGCCAAGGGAAGGGGAAGAGCAGCAAGAGCTTTCAGGGCTGGTACCTTCTTTGTGGGAGAAGCAGCTGCACTTTTGCCAATTCCGGAAGAGGTTCTGCCGAGGACCAGCACCATGAGACGTTCCATCTCTGGGAAAGCAGAGATTCCCCAGAGTTCTTGTGCATGTGAATAGGCAGCCAAGGGAAGGTGAAGAGCAGCAAGAGCTTTCAGGGCTGGCACCTTCCTTGTGGGAGAAGCAGACATACTTTTGCCTTTTAGGAAAGAGGCGCTTCTGAGAATATGTACACTCTGCTATTCCTCCTCAGGGAAAGCACAGATCCCCAGTGCTCTTGTGCCTGTGAATAGGCTGCCAAGGGAAGGTGAACAGCAGCAAGAGCTTTCAGGGCTGGCACCTTCCTTGTGGGACAAGCAGACATACTTTTGCCTTTTAGGAAAGAGCCAGAGCCGATAATATGCACTCTGCTGTTCCTGCTCAGGGAAAGCACAGATCCCCAGGGCTCTTGTGCCTGTGAATAGGCTGCCTAGGCAGGGTGAAGAGCAGCAAGAGCTTTCAGGGCTGGCACCTTCCTTGTGGGAGAAGCAGACATACTTTTGCCTTTTAGGAAAGAGGCGCTTCTAAGAATATGTGCACAGTGTTATTCCTCCTCAGGAAAGCATGTATCCCCAGTGCTCTTGTACCTGTGAATAGGCTGCCTAGGCAGGGTGAAGAGCAGCAAGAGCTTTCAGGGCTGGCACCTTCCTTGTGGGAGAATCAGACATACTTTTTCCTTTTAGGAAAGAGGCCCTTCTAAGAATATGTACACTGTGCTATTCCTCCTCAGGGAAAGCATATATCCCCAGCGCTCTTGTGCCTGAGAATAGCCTGCCTAGGCAGGGTGAAGAGCAGCAAGAGCTTTCAGGGCTGGCACCTTCCTTGTGGGAGAAGCACCCTGACTTTTGCCTTTTAGGAAAGAGGCACTGCCAATAATATGTGCACTGTGCTATTCCTCCTCAGGGAAAGCACAGATTCCCCAGAGTTCTTGTGCTTGTGGGTAGGCTGCCAAGGGAAGGTGAAGATCAGCAAGAGCTTTCAGGGCTTGCACCTTCCTTGTGGGAGAAGCAGACGTACTTTTGCCTTTTAGGAGAGAGACGATTCTAATAATATGTGCACTGTGTTATTCCTGCTCAGGGAAAGCACAGATCCCCAGGGCTCTTGTGCCTGTGAATAGGCTGCCTAGGCAGGGTGAAGATCAGCAAGAGCTTTCAGGGCTGGCACCTTCCTTGTGGGAGAAGCACCCGGATTTTGCCTTTTAGGAAAGAGTCGCTTTTAATAATATGTGCACTGTGCTATTCCTCCTCAGGGAAAGCACAAATCCCCAGTTCTCTTGTGCCTGTGAATAGGCTGCCAAGGGAAGGTGAAGAGCAGCAAGAGCTTTCAGGGCTGGCACCTTCCTTGTGGGAGAAGCAGCTGCACTTTTGCCAATTCCGGAAGAGGATCTGCCGAGGACAAGCACCATGAGACTTTCCATCTCTGGGAAAGCACAGATCCCCAGTTCTCTTGTGCCTGTGAATAGGCTGCCAAGGGAAGGTGAAGAACAGGAAGAGCTTTTAGGGGGGGCACCTTCCTTGTGGGAGAAGCAGGCGGATTTTTGCCTTTTAGGAAAGAGGCATTGCAGAGGATGAGCTTCATGAGCTGTTCCTGCTCAGGGAAAGCACAGATCCCCAGTGCTCTTGTGCCTGTGAATAGGCTGCCAATGCCGGATGAAGTTCAGCAAGAGCTTTCAGGGCTGGCACCTTCCTTGTTGGAGAAGCACCCGGATTTTGCGTTTTAGGAAGCAGTCATTGCCGAGGATGAGCATCATGAGCTGTTCCTTCTCAGGGAAACCACAGATCCGCAGGGCTCTTGTGCCTGTGAATAGGCTGCCAAGGGAAGGGGAAGAGCAGCAAGAGCTTTCAGGGCTGGTACCTTCTTTGTGGGAGAAGCAGCTGCACTTTTGCCAATTCCGGAAGAGGTTCTGCCGAGGACCAGCACCATGAGACGTTCCATCTCTGGGAAAGCAGAGATTCCCCAGAGTTCTTGTGCCTGTGAATAGGCAGCCAAGGGAAGGTGAAGAGCAGCAAGAGCTTTCAGGGCTGGCACCTTCCTTGTGGGAGAAGCAGACATACTTTTGCCTTTTAGGAAAGAGGCGCTTCTGAGAATATGTACACTCTGCTATTCCTCCTCAGGGAAAGCACAGATCCCCAGTGCTCTTGTGCCTGTGAATAGGCTGCCAAGGGAAGGTGAAGAGCAGCAAGAGCTTTCAGGGCTGGCACCTTCCTTGTGGGAGAAGCAGACATACTTTTGCCTTTTAGGAAAGAGCCAAAGCCGATAATATGCACTCTGCTGTTCCTGCTCAGGGAAAGCACAGATCCCCAGGGCTCTTGTGCCTGTGAATAGGCTGCCTAGGCAGGGTGAAGAGCAGCAAGAGCTTTCAGGGCTGGCACCTTCCTTGTGGGAGAAGCAGACATACTTTTGCCTTTTAGGAAAGAGGCACTACCAATAATATGTGCACAGTGTTATTCCTCCTCACGGAAAGTACAGATCCCCAGTGCTCTTGTGCCTGTGAATAGGCTGCCAAGGGAAGGTGAAGAGCAGCAAGAGCTTTCAGGGCTGGCACCTTCCTTGTGGGAGAAGCACCCGGACTTTTGCCTTTTAGGAAAGAGGCATTGCCAAGGATGAGTATCATGAGATGTTCCTCCTCAGGGAAAGCACAGATTCCCAGGCCTCTTGTGCCTGTGAATAGGCTGCAAAGGCAGGGTGAAGAGCAGCAAGAGCTTTCAGGGCTGGTACCTTCTTTGTTGGAGAAGCAGCTGCACTTTTGCCAATTCCGGAAGAGGTTCTGCCGAGGACCAGCACCATGAGACTTTCCATCTCTGGGAAAGCACAGATCCCCAGTTCTCTTGTGCCTGCGAATAGGCTGCCAAGGGAAGGTGAAGAACAGCAAGAGCTTTTAGGGGTGGCACCGTCCTTGTGGGAGAAGCACCCAGATTTTTGCCTTTTAGGAAAGAGGCATTGCAGAGGATGAGCTTCATGAGCTGTTCCTGCTCAGGGAAAGCACAGATTCCCCAGAGTTCTTGTGCCTGTGGGTAGGCTGCCAAGGGAAGGTGAAGATCAGCAAAAGCTTTCAGGGCTGGCACCTTCCTTGTGGGACAAGCAGATATACTTTTGCCTTTAAGGAAAGAGGCACTGCCAATAATATGTGCACAGTGTTATTCCTCCTCACGGGAAGTACAGATCCCCAGTTCTCTTGTGCCTGTGAATAGGCTGCCAAGGGAAGGTGAAGAGCAGCAAGAGCTTTCAGGGCTGGCACCTTCCTTGTGGGAGAAGCAGACATACTTTTGCCTTTTACGAGAGAGGCACTGCCAATAATATGTGCACTGTGCTATTCCTCCTCAGGGAAAGCATATATCCCCAGCGCTCTTGTGCCTGAGAATAGCCTGCCTAGGCAGGGTGAAGAGCAGCAAGAGCTTTCAGGGCTGGCACCTTCCTTGTGGGAGAAGCACCCTGACTTTTGCCTTTTAGGAAAGAGGCACTGCCAATAATATGTGCACTGTGCTATTCCTCCTCAGGGAAAGCACAGATTCCCCAGAGTTCTTGTGCTTGTGGGTAGGCTGCCAAGGGAAGGTGAAGATCAGCAAGAGCTTTCAGGGCTTGCACCTTCCTTGTGGGAGAAGCAGACGTACTTTTGCCTTTTAGGAGAGAGACGATTCTAATAATATGTGCACTGTGTTATTCCTGCTCAGGGAAAGCACAGATCCCCAGGGCTCTTGTGCCTGTGAATAGGCTGCCTAGGCAGGGTGAAGATCAGCAAGAGCTTTCAGGGCTGGCACCTTCCTTGTGGGAGAAGCACCCGGATTTTGCCTTTTAGGAAAGAGTCGCTTTTAATAATATGTGCACTGTGCTATTCCTCCTCAGGGAAAGCACAAATCCCCAGTTCTCTTGTGCCTGTGAATAGGCTGCCAAGGGAAGGTGAAGAGCAGCAAGAGCTTTCAGGGCTGGCACCTTCCTTGTGGGAGAAGCAGCTGCACTTTTGCCAATTCCGGAAGAGGATCTGCCGAGGACCAGCACCTTGAGACTTTCCATCTCTGGGAAAGCACAGATCCCCAGTTCTCTTGTGCCTGTGAATAGGCTGCCAAGGGAAGGTGAAGAACAGGAAGAGCTTTTAGGGGGGGCACCTTCCTTGTGGGAGAAGCAGGCGGATTTTTGCCTTTTAGGAAAGAGGCATTGCAGAGGATGAGCTTCATGAGCTGTTCCTGCTCAGGGAAAGCACAGATCCCCAGTGCTCTTGTGCCTGTGAATAGGCTGCCAATGCCGGATGAAGTTCAGCAAGAGCTTTCAGGGCTGGCACCTTCCTTGTTGGAGAAGCACCCGGATTTTGCGTTTTAGGAAGCAGTCATTGCCGAGGATGAGCATCATGAGCTGTTCCTTCTCAGGGAAACCACAGATCCGCAGGGCTCTTGTGCCTGTGAATAGGCTGCCAAGGGAAGGGGAAGAGCAGCAAGAGCTTTCAGGGCTGGTACCTTCTTTGTGGGAGAAGCAGCTGCACTTTTGCCAATTCCGGAAGAGGTTCTGCCGAGGACCAGCACCATGAGACGTTCCATCTCTGGGAAAGCAGAGATTCCCCAGAGTTCTTGTGCCTGTGAATAGGCAGCCAAGGGAAGGTGAAGAGCAGCAAGAGCTTTCACGGCTGGCACCTTCCTTGTGGGAGAAGCAGACATACTTTTGCCTTTTAGGAAAGAGGCGCTTCTGAGAATATGTACACTCTGCTATTCCTCCTCAGGGAAAGCACAGATCCCCAGTGCTCTTGTGCCTGTGAATAGGCTGCCAAGGGAAGGTGAACAGCAGCAAGAGCTTTCAGGGCTGGCACCTTCCTTGTGGGACAAGCAGACATACTTTTGCCTTTTAGGAAAGAGCCAGAGCCGATAATATGCACTCTGCTGTTCCTGCTCAGGGAAAGCACAGATCCCCAGGGCTCTTGTGCCTGTGAATAGGCTGCCTAGGCAGGGTGAAGAGCAGCAAGAGCTTTCAGGGCTGGCACCTTCCTTGTGGGAGAAGCAGACATACTTTTGCCTTTTAGGAAAGAGGCGCTTCTAAGAATATGTGCACTGTGCTATTCCTCCTCAGGAAAGCATGTATCCCCAGTGCTCTTGTACCTGTGAATAGGCTGCCTAGGCAGGGTGAAGAGCAGCAAGAGCTTTCAGGGCTGGCACCTTCCTTGTGGGAGAAGCAGACATACTTTTGCTTTTTAGGAAAGAGGCGCTTCTAAGAATATGTGCACTGTGCTATTCCTCCTCATGGAAAGCATATATCCCCAGTGCTCTTGTACCTGTGAATAGGCTGCCAAGGGAAGGTGAAGAACAGGAAGAGCTTTTAGGGGTGGCACCTTCCTTGTGGGAGAAGCAGGAGAATTTTTGCCTTTTAGGAAAGAGGCATTGCAGAGGATGAGCTTCATGAGCTGTTCCTGCTCAGGGAAACCACAGATCCGCAGGGCTCTTGTGCCTGTGAATAGGCTGCCAAGGGAAGGTGAAGAGCAGCAAGAGCTTTCAGGGCTGGTACCTTCTTTGTGGGAGAAGCAGCTGCACTTTTGCCAGTTCCGGAAGAGGTTCTGCCGAGGACCAGCACCATGAGACGTTCCATCTCTGGGAAAGCAGAGATTCCCCAGAGTTCTTGTGCCTGTGAATAGGCTGCCAAGGGAAGGTGAAGAACAGGAAGAGCTTTTAGGGGGGGCACCTTCCTTGTGGGAGAAGCAGGCGGATTTTTGCCTTTTAGGAAAGAGGCATTGCAGAGGATGAGCTTCATCAGCTGTTCCTGCTCAGGGAAAGCACAGATCCCCAGTGCTCTTGTGCCTGTGAATAGGCTGCCAATGCCGGATGAAGTTCAGCAAGAGCTTTCAGGGCTGGCACCTTCCTTGTTGGAGAAGCACCCGGATTTTGCGTTTTAGGAAGCAGTCATTGCCGAGGATGAGCATCATGAGCTGTTCCTTCTCAGGGAAACCACAGATCCGCAGGGCTCTTGTGCCTGTGAATAGGCTGCCAAGGGAAGGTGAACAGCAGCAAGAGCTTTCAGGGCTGGCACCTTCCTTGTGGGAGAAGCAGACATACTTTTGCCTTTTAGGAAAGAGCCAAAGCCGATAATATGCACTCTGCTGTTCCTGCTCAGGGAAAGCACAGATCCCCAGGGGTCTTGTGCCTGTGAATAGGTTGCCTAGGCAGGGTGAAGAGCAGCAAGAGCTTTCAGGGCTGGCACCTTCCTTGTGGGAGAAGCAGACATACTTTTGCCTTTTAGGAAAGAGGCGCTTCTAAGAATATGTGCACTGTGCTATTCCTCCTCAGGGAAAGCATATATCCCCAGTGCTCTTGTACCTGTGAATAGGCTGCCTAGGCAGGGTGAAGAGCAGCAAGAGCTTTCAGGGCTGGCAACTTCATTGTGGGAGAAGCAGACATACTTTTGCTTTTTAAGAAAGAGGCACTACCAATAATATGTGCACAGTGTTATTCCTCCTCACGGAAAGTACAGATCCCCAGTGCTCTTGTGCCTGTGAATAGGCTGCCAAGGGAAGGTGAAGAGCAGCAAGAGCTTTCAGGGCTGGCACCTTCTTTGTGGGAGAAGCAGCTGCACTTTTGCCAGTTCCGGAAGAGGTTCTGCCGAGGACCAGCACCATGAGACGTTCCATCTCTGGGAAAGCAGAGATTCCCCAGAGTTCTTGTGCCTGTGAATAGGCTGCCAAGGGAAGGTGAAGAACAGGAAGAGCTTTTAGGGGGGGCACCTTCCTTGTGGGAGAAGCAGGCGGATTTTTGCCTTTTAGGAAAGAGGCATTGCAGAGGATGAGCTTCATGAGCTGTTCCTGCTCAGGGAAAGCACAGATCCCCAGTGCTCTTGTGCCTGTGAATAGGCTGCCAATGCTGGATGAAGTTCAGCAAGAGCTTTCAGGGCTGGCACCTTCCTTGTTGGAGAAGCACCATGATTTTGCGTTTTAGGAAGCAGTCATTGCCGAGGATGAGCATCATGAGCTGTTCCTTCTCAGGGAAACCACAGATCCGCAGGGCTCTTGTGCCTGTGAATAGGCTGCCAAGGGAAGGTGAAGAGCAGCAAGAGCTTTCAGGGCTGGTACCTTCTTTGTGGGAGAAGCAGCTGCACTTTTGCCAATTCCGGAAGAGGTTCTGCCGAGGACCAGCACCATGAGACGTTCCATCTCTGGGAAAGCAGAGATTCCCCAGAGTTCTTGTGCCTGTGAATAGGCAGCCAAGGGAAGGTGAAGAGCAGCAAGAGCTTTCAGGGATGGCACCTTCCTTGTGGGAGAAGCAGACATACTTTTGCCTTTTAGGAAAGAGGCGCTTCTGAGAATATGTACACTGTGCTATTCCTGCTCAGGGAAAGCACAGATCCCCAGTGCTCTTGTGCCTGTGAATAGGCTGCCTAGGCAGGGTGAAGAGCAGCAAGAGCTTTCAGGGCTGGCACCTTCCTTGTGGGAGAAGCAGACATACTTTTGCCTTTTAGGAAAGAGCCAAAGCCGATAATATGCACTCTGCTGTTCCTGCTCAGGGAAAGCACAGATCCCCAGGGCTCTTGTGCCTGTGAATAGGCTGCCTAGGCAGGGTGAAGAGCAGCAAGAGCTTTCAGGGCTGGCACCTTCCTTGTGGGAGACGCAGACATACTTTTGCCTTTTAGGAAAGAGGCGCTTCTAAGAATATGTGCACTGTGCTATTCCTCCTCAGGGAAAGCATATATCCCCAGTGCTCTTGTACCTGTGAATAGGCTGCCTAGGCAGGGTGAAGAGCAGCAAGAGCTTTCAGGGCTGGCAACTTCATTGTGGGAGAAGCAGACATACTTTTGCTTTTTAAGAAAGAGGCACTACCAATAATATGTGCACAGTGTTATTCCTCCTCACGGAAAGTACAGATCCCCAGTGCTCTTGTGCCTGTGAATAGGCTGCCAAGGGAAGGTGAAGAGCAGCAAGAGCTTTCAGGGCTGGCACCTTCCTTGTGGGAGAAGCAGACATACTTTTGCTTTTTAGGAAAGAGGCGCTTCTAAGAATATGTGCACTGTGCTATTCCTCCTCATGGAAAGCATATATCCCCAGTGCTCTTGTACCTGTGAATAGGCTGCCAAGGGAAGGTGAAGAACAGGAAGAGCTTTTAGGGGTGGCACCTTCCTTGTGGGAGAAGCAGGAGAATTTTTGCCTTTTAGGAAAGAGGCATTGCAGAGGATGGGCTTCATGAGCTGTTCCTGCTCAGGGACAGCACAGATCCGCAGGGCTCTTGTGCCTGTGAATAGGCTGCCAAGGGAAGGTGAAGAGCAGCAAGAGCTTTCAGGGCTGGTACCTTCTTTGTGGGAGAAGCAGCTGCACTTTTGCCAATTCCGGAAGAGGTTCTGCCGAGGACCAGCACCATGAGACGTTCCATCTCTGGGAAAGCAGAGATTCCCCAGAGTTCTTGTGCCTGTGAATAGGCTGCCAAGGGAAGGTGAAGAGCAGCAAGAGCTTTCAGGGATGGCACCTTCCTTGTGGGAGAACCAGACATACTTTTGCCTTTTAGGAAAGAGGCGCTTCTAATAATATGTACACTGTGCTATTCCTCCTCAGGGAAAGCACAGATCCGCAGGGCTCTTGTGCCTGTGAATAGGCTGCCAAGGGATGGTGAAGAGCAGCAAGAGCTTTCAGGGCTGGCACCTTCCTTGTGGAAGAAGCAGCTGCACTTTTGTCAATTCCGGAAGAGGTTCTGCCGAGGACCAGCACCATGAGACGTTCCATCTCTGGGAAAGCAGAGATTCCCCAGAGTTCTTGTGCCTGTGAATAGGCTGCCAAGGGAAGGTGAAGAGCAGCAAGAGCTTTCAGGGCTGGCACCTTCCTTGTGGGAGAAGCAGGCATACTTTTGCCTTTTAGGAAAGAGGCGCTTCTGAGAATATGTACACTGTGCTATTCCTACTCAGGGAAAGCGCAGATCCCCAGTGCTCTTGTGCCTGTGAATAGGCTGCCTAGGCAGGGTGAAGAGCAGCAAGAGCTTTCAGGGCTGGCACCTTCCTTGTGGGAGAAGCAGACATACTTTTGCCTTTTAGGAAAGAGGCGCTTCTAAGAATATGTGCACTGTGCTATTCCTCCTCAGGGAAAGCATATATCCCCAGTGCTCTTATACCTGTGAATAGGCTGCCTAGGCAAGGTGAAGAGCAGCAAGAGCTTTCAGGGCTGGCAACTTCATTGTGGGAGAAGCAGACATACTTTTGCTTTTTAATAAAGAGGCACTACCAATAATATGTGCACAGTGTTATTCCTCCTCACGGAAAGTACAGATCCCCAGTGCTCTTGTGCCTGTGAATAGGCTGCCAAGGGAAGGTGAAGAGCAGCAAGAGCTTTCAGGGCTGGCACCTTCCTTGTGGGAGAAGCACCCGGACTTTTGCCTTTTAGGAAAGAGGCATTGCCGAGGATGAGTATCATGAGATGTTCCTCCTCAGGGAAAGCACAGATTCCCAGTTCTCTTGTGCCTGCGAATAGGCTGCCAAGGGAAGGTGAAGAACAGCAAGAGCTTTTAGGGGTGGCACCTTCCTTGTGGGAGAAGCAGGAGAATTTTTGCCTTTTAGGAAAGAGGCATTGCAGAGGATGGGCTTCATGAGCTGTTCCTGCTCAGGGACAGCACAGATCCGCAGGGCTCTTGTGCCTGTGAATAGGCTGCCAAGGGAAGGTGAAGAGCAGCAAGAGCTTTCAGGGCTGGTACCTTCTTTGTGGGAGAAGCAGCTGCACTTTTGCCAATTCCGGAAGAGGTTCTGCCGAGGACCAGCACCATGAGACGTTCCATCTCTGGGAAAGCAGAGATTCCCCAGAGTTCTTGTGCCTGTGAATAGGCTGCCAAGGGAAGGTGAAGAGCAGCAAGAGCTTTCAGGGATGGCACCTTCCTTGTGGGAGAACCAGACATACTTTTGCCTTTTAGGAAAGAGGCGCTTCTAATAATATGTACACTGTGCTATTCCTCCTCAGGGAAAGCACAGATCCGCAGGGCTCTTGTGCCTGTGAATAGGCTGCCAAGGGATGGTGAAGAGCAGCAAGAGCTTTCAGGGCTGGCACCTTCCTTGTGGAAGAAGCAGCTGCACTTTTGTCAATTCCGGAAGAGGTTCTGCCGAGGACCAGCACCATGAGACGTTCCATCTCTGGGAAAGCAGAGATTCCCCAGAGTTCTTGTGCCTGTGAATAGGCTGCCAAGGGAAGGTGAAGAGCAGCAAGAGCTTTCAGGGCTGGCACCTTCCTTGTGGGAGAAGCAGGCATACTTTTGCCTTTTAGGAAAGAGGCGCTTCTGAGAATATGTACACTGTGCTATTCCTACTCAGGGAAAGCGCAGATCCCCAGTGCTCTTGTGCCTGTGAATAGGCTGCCTAGGCAGGGTGAAGAGCAGCAAGAGCTTTCAGGGCTGGCACCTTCCTTGTGGGAGAAGCAGACATACTTTTGCCTTTTAGGAAAGAGGCGCTTCTAAGAATATGTGCACTGTGCTATTCCTCCTCAGGGAAAGCATATATCCCCAGTGCTCTTATACCTGTGAATAGGCTGCCTAGGCAAGGTGAAGAGCAGCAAGAGCTTTCAGGGCTGGCAACTTCATTGTGGGAGAAGCAGACATACTTTTGCTTTTTAATAAAGAGGCACTACCAATAATATGTGCACAGTGTTATTCCTCCTCACGGAAAGTACAGATCCCCAGTGCTCTTGTGCCTGTGAATAGGCTGCCAAGGGAAGGTGAAGAGCAGCAAGAGCTTTCAGGGCTGGCACCTTCCTTGTGGGAGAAGCACCCGGACTTTTGCCTTTTAGGAAAGAGGCATTGCCGAGGATGAGTATCATGAGATGTTCCTCCTCAGGGAAAGCACAGATTCCCAGTTCTCTTGTGCCTGCGAATAGGCTGCCAAGGGAAGGTGAAGAACAGCAAGAGCTTTTAGGGGTGGCACCTTCCTTGTGGGAGAAGCAGATATACTTTTGCCTTTAAGGAAAGAGGCACTGCCAATAATATGTGCACAGTGTTATTCCTCCTCACGGGAAGTACAGATCCCCAGTTCTCTTGTGCCTGTGAATAGGCTGCCAAGGGAAGGTGAAGAGCAGCAAGAGCTTTCAGGGCTGGCACCTTCCTTGTGGGAGAAGCACCCAGATTTTGCCTTTTACGAGAGAGGCGCTCTAATAATATGTACACTGTGCTATTCCTCCTCAGGGAAAGCATATATCCCCAGGGCTCTTGTGCCTGAGAATAGCCTGCCTAGGCAGGGTGAAGAGCAGCAAGAGCTTTTAGGGCTGGCACCTTCCTTGTGGGAGAAGCACCCTGACTTTGGCCTTTTAGGAAAGAGGCACTGCCAATAATATGTGCACTGTGCTATTCCTCCTCAGGGAAAGCACAGATTCCCCAGAGTTCTTGTGCTTGTGGGTAGGCTGCCAAGGGAAGGTGAAGATCAGCAAGAGCTTTCAGGGCTTGCTCCTTCCTTGTGGGAGAAGCAGACATACTTTTGCCTTTTAGGAGAGAGACGATTCTAATAATATGTGCACTGTGTTATTCCTGCTCAGGGAAAGCACAGATCCCCAGGGCTCTTGTGCCTGTGAATAGGCTGCCTAGGCAGGGTGAAGAGCAGCAAGAGCTTTCAGGGCTGGCACCTTCCTTGTGGGAGAAGCAGCTGCACTTTTGCCAATTCCGGAAGAGGATCTGCCGAGGACCAGCACCTTGAGAATTTCCATCTCTGGGAAAGCACAGATCCCCAGTTCTCTTGTGCCTGTGAATAGGCAGCCAAGGGAAGGTGAAGAGCAGCAAGAGCTTTCAGGGCTGGCACCTTCCTTGTGGGAGAAGCAGGAGAATTTTTGCCTTTTAGGAAAGAGGCATTGCAGAGGATGAGCTTCATGAGCTGTTCCTGCTCAGGGACAGCACAGATCCGCAGGGCTCTTGTGCCTGTGAATAGGCTGCCAAGGGAAGGTGAAGAGCAGCAAGAGCTTTCAGGGCTGGTACCTTCTTTGTGGGAGAAGCAGCTGCACTTTTGCCAATTCCGGAAGAGGTTCTGCCGAGGACCAGCACCATGAGACGTTCCATCTCTGGGAAAGCAGAGATTCCCCAGAGTTCTTGTGCCTGTGAATAGGCTGCCAAGGGAAGGTGAAGAGCAGCAAGAGCTTTCAGGGCTGGCACCTTCCTTGTGGGAGAAGCAGACATACTTTTGCCTTTTAGGAAAGAGGCGCTTCTGAGAATATGTACACTGTGCTATTCCTGCTCAGGGAAAGCACAGATCCCCAGGGCTCTTGTGCCTGTGAATAGACTGCCTAGGCAGGGTGAAGAGCAGCAAGAGCTTTCAGGGCTGGCACCTTCCTTGTGGGAGAAGCAGACATACTTTTGCCTTTTAGGAAAGAGGCACTTCTAAGAATATGTGCACTGTGCTATTCCTCCTCAGGGAAAGCATATATCCCCAGTGCTGTTGTACCTGTGAATAGGCTGCCTAGGCAGGGTGAAGAGCAGCAAGAGCTTTCAGGGCTGGCAACTTCATTGTGGGAGAAGCATACATACTTTTGCTTTTTAGGAAAGAGGCGCTTCTAAGAATATGTGCACTGTGCTATTCCTCCTCATGGAAAGCATATATCCCCAGTGCTCTTGTACCTGTGAATAGGCTGCCAAGGGAAGGTGAAGAACAGGAAGAGCTTTTAGGGGGGGCACCTTCCTTGTGGGAGAAGCAGGCGGATTTTTGCCTTTTAGGAAAGAGGCATTGCAGAGGATGAGCTTCATGAGCTGTTCCTGCTCAGGGAAAGCACAGATCCCCAGGGCTCTTGTGCCTGTGAATAGGCTGCCTAGGCAGGGTGAAGAGCAGCAGGAGCTTTCAGGGCTGGCACCTTCCTTGTGGGAGAAGCACCCGGATTTTGCCTTTTAGGAAAGAGGCGCTTCTAATAATATGTGCACTGTGCTATTCCTCCTCAGGGAAAGAACAAATCCCCAGTTCTCTTGTGCCTGTGAATAGGCTGCCAAGGGAAGGTGAAGAGCAGCAAGAGCTTTCAGGGCTGGCACCTTCCTTGTGGAAGAAGCAGCTGCACTTTTGCCAATTCCGGAAGAGGATGTGCCGAGGACCAGCACCATGAGACTTTCCATCTCTGGGAAAGCACAGATCCCCAGTTCTCTTGTGCCTGTGAATAGGCTGCCAAGGGAAGGTGAAGAACAGGAAGAGCTTTTAGGGGTGGCACCTTCCTTGTGGGAGAAGCAGGCGGATTTTTGCCTTTTAGGAAAGAGGCATTGCAGAGGATGAGCTTCATGAGCTGTTCCTGCTCAGGGAAAGCACAGATCCCCAGTGCTCTTGTGCCTGTGAATAGGCTGCCAAGGGAAGGTGAAGAGCAGCAAGAGCTTTCAGGGCTGGCACCTTCCTTGTGGAAGAAGCAGCTGCACTTTTGTCAATTCCGGAAGAGGTTCTGCCAAGGACCAGCACCATGAGACGTTCCATCTCTGGGAAAGCAGAGATTCCCCAGAGTTCTTGTGCCTGAGAATAGGCTGCCAAGGGAAGGTGAAGAGCAGCAAGAGCTTTCAGGGATGGCACCTTCCTTGTGGGAGAAGCAGACATACTTTTGCCTTTTAGGAAAGAGCCAAAGCCGATAATATGCACTCTGCTGTTCCTGCTCAGGGAAAGCACAGATCCCCAGGGCTCTTGTGCCTGTGAATAGGCTGCCTAGGCAGGGTGAAGAGCAGCAAGAGCTTTCAGGGCTGGCACCTTCCTTGTGGGAGAAGCAGACATACTTTTGCCTTTTAGGAAAGAGGCACTACCAATAATATGTGCACAGTGTTATTCCTCCTCACGGAAAGTACAGATCCCCAGTGCTCTTGTGCCTGTGAATAGGCTGCCAAGGGAAGGTGAAGAGCAGCAAGAGCTTTCAGGGCTGGCACCTTCCTTGTGGGAGAAGCAGACATACTTTTGCTTTTTAGGAAAGAGGCGCTTCTAAGAATATGTGCACTGTGCTATTCCTCCTCATGGAAAGCATATATCCCCAGTGCTCTTGTACCTGTGAATAGGCTGCCAAGGGAAGGTGAAGAGCAGCAAGAGCTTTCAGGGCTGGCACCTTCCTTGTGGGAGAAGCAGAGATACTTTTGCCTTTTAGGAGAGAGACGATTCTAATAATATGTGCACTGTGTTATCCCTGCTCAGGGAAAGCACAGATCCCCAGGGCTCTTGTGCCTGTGAATAGACTGCCTAGGCAGGGTGAAGAGCAGCAAGAGCTTTCAGGGCTGGCACCTTCCTTGTGGGAGAAGCAGACATACTTTTGCCTTTTAGGAAAGAGGCGCTTCTAAGAATATGTGCACTGTGCTATTCCTCCTCAGGGAAAGCATATATCCCCAGTGCTCTTGTACCTGTGAATAGGCTGCCTAGGCAGAGTGAAGAGCAGCAAGAGCTTTCAGGGCTGGCACCTTCCTTGTGGGAGAAGCAGCTGCACTTTTGCCAATTCCGGAAGAGGATCTGCCGAGGACCAGCACCATGAGACTTTCCATCTCTGGGAAAGCACAGATCCCCAGTTCTCTTGTGCCTGTGAATAGGCTGCCAAGGGAAGGTGAAGAGCAGCAAGAGCTTTCAGGGATGGCACCTTCCTTGTGGGAGAACGAGACATACTTTTGCCTTTTAGGAAAGAGGCGCTTCTAATAATATGTACACTGTGCTATTCCTGCTCAGGGAAAGCACAGATCCCCAGTGCTCTTGTGCCTGTGAATAGGCTGCCAAGGCAGGGTGAAGAGCAGCAAGAGCTTTCAGGGCTGGTACCTTCTTTGTGGGAGAAGCAGCTGCACTTTTGCCAATTCCGGAAGAGGTTCTGCCGAGGACCAGCACCATGAGACTTTCCATCTCTGGGAAAGCACAGATCCCCAGTTCTCTTGTGCCTGCGAATAGGCTGCCAAGGGAAGGTGAAGAACAGCAAGAGCTTTTAGGGGTGGCACTGTCCTTGTGGGAGAAGCACCCGGATTTTTGCCTTTTAGGAAAGAGGCATTGCAGAGGATGAGCTTCATGAGCTGTTCCTGCTCAGGGAAAGCACAGATTCCCCAGAGTTCTTGTGCCTGTGGGTAGGCTGCCAAGGGAAGGTGAAGATCAGCAAAAGCTTTCAGGGCTGGCACCTTCCTTGTGGGACAAGCAGATATACTTTTGCCTTTAAGGAAAGAGGCACTGCCAATAATATGTGCACAGTGTTATTCCTCCTCACGGGAAGTACAGATCCCCAGTGCTCTTGTGCCTGTGAATAGGCTGCCAAGGCAGGGTGAAGATCAGCAAGAGCTTTCAGGGCTGGTACCTTCCTTGTGGGAGAAGCACCCAGATTTTGCCTTTTACGAGAGAGGCGCTCTAATAATATGTGCACTGTGCTATTCCTGCTCAGGGAAAGCATAGATCCGCAGGGCTCTTGTGCCTGTGAATAGGCTGCCTAGGCAGGGTGAAGATCAGCAAGAGCTTTCAGGGCTGGCACCTTCCTTATGGGAGAAGCACCCGGATTTTGCCTTTTAGGAAAGAGTCGCTTTTAATAATATGTGCACTGTGCTATTCCTCCTCAGGGAAAGCACAAATCCCCAGTTCTCTTGTGCCTGTGAATAGGCTGCCAAGGGAAGGTGAAGAGCAGCAAGAGCTTTCAGGGCTGGCACCTTCCTTGTGGGAGAAGCAGACATACTTTTGCCTTTTAGGAAAGAGGCGCTTCTGAGAATATGTACACTGTGCTATTCCTCCTCAGGGAAAGCATATATCCCCAGTGCTCTTGTACCTGTGAATAGGCTGCCTAGGCAGGGTGAAGAGCAGCAAGAGCTTTCAGGGCTGGCAACTTCATTGTGGGAGAAGGAGACATACTTTTGCCTTTTAGGAGAAAGACGATTCTAATAATATGTGCACTGTGTTATCCCTGCTCAGGGAAAGCACAGATCCCCAGGGCTCTTGTGCCTGTGAATAGGCTGCCAAGGGAAGGTGAAGAACAGGAAGAGCTTTTAGGGGTGGCACCTTCCTTGTGGGAGAAGGAGGAGAATTTTTGCCTTTTAGGAAAGAGGCATTGCAGAGGATGAGCTTCATGAGCTGTTCCTGCTCAGGGAAAGCACAGATCCCCAGTGCTCTTGTGCCTGTGAATAGGCTGCCAAGGGAAGGTGAAGAGCAGCAAGAGCTTTCAGGGCTGGCACCTTCCTTGTGGGAGAAGCAGACATACTTTTGCCTTTTAGGAGAGAGGCACTGCCAATAATATGTGCACAGTGTTATTCCTGCTCAGGGAAAGCACAGATTCCCCAGAGTTCTTGTGCCTGTGAATAGGCTGCCAACGCCGTAAGAAGTTCAGCAAGAGCTTTCAGGGCTGGCACCTTCCTTGTGGGAGAAGCAGACATACTTTTGCTTTTTAGGAAAGAGGCGCTTCTAAGAATATGTGCACTGTGCTATTCCTCCTCATGGAAAGCATATATCCCCAGTGCTCTTGTGCCTGTGAATAGGCTGCCAAGGGAAGGTGAAGAGCAGCAAGAGCTTTCAGGGCTGGCACCTTCCTTGTGGGAGAAGCAGACATACTTTTGCCTTTTAGGAGAGAGGCACTGCCAATAATATGTGCACAGTGTTATTCCTCCTCACGGGAAGCACAGATCCCCAGTGCTCTTGTGCCTGTGAATAGGCTGCCAAAGCAGGGTGAAGATCAGCAAGAGCTTTCAGGGCTGGCACCTTCCTTGTGGGAGAAGCACCCTGACTTTTGCCTTTTAGGAAAGAGGCACTGCCAATAATATGTGCACTGTGCTATTCCTCCTCAGGGAAAGCACAGATTCCCCAGAGTTCTTGTGTTTGTGGGTAGGCTGCCAAGGGAAGGTGAAGATCAGCAAGAGCTTTCAGGGCTTGCACCTTCCTTGTGGGAGAAGCAGACATACTTTTGCCTTTTAGGAGAGAGACGATTCTAATAATATGTGCACTGTGTTATTCCTGCTCAGGGAAAGCACAGATCCCCAGGGCTCTTGTGCCTGTGAATAGGCTGCCAAGGGAAGGTGAAGAGCAGCAAGAGCTTTCAGGGCTGGCACCTTCCTTGTGGGAGAAGCAGCTGCACTTTTGCCAATTCCGGAAGAGGATCTGCCGAGGACCAGCACCTTGAGACTTTCCATCTCTGGGAAAGCACAGATCCCCAGTTCTCTTGTGCCTGTGAATAGGCTGCCAAGGGAAGGTGAAGAGCAGCAAGAGCTTTCAGGGATGGCACCTTCCTTGTGGGAGAACCAGACATACTTTTGCCTTTTAGGAAAGAGGCGCTTCTAATAATATGTACACTGTGCTATTCCTGCTCAGGGAAAGCACAGATCCCCAGTGCTCTTGTGCCTGTGAATAGGCTGCCTAGGCAGGGTGAAGAGCAGCAAGAGCTTTCAGGGCTGGCACCTTCCTTGTGGGAGAAGCAGACATACTTTTGCCTTTTAGGAAAGAGCCAAAGCCGATAATATGCACTCTGCTGTTCCTGCTCAGGGAAAGCACAGATCCCCAGGGCTCTTGTGCCTGTGAATAGGCTGCCTAGGCAGGGTGAAGAGCAGCAAGAGCTTTCAGGGCTGGCACCTTCCTTGTGGGAGAAGCAGACATACTTTTGCCTTTTAGGAAAGAGGCGCTTCTAAGAATATGTGCACTGTGCTATTCCTCCTCAGGGAAAGCATATATCCCCAGTGCTCTTGTACCTGTGAATAGGCTGCCTAGGCAGGGTGAAGAGCAGCAAGAGCTTTCAGGGCTGGCAACTTCATTGTGGGAGAAGCAGACATACTTTTGCTTTTTAAGAAAGAGGCACTACCAATAATATGTGCACAGTGTTATTCCTCCTCACGGAAAGTACAGATCCCCAGTGCTCTTGTGCCTGTGAATAGGCTGCCAAGGGAAGGTGAAGAGCAGCAAGAGGTTTCAGGGCTGGCACCTTCCTTGTGGGAGAAGCAGAGATACTTTTGCCTTTTAGGAGAGAGACGATTCTAATAATATGTGCACTGTGTTATCCCTGCTCAGGGAAAGCACAGATCCCCAGGGCTCTTGTGCCTGTGAATAGGCTGCCTAGGCAGGGTGAAGATCAGCAAGAGCTTTCAGGGCTTGCACCTTCCTTGTAGGAGAAGCACCCGGATTTTGCCTTTTAGGAAAGAGGCGCTTCTAATAATATGTGCACTGTGCTATTCCTCCTCAGGGAAAGAACAAATCCCCAGTTCTCTTGTGCCTGTGAATAGGCTGCCAAGGGAAGGTGAAGAGCAGCAAGAGCTTTCAGGGCTGGCACCTTCCTTGTGGGAGAAGCAGCTGCACTTTTGCCAATTCCGGAAGAGGATGTGCCAAGGACCAGCACCATGAGACTTTCCATCTCTGGGAAAGCACAGATCCCCAGTTCTCTTGTGCCTGTGAATAGGCTGCCAAGGGAAGGTGAAGAACAGGAAGAGCTTTTAGGGGTGGCACCTTCCTTGTGGGAGAAGCAGGAGAATTTTTGCCTTTTAGGAAAGAGGCATTGCAGAGGATGAGCTTCATGAGCTGTTCCTGCTCAGGGACAGCACAGATCCCCAGTGCTCTTGTGCCTGTGAATAGGCTGCCAAGGGAAGGTGAAGAGCAGCAAGAGCTTTCAGGGCTGGCACCTTCCTTGTGGAAGAAGCAGCTGCATTTTTGTCAATTCCGGAAGAGGTTCTGCCGAGGACCAGCACCATGAGACGTTCCA